>BMAU01005062.1:0-594524 GCA_019973935.1 Trichonephila clavipes | reverse complement strand
ATATATATATATATATATATATATATTATATATATATATTATATATATATATTATATATATATATATTATATATATATATGATATATATATATATATCACAACAAAGTCAAAATATTTATATGAAAAGAAATTGACACTTATTTGTGTAGATGCTTGGTAAGAGTTATATCGGCTTTGAAAATATTTTGCTTTAAAATAAATTTTACTTTGTTTTAAAAAAAACTTATATATTTAACTTAATTACTGTAGTTGATTTTTTTTAATTATAAATCATTTTTGTGTTGATTATACTAAATCTTTTTTCTATAAAATGGTCTCAAAACTCTCTTTATCAGCATGAGCTCTTTTTTTGAAGTAAAAAAAATGAAATCTTTGCATAACACATTTTATAAAATATTAAAATAGGAAGATGTATTCAGTAAATAAAAAATAATATGGAGATGTTCATATTGTAAAATTGGATTGTTCAAAAGCTTATATGATAAGAACTCTAGCATTTTCATTAAAACTGAAATGACATTTTGTTTGAAATTATTTTTAAAACATAAGCTATAATGTGTTATTTTTAGCAATTTTTTTCCATTTCTCATTATGCATGCATTGGATTATATATTGCATTATGTGCACATGAATTCATGATATCACATAATTATGGAACCCTGCAATAATGAATATTCAGATGAATAGCTGAAATTAAAATTAATTTTTTACTATTTTTGGTACCTATAATAAAGTCATTCATTTTTAAAAGATTTACTTTCTTCTCTTTATGATAGTTACATGGATAGATTTTAAGTACAACATTTTGTTTCAAATGATTTAGTCTATTTGAGGGCCGAGGGTAGCCTAGTGGGTTAGAGCACTGTACTCTGGATCGGAAGGCCTGGGTTCAATGCCCATACCGCCAAATACCTTCCGAGTACACACAGAGTAAGTGCTCATTAAATCAGTGGGTCCGAAAGTCTTGTGGGCTGAATCATGAGTGCAGGGAACTGGAGAAAATTTCCCTACAATTCAGTTCCATGCCTAAATTGTGGAGGTGGAGATAGATGGTGGCACACCATCTATCATAATGTTCTATCGTCCCTTCGGGAATTTCACCGAGCTAAATCGTATGGTGCTCAAGGGTATGGCCAACGACAGGTGTACATCTAGCCCATTACCACAATGAATTTTGTGGGCCTCGATCTGACTCTGTCAGACCGGTGGAATGAGCAACAACAACAACAGTCTGTTTGAATGCATGTTTTACACAATTTAAATGTGATAAGTTATAAACCCTCCTGAAGATTGATACTTTTTTGCATCCCATGGTCATAGTAATTCTGTAGATTGTAGTTTCTTCATTACTTTCCTTTTTTAGTATTATTTAAGTTAAAAAATACTGTACAACTTTTCCCTTGATATGAGCCAAATAACATATTGTTAAGTTTTAACTATTAAAAGTATCAGAAACTTAAAACTTTTTATTTTTAGGATCTTGATGACATACCTCAGACACCTCCAGAAGAACCTCTGTCCCTTCCAATGCAAAATGGAAGTAGACATTCCTGTATGATTCGTAGTAATAGTCAAACAGGTATTAGAATTTTTCCATAGTCATAATTTAATAGAGTTGACTTATATTTTGAAACTTAACATAAATACAAAATATGTTTTGTGAAACATATTTTTGCAAATAAAATTGCAATCATACATAAAAATTGCTATTCATGCGTATACTGCTAATTTTATTGTTATTTTTTTAATTATATTATTGTTTCTCATGAGAGTTAAATTCAGTATAAATAACTTTTGATATAGTAAATTATATAAAAATCATATTCATATAGTTTTATTTAGTAATAAGATAGAAGGAGTAAAGTTTATTAATCGTATAGCAAATTAACATCCGTATTTCACTGTTTTAAGTATTTTGTCAAATATTATTTTAATTTAATTATTGCAACTTATGAGATTGTAGTTCTCTTATATTTGACATAAGAATTTTGAAAAATAGAAATCATATACAAATTATTTCACAATTTATTATGTTTATAATCTATTATTAATGCATTTTTTATATGAAATAATTTTGAATCCCTGGTTTATAATTTTGTGCTACCATATTGTGTTTCTTGAATATCATTCAGTTATATAATAAATATTAATTTTTGAGGATTTCATTCTTATTCATTAATTTTTAGAAGCAATGTCTAGAGCCGAAAGGAGGCATAGTATTAGTGTATGTGAGTCACCCCCAAAGTCTGGGGATCAAACACCCCAAGAAGGCACCATATCCCACTTTTCAGGTTTTTATACACAATCTAGTCGAGCAGCAAGATCAGACTATTGGAAATCGGTAAGTTTATATACTTGCTTGGTTTTCTCTGTAACTAATTTATGTACCCTTTTTACTCGAAACCACACTTTTTTCCCCAATGTTAATGTTTCTGAAAATAAAGTGCGGCTTAGAACCAAAGGAGAAAAAAATTCAATGAATGGGACAATTAGAGCAATATTTTAATTTTGTAAAATTGGATACTGATAAACCATTTTACGCTATTTTTCATTTTTCACAAAAACTTGTTTAGAGTTTGGGGTGCTGCTTAAAATCAATGGCTGTGATTCGAATAAATACAGTATTTTAAATCCTTTTTTCTGAATTTCAACATATTAACTTTAGTGGAATTTATTCAATTATCTTTCACTTAATTAAAATAAATATGCTGATTTTTTTTTATTATTATTCAAGAGAGATTTTAAGAATCTGTCTCATTGCAAAAAAATATTACTCTTATCAAACTAATTTTTACAAATCATAATTTGAAAACTTATGCTATATTATTGAACTCATCTTATTAAAATTGACTTTGAGTCAGTTATATCAAACACACTGGATGCTATTATTTAAGAAGGAAATAACAATAAAGCAGAGGTTTTAAAAAACAGATTTTTTTTTTAATTTAATTACATTTTTAAAAGTTTGCAATAAATTGATGGATTTAATTTTTCAGATGTATTCTGTACTTTTATTGATAATTTTAAGACATTTGGAAACTTATTCTCTGTTTCATTATAGTCTCAATGGCAGTCTCTTGAATGCCTCTCTTTGACTCTCGAAGAAGTGGTTCACATTCGAAATGTCCTAACTAAAGCTGAGCTAGAAAGTCTTCTTGTTGATCCAGTATTATATGAAGATATTCGTAAGGGGAAGGTATGTTACATTTTATTTTTAATTGTTTTTATTTATTTTTATGGTTGCAAAATTCATTTAATTAAACTGATAAAAACCCCTATCTTTGACTCTCTTCTTAAGTATAACTCAAATAAAACATTTTTAAAGTATAATATAATCTTGTAATTATTGAATATTAATATTATATATAAAACATGAAACAATGGCAATTTTTCAAAAATATGCACAAATTTTTAATTAAAAAATATTATTTTATCTTTAGACTTAGAATACATTAAGGCAAAAAAGATTGTTTCCTAAATTTTTTCTTATAATATATTATATTATTTTGTAATTTTGCTATTCATCGTATAAAAAAAGGATCATTATATCATTAATTGTATAACTGCCTTAATTGTTTATTAAATACATTTATAGTTGAGCAGTTGAAAAATATTTGATTCCTATTTCAATTTATTAAAATCTTTTTTAGTATCTTTATTTTCTTCAAAATGCTTTTTTTTATTATTTTCATAGATATATTTCCTTAACATTATTATATTGAATTTTATTGTATTTTCCACATTTAAAATCAGTAATCAGTAAAAAAAAAATTAGATTGTTGAATTCATGAAGAATGTTTAATTTAAGAAAGTTAAGTTTATTTTTTATGAAATATTTATTTGAAATCTGAGCTTAATAAGAAAAATTATATTAACGCAGTAAAAAGTGGTATGCAATGAAAAGTATATATTCTGAATTCCTGTATAAATTCCATAAAGTTCCATTTTGAAAAAACTTTTTTTGAAAATACTTATTGCACAAACCAGGGTTGATACATTCCTTGCTTCTGCGTATGACGTGATTTTCCATCCTCCCTTACTGTCAATAGAATAATAAAAGACAGGAATGCATGTCTCTCATCTTCTAAGTGTTAAATATTAGATTTGTTCCTTTATATACATAGCCAAAACTTGCAAACTATCATTTTCAAATATAACTTATTTTTTACAATATATGTAGATTATTGATGTGTAATCTTCTATAATTAATTAAAAATATTGATAGCAACTTAATGTTCCATGATTTTGCAGGTGTGTTTCACATGTAAGAAAATTAAATTTTCTTTCTTTGGACAATGGGGCGTGAAATGCAAAATGTGTGAAAGAACTGTTTGCGATAAATGTAGCAGCAAGGTAACTTCATTTTTCAAATTAATTAATTATATAATTACTAATCAAGTTTAAAAACTTCCTTTTTATGTTTTTATTTTCATACTGTACTAATGAACTTATGCATATTTATTAAATATGTAATTAATTTCATATTATCTGTAGTGTAAAATCAAAAATGTTCTCAAACTTTAAACGATTTGGCGCTCAAACAGAAAAAAAAAAATCTTGGTATTGATACCTATGTATTTGAAGTTTTCATATATTCAAAATTAACATCACAATTATTACAGTACATTATTTTAATTAGGGAAACTTAAGGAGAGTGAGTGTTAGAATGTTACTAACACACACTCTTCTTGTACTTAACAAAATCTTATGGTGCTTGCGTACTATAAGATTTTAATAAAAAGTAGATACTCTTTGAAAATCAATTAACATGACTTGAACTCATATTTTATTGTAACAGCTACTATTTCATTAAACAAAGGTTTTTGTTAGTTTTAAAATTTGCTATGGAAATTTTATTTCGTAATTTTCCCGTTTCTTAAGAACAATATTCATTTTTCAAACTGGCATTAATTCTTTCACAACAGAGAGGAGGGGTTGCTTGCAATGTTTCCTATGGATGAAGCAGTAGTGAAAGGTACCATCCTAGGGCGTTTGCATTCCTGAGTCTAATTTTAGAAGAAAAATCACAAAAAAAAGTTACACTCTTACATTGTAATTTTTGGCACCATTTAAGATTAGTACATAAGTTTTAGATTATAACATGCAAATATTTTCTTCCTCTGATTATTATACTTTCTTTACGCAATAGTCATGATTTTGAACCTAGTACTGCTGAAGACCCATCGTGTACCAGAGCGACGCATGTTAAATCTGTCGAGAGCTCAAATGTCCTCCCATTGGTGTGATAGGAGAGGGGGTTGTAGCTCAAGTGTTTTCCTCGTCACTTGACCATGATTCAAAATTACAAGGTCCATCCCCAAAAGCCCTTGAGTAGCTGAACAGTGCGACAATAATGTTCACTCACTCACCTCATATTGTTAATAGTTTTCTTTTGCAATACAAAATCACGCGATAACACTTTTAAGATAATTTAAGCAATTTAGATTAAGTAACTTTATAAGACTAGCAACATTTAGTCCATTTAGTTAGTGTATATAATGTATATATGTTAGCTTATCTTGTGTGCATTATGTTCCATCAAATTCATTGTCCTCAAAATGATACATTTACCTAATTTGGATTGAATGGTTAATGCTAAATTATGTTGAATTATTTTTTTCAGATGCGAATTCCAACTGAACATTTTGCTAGAATACCAGTTTATATGCTAAGCCCCACACCAAGCCCACCTCCAGAAGAAGAATCTAGTCATTCCTTTTGGAAATTTTCTGATGTATTTGGAAAGTATGTACCACTAAAAATACTAGATTTTTAATAATGATGTTTATTGAGATTACTTAAATTTGATTCCAAACAATAGCTTGAAAAATGGGAATTTTCTTGATGTTGAACTATAAGTAAAGAATAATTAAAGATGCGGTATGTTTACAATAAGAGAGGTTATTTATCTTCAATATTATTGCAATATCATATTAAAATAATATTATATACTCACAAAAAAACGTAAAAAAAAAAGATAAAATAAAAAAATTATAATAATTTACGTAAAAGCTTTTTAGAAGAAGTACATATTTAATTTTATAAATAATTATTTTTATACATCAAATGTATCAATTTATTACTTCTTGGTATTTTGAATACAGCTTTGCTATAAATGTAATAAATTTATGAGTATACAAGTTTTACCGATCTTTCCTGAAATTCCTTTTTCATTTAAAAGCATTATTTTTAGAACAGGTCCATAAAAGAGATCTATTTTTTACAACCTTTCAGATTTTACTTTGTAAACAGAAGAGGGAAGGTTGACTAGTCACCTAATTTAGTTTTAAGCCCACAAAGCAGTTATCAGCTTGTTATGTTTTATAGTGGTTACAGCATCCATTTTGGAATGTTAGCATTTCTGTTATTTTTAGTTTTAAATATATTTAATATTTATTAAATAAAATATACAAATATTGCATTTACATTGAATCCTTTGTTTTTTATTATATATTGGAAGAATTTATATTATATTACTAATATGCTCATAAATGAAAAAAAATTATTTCAAAACTGAAATATTTAAAAATAATATAATTTTAAATATTATATGAAAATATTTAAAATGAAATAGAAATTTAACCCTCCATGCAAGGGTTTGTGATCATCTTACATGTATGTCAATTGTCTCATTTTGAAAAAACATTCTTTTTTTAGAATACCTTCATGGGAAACTTAATAAATACCAGCCCTAAGGAATTATTTATTGTGTTCAGTATACTTCTTTCCTCCCTCAGTGGCTCGACAGCCCAGGGCGGGCCTTGGCCTTCTCAAGAAGCATTTTCCCGGCCAGCCTTCTTCTTGCTAGTGTTCTCCAATTCTTAGTTCTCAAAACTAGGAGATCTTTTTCTAGGCCATCAATCCATCTAAGATTCAGCCTGCTCTTTTTTTGTGTGCCAATTGGATGGGCATTGAAAACTTTTTAGGGGTGCGGTTTTCATCCATTCTGACACCGTGACCTGCCCATTTAATTCATTGTATTTTGATGTATTTAACAATATCAGATTCTTTATATGATTGATAGAGCTCTAAATTCGATCTTCATTGCCACATTCCATTTTCCTGAATTCCACCAAAAATAAATCAGTATACTAACAATAAATAATTCCTTGGTTCCTCTTGGCAAAATTAAATTCAAAGAACAATTTTACTTCGTCAGAGCTCAGGTGCCTCCCTCTGAGGAGGAAACTGGGCCTCAAAATTACATTGTAGAATTGGTATCTACCTATATGGTGCCACACTAAAAAGGGATACCAGCTTCTCCTGGGAATGTACGAGGTCTGCATTAGTTATTTCCAATTTTCAGCCCCATTTGAAAGGAAAAGAAAACAATATGGCTAATAATTAACTGAATAGAAGGTAGCTGATTTTTACAAAAATAGTAAGACCATGTTTAATGTCATTTATGCCACTGGTCCCCAACCCCTAGGCCGTGGACTGGTACCAGTCCATGGATCAAAGGGTAATGAGCCACCCAAGGAACATTAAATTATTTCTATTTTATTTACTGTGGTGTATTTCTCTCAGGTTTGTGTGACTTTCATAGAAATGACTTTATATTTCATGTTAAATCACTATATATTCATTTTTTCGTGTTTCTGTATTTTATTCTAAAGGCAGATTTTTATACACTTAAATTAAAATTGTTAAAACAATCTAAAATATAAACAAATAAATGTCCCTCCCTCAATGGGCCACAGTAAAATTATCAGACGTTGACTGGTCCACAGCAATATAAAGGTTGGTGAGCACTGATTTAAGCGATCAACCTACAATTATGAATATAGCTTATCCATAAATTAAACATTTTATTTTCCTATTTCAGATCAGAAGTAAAAGAAAATATAGAAACCACTCCTAAACTCTCAAGGCAAAAAACCACAATTGAAAATGGGTGTTCAAAAAAGAAACTTGCATTTCGACATTCAGAATCAATACATGTGATTGCTAATAAAAAGGAAAGGAACTCCTTAGCTCCAACATCCAGACAAAGAGCTCCATTACAACGATCTAAGACTCTAGTCGCACCAGAAGTTATAGACACAAGAAATAGTTCATCAGTTGATGATAAAATGAAAGGACCTTTAGTAGCTGTTTGTCGTGAATGCAAGGTAATGGTGTGTAACATCATTATGGCAAGTCAGGACAAAGTGAGCTTTGACCAAAAGAGACGAAAGAATTCTAAAACCTGGCCTCAAAAAAGAGGAGGTTCCTCTAATACTGCAATGTTTATGGATACTGTTACGGAAACGCCTCCTTCTTCTCCAGATGATATTTTTGCTTCAGATTCAAGAAAAAAACTAACTCCATGAGATTAAACTTGTCTTAATTACAAACTGTACATGATATAAAATAGGATGCTTCTGAAGTTTCACCTATCAATGCTGAACATAGGTTGCTGCATTTATTAATGAAACTTTTTTTTACATATATAAAATTATATTAGTAGTCTTTGCTTGTTGAACAGTGTACAAAATTTGATCTTATATATAAATACAAAAATAAGTAAAATTGAATAATGAGAAAAAAATTCTTGTGCAATTCCATTTTGCAAATGTGTGTTGATCTGTTTTAGAAGGAATTTCAAAGTTTAGATACGTTTTGGTATGCTAACTCTCTTGGGTGAATATTACTGTGTGATATATAAAACTTATATGCTTACTCAAGTAAGAGTAGAATTATTGTGCAGTGCACAATTAATACCATAAGTTACATACAAAACATTTACATGCTCTTATAAAATATATGACCATTAAATAAGGAATTAGAGGAGCATAATTGTGTTCCAGTTATCATTTTTAAAAAGTTTTCTGAGAATTGTTATGAATTTATTTAAAGTATCTGCCATTTTTTTGCATTTCTTTCTAATTATTCATGAAAAGACTTGATTAAAATATTCTGAGATTTAACTATATTAGCAAATCATTTGTTATATTTCACCTGTAATTAGAATGTAAATCTAATAAATTTATTGATAAGGTTGTGTTTTGGCTTCTGAGTAAATGCCATTGGTAGTAAAAATGAAGTGTTGTTATTTTTAAATATTTAAATCATGTTTTAATGTACTAAAAATCCTGGTTTTTTTAAAAAATTGTTTAAATACTGTATGAAATATTATAATATATATTTATAATTATATATTCAAAGTTTAGATCCCTAGTGGTCCTAAACATGTGTTAGTTATTGTTAAACTATTGTCAAATATGTACTATTTTTTAAAGAAATTGTGATATACTTTATTCATTTTCACTATGTTACATTTGACATAATCTGTATATAGTTATTCTAAGTTATGTCAACTTTTTTTTATGTTTTGTAAGTATTTTCTTGTGAAAAATGTATATTTTTCAATTTGAACAATACAGTATTTAATTTTTTAATGAAGGAAAAAACTGCATTTTTGTGTAATAAGATGGGTGATGAAGATTTTTAATTGGTAATCATTTAATAATACCTTTATTGTATATTCTAAACTGTCCCAATGTGCTAATTAATATTTTATATGAAAATAAAAACATATTTAAAAACTACTTTAACTATTATGAAGAATTTATTTTTAAAAAAATTAGCATTACTGATAAATAGGAAACATAATTTTAAATCCTTTAATTTATTTTTGATTATTCTTTTATCAAATATTTATTTTCCTCTGAATTTTAAAAACCGAAGCTATTTCAAGCGATTCTGTAATTTTTAAAACCTTCACCTTTTCAATTATTTCAAAAAATATTTTTTGATCTAGTTTTTAATTCATCTTCGTATCAGGCAAATTTTTCTAGATTTTAATGTGATGAGAAAGCATTCCACTCTTAACATTCCATTTTGCACAAAGTATACATTTGTTTGTATTACCTTGCATAGTTTCTTTTTTATTTCTGGTCTTAATTCATTCTCTTCGATAAAAAAAGATTGCCACATGAAAAGAAGTTTTATATATCATTATTATTGTAATACTTTAATTTTTAAACAGATCTAAGAACAATAATTATCTAAAAACATCTTTTTTTGTGTGACCTGTGGTTCAGTTCAAGGTGTTTCTTCAAATGTGGGAATGGTTTGTTTATATATATATAAAGCCAAAAACAAACGATTTATTTAGGCTTATAGACTTTTTTTCAGACTCAACTCCTTTGTATATAGTTTTATTTGCTACTAGTACCTTAATTGCAATGACTTGTATATATTTGTATAGTATAAGGTACTACATATAAGCTACTTAAAATGTACAGTTAATATATTGTATACTATTGTTTTATGTCTGTAATAAAAACAAATTACCATTTGTCTTTTCCTTTTAAACTGAGTGTTTTTCTTGGTTTTTTACTTCTATATAATTCATTTTCATTTAATCTTGTATTGTTTGCACAGAAATTTATCACATCCCCCCCACCTCATTCATCTCATCCTTTTAAGATTTGATCAAAGCCAAATCATTTTGAATGTAATAAATTATTTCTTAAAGTTTTATTGATGCAGCCCAATTGCTGTTTTAAGAAGAAAATATTCTTACAAAATTGAAATTCATCATCTTGCTTTTACTATGTAATTAACACGATTATCCACTTTATGTTATGTAACTAATTTTATTTTCAAAAAGAATAAGCTAATTTGATGGCTCTTAAAAAAAAGACACATATATTTTACAATTTTGATATTTCTATATGTGTTCAGAGGCGCATTAAAGTAGTTGGAATACCCTGGTGGTAAAAGGTTTGAGGTCCATGGACTCAAGAGTAAAAAAAACTAAAATAGGGAAAAGATTCGCTGAGCTTGAATTTTCAAAATAAAATGCATTTTGCTAATAATAAACCAGTGCCGATTTAAGCTTATTACCGGCCCTGGGCGCTGAAACGCTACGGGCCTCGTTGACACTGGCGGATCGAAATTTATAACAAGAAAACATGGTTGTCCAGCTTATACGGGCCCCTGGGTACCCACCCCAAGCGCCCAATGGATAAACCGGCACTGTAATAAACCTCAACGTCTAAAGAAAATCTTAACTGCATTTAAAAAAATTAAAAACCTTACTAAACAACGTACAACTTTGCTTCTTGATTTGTCATTGGCAAATTCATCAATTATTTTTGTTGTATCTATTTTGTTCTAGAAAAATATATGGCTGTGTGTTCAATTTGTCTTAAATAATTTTTAACACGCTGTTAGGGTTCATGTACGCCACTAGATGGCGCTATTTAAATTATAGGGTGTGTACTATTGTTTACGCGGGAGAAGTAAAAAAGAACGTATGGAAGTACATCTAAACGATAACGACATCCTAATCCCTCAACAACACGGCTTCCGAGCCGGACTCTCCACATCACACCAGCTTCTGCGGGTGGTGGAGTACATAAAATCAGGATTCCAAGACCGGAAATCTACCGGCGCTGTTTTCCTAGACATCCAGAAGGCATTTGATAGAGTATGGCATGTGGGACTACTCTACAAATTAAAATTAAAACCCCTCCCCACTTAATCAAACTAATTAATTCTTTTTTAAATAACCGCTCTTTCACGGTGAAAGTAAATAACTCACATTCTTCCAACAGAAGAATAATTGCTGGAACACCTCAGGGCAGTTCCATCTCTCCGATTCTATTTAATATCTATGTTAACGATATTCCTAGAACCAGCCAATCCACGATTTGCATGTTTGCCGATGACACGGCGATCCTGGCACAAAGTAACGAACTCCAACTAGTTACTCACTTCCTACACAAGCACATTGCTAAACTAGAAGACTGGTTCTCTACTTGGAAAATTGCTTTAAATGTAGCAAAGACAGGCCGTCTTCTTCTCATATCACATCAAAAAAGAACCACCCAAGTTATACCTTCACAACACACACATACCCTGGTCTAAAAACACTAAATACTTAGGGGTGATCCTCGATAAAAGGCTCACTTTCAAACAACATATCATTCGCGTTCGCCGAAATTTTAACATTTCCGTCGCTAGTTTTCCCTTTAATCGCACGGAGAGAGAAATCGTGTTTATCCTTAAGAAACAAGTTGCTTATTTATAAACTCGTTCTCAGACCTGTACTACAATATGCAAGTCCAATCTGGGGCCACGCAGCCTATTCTAATATTAAAATGTTAGAAACAGCACAAAACAAAATTTTAAAAATTATCACAGACTCTCCCTGGTACATCAGAAATGATGAAATCAGATTTGCGTTAAAAATTAAAACCTTAAAAGAATTCTTCAAAAAAATCGCGATTAGGTTTTTCAACAACATAGACTCTCATACTAATCGAGCAATTGCTCGCATTGATAAATATAACATTAATCCTTTATTCAACAGACCACGAAATATCTTAATTTAACTTTTCAAATCATTGACTCACTCGAAATTCACAATTCCTCTATCGAACTCACTCTCGACCAATAGGAACAGAGTGAGCCGACCACTTGCATCACGAGCTCTGAGAACGCCTCGGCTTCCAGAACTCCACCTTCTCAGACACACCCACTTCAGGTTCCGATAGGCTGCCCCCTGATTGGACCACACACACAGAATCTCACTAATTCACTCATATAGGCGCCCATTTTGGGCGAACTTTAAGCAAATTTTTAAATCAACACTCAGGCATTTTAATTTAATACTCAAGTCTCTAATTAATTTCTCACACACTTAAATTCTTATTTTATCACATTTTAATTTCTTAATTTTACTTTTATTCAATCACACAAAATTTTATAATGATGCAGCAAAGGGCTAAGAGATAAGCGGAACCCAAGTAACCACCCAGTATTTCATGATAGGAGTTTGAGCTTCTCTGCGGGAAGCAGGTACTCCAATAATCCATCAACTTATAACGTATGGAAGGAGGCTGTACGGGCCATTCGCTCTATGTTAGCGATACTTTTTTATATAGTGTTTTATAATGTAAAAACAAGAAATTGAAAGAGGCTGTGCGGGCCATTCGCTCAATGTTAGCGATATTGTTTTATAAATATTGTTAAAATAAAACCATTTGAAAGACATCAATATAAAAAGTGGAGGTACCAGGACGAGATACAAAGAGATAAGTCATTTACTGCATACTTTTTATTATTGATTTGGATATTTTGGTGAATAAATTTTTTATATGAGTGAAACAGAGAAAGCTCAAATGGCTGAAATTCGAGCAGCCAGAGGTCGCGTAAAGGCATCTTTGACCAGGCTAGAAAATACTTTTGATGAGATAAATACTGAAATGAAATTTCTATTTGGTTATCCAGATTGGATGACTTATTCAAAGAATTCGAACGATTAGATTTGAGTTTATCTGAACTAAGAGTTCGATAAATTAGATGAAATTAAATGTTCAGAATCAAGGTAGAACACAAAATTCAGTAGCGAGTTCAATTACTTCGAACTCAAATGTTGGTAATTTTAGGTTACCAAAATTGAGTATACCACAGTTTAATGGTCATTTTAAGGACTGGATAAATTTTAAAGATTTATTTGTTTCTACTGTGCATTCACAAGTGTCAATATCGAACGTTGAAAAATTCCAGTATTTGAAAGGTCTACTTACTAATGAGCCAGCTTCGTTAATTAAGCATATGCCTATATCTAATGATTCGTATGAAGAAGCTTGGCGAAAATTGTTAGATATAGGTATGACAACAAAAAACAAACTGTTCAGTCATTAATTAAAACGTTTTTGGATCAAAAACCTATTTCCGAAGCTAATTGTTTTAATTTGCGTAAATTATTGGACACAAGTGATGAATGACTAAGAGGGCTTATAATGCTTTAGGTGAGCAAGCTTCTAGTAAAGACTGCTGGTTAATTTATTTATTATTACAAAAAATTGATCCAGAAAGTAGACGTTTATGGGCTATTAAATCATCTGAAGAAGAATTTCCAAACATGAAAGCTTTACTTGATTTCCTAAACGTGAGGTGTTCTTCTTTAGAATTAATGTTAAATAATGAATTTGAATGTGTAAAATTCCGATTAGAAGTAATTATGCAAATTCTAATATAGAAAATGAAAAGATCTTAAAATGTTTGAAATGTAAAGGAACACACTCTTTATTTAAGTGTATTCAATTTAAGAGCATGGATGTTAATAGTAGAAAAAATTTTGTAAAACGTTTTTCATTGTGCTTTTTATGCTTAAATAATCATAAATATAAATCTTGCCCAAATAACCATTTAAAATGTTCTCTATGCTCTTCTAAGTTTCACAATACTCTTTTACATGAAAAAAGGCCTAACGGAAACGCGTTGTTTACAAATTCGTTACAGGGTAATGAAACTTCACAGGGGGAGGGAGCTAACGCAGGGACTCGCAACGAAGGAAGTGAGTTCAAAGGTCAAGCGGGAGAATCGCAGATTTATTCTGGGGCTTCGGTGAACAGTGAATTAAATCTTTCTTTTCTGCCCACAGCAAAAGTAAAGATATTTTATAATAGTAATTCTAATTAATCATTTACCTGCCGAGCATTACTAGATTCTGGCTCTGAATGTTGTTTTATCTCAGAAAGAGTTGTTAATATTTTAGGATTAAAAAGAAAAAGCAGAGTATAAAATTTCTCTTCGTGGGATCGCGGGGGTTACTGCAGGTCAAACTAAAGGCTGCGTTGATTTTGTTACCGGATCACAGTCTTCGAATGAGCTATAAAGTTCGCTTTATTTATCGTTGAGATTTGACGTAGTGAGTTGATGTCAGTCCAGAATGACTTTAAGAAGACGAAGAAACCACTATTCATAGCTCGTTAAATTTGAATAAGATAGCATAGTAGAGCTAAAGAAAGGTGGATTTTCTTTCCAAGATACTACAGAAAGACTTGGTAGGAATGTGTCCATTGTGCATGATTTTTGGCAGCAGTGGTCCGTGGAAGAAAACTATGGGTCACCACCGACAGAGAAGACCACAGTATTCACCACTTGACTGGTGAACATCATAATGCATCTACAGCAGAAATAATTTTTTTCGGCACCAGTGACCTGTGACAAATCAATCGTTTGAGAAATAGCTTCCAGCCAGATGCTCTGAAGTTTCATACCATTAGCTTCAAATCACTTATGTGTCACGCTAGAGATCATTGGAGAGCGTAGAGGCGATGTACTGTGTTCAAAACTGTTTCCTTGGTGCCAGTGATGGCTGTATATTGATTTGAAGAAGGCCAAGGCAGCGCCTGCAAACAACCTTTCAGTGGCCTAGACACACTGGGCTTGCACCTAGAGTTATGGTCTGGCACGAGTAATTTCCTTTGATTGCAAGAGCACTTTCGAGGTTAATTCACACATCCTGTCAGCAAATTTGTACCTCAATCTGGTGATTCAAACTGTTTCACTGCCGTTTATAAACGTCATTCGAGGGATGTTTCCCAACAGAATAACGTGCAGCCTCATACCCTGTTGTATCCCAGCATGTTCCATAATGTGAAAGTGTTACCTTGGCCAGCTAGATCATTATATCTTACTCCAATGGAGAACGAATGGAACATCATTCGACGGAAACGACAGCGTCATCCACAACCAGAATTAAACAACTGTACATTAATTGACCAAGAGCAACAGGCATGCACAATTCCATCCCACAAACTGATATCATGTACTCGTGCAACACATTAAATGCACTTTTGCAGACTTGCATTTTAAATATTAGTGGTTAAACCGGATTTTAATGTACCATCATTTCACATTTGAAATGACTCACATTAACCTTTGATCTTGAAACTTTAATCAATTAAATATGTTACCTAGACAAAGGTATTGCCAAAGTTTCAATAGTTTACAATAATTTTTTCTTGCTGTTTGGATTTTTCCCATTATTGTAAGATGTATCCTAGAGTAACTAAGCACGGCTGTTAACAAAAACAAATTTGTTTTATTGGAATAGTGTTCGCTTGTGTTCGAAATAAAATTTGTGCAAAAAACGCAAGCAAAAATTTTATACTGATTGCAACAATACAAGATATACGGAAAAAAGATGGCTAGAGCTGCTGCACGACTGAAATCCGTGGAAATCATTGGGGTCGCAATATCGGTTCAAGATCTGTTTGTTTCACGCTGAATTTATAACGGAAATCCATAAAGCTTGGGGCCCCTGGCGGCCGCCAGCCACTTAATCCGCCTTTGAATGTATTAAATTTCACTACAAATCTTGCTACTATATCCGCCTATTTATTTCAAAAGATTTTTTAATGTACCGCAACCCAAAGTGAAGTAAATTGATTTTAATAATTTGATTGTAAGGAAATATATATTTCTCGAGCAATAGCTTTCAGAAATTGGATGGAGTAATTTTTCGGAACAATTAGAGCAGGATAACGAACAGACAAAATTAGTAAAAATTTGATTGATTCTGGCTGTTTATCTAATGTTGGCAACAGGGCCGATCCTAGTAGGTATGCAGCGCGTGCACCGCACGCGGGCGACTGAAACAAGGGCGTGGCCGCAGGCCACCTATAATTCTTTCGATAAAGCAAAAAATTTTGTGAATTTCTCAAAATAAAATTTATAATAAATTGAATAAATATGCTGAATTTTAAATAGTTATTGAAAAATCAAGATAAGTCCCGATTTCCCGATAGCATAACGTAGTTCGAGAAAAATAAATATAAATTTCAACTTCTGAAGAGCATTCCTTCTCATCAGTCGTGTAGCCTGCCTAATCAAGGGCCCAGTATCAATGATACACGCCCCCCTAGAAACAGGGGCCCTGGACGTGTGTAAGCAAAAAGTCATAAAATGTTATTAATGGTAATATTGAGAGTTCTTTTTTTACGTTTATAAAATAGTATGTCGCTGGCTTCAAATGATATAAATTTTCTATGTGAATTCTGAATCTCAGGACCCACTGTATAAAAGTTTAGAAGCTGGTTAAGTTACTCAAAATAATGAGAAAACAAGGAGTGGTATGTGGTCAGAAAGCAGGAAAAACTTCTCATTCAAAGCGGCTCGACAAAAGGATCGTTTGAAGTGAAATGCAGATAACACTTGGGATGGGAAAAATACATGTATTTAATGCAATAATAATGCACTTTGGGGGGTGCTAAAGCTACAATACGATCATAATTATAAACGGTACAAATTAACATGATAAGTATTAAATTTTGTATATGTTACTTTTAAGGTATCCGACTACGTTCGGAACCGTGATTATCAAAAGCGCCTAAATGGATAATTTTCATGATATTTAGTGTCACTTGGAATAGAATAAATGCATAACATTGTTTTAAGGACATTTTGACAAAAAAAATTATTTAAATACAATATTTTGGCAAAAAATTAACTTGGAATAATCTTTTTTTCAAATGTTCGCCTTTTGTGAAAAATGCTTCTAATAGAATAATATTTTGCCTGTATATAGCTCAGACCTCTGTTCAGAGGCTCAACAATAATTTTTGAAATACATAACTTAGAAGTGAGTTTATTCATATTTTACGACAACAGAGGGGAGCAATTTTAAGAAAAAAACGCCGATATATATTTCAATTGGTGGTAACTGAAAATAAAGTGAATTTTTCAAAAATTCTAGTTGAGCCTCTGAACAGAGGTCTGAGCTATATACAAGCAAAATATTATTCTAACATTTTTTCACAAAAGGAGAACATTTGGAAAAAAGATTATTCTAAGTTAATTTTTTGCCAAAATATTACATTTAAATAATTTTTTTTTTTCAAAACGTCCTTAAAACAATTTTATGCATGTATTCTAATCTGAGTGACACTAAATATCATGAAAATTGCCCATTTATGCGCTTTTTTAAAATCACGGTTCCGAACGTAGTCGGATATTTTAAGTAATATATATTTTTATTTTTTTACTTTTTAGTTCGATTCACTATAAAAGCGTGTTTTTTTTAGTTTGTTTTTAAACTATAGTTTAATTATTTTTACTATACACGATAAAAATCACAATTCTAGCGAATAATTTATTTAAAAGAAAATATACTTACCTACTTCCAAGGACTTTTCAATTTTTCTTTGATTTTTTGAGAAAAAATCCAATATAACTAATGAAAATGCTCCAAATCTGCGTGCACTTAATAAAGGACATAAAGCATGCTCATAGAAAATATTTTTGAACAAAAGTGGTCGCGCAGGGAACTTGATCAAAACTAATAACTTGATTGTAAAAAAAAAACATTTGCAACTCCCCAAAAAAGAGGGCGAAATGTGATAAATTCATTTTAGCTCCCATTGAGACTGTCTTATTGGAGAATACTCTGTCACACAAGGTCATTGGTAACAAATAAACAGTTTTCCCAGAATTAACGATTTCGTGAACATCAGATGACTTCGCGCATCGCGCGACCGATCCCGTGTTAAAAGTGTATTCAATAAAACATATGGATATTAGTTCTAAAAAAGAATTGCGTAAAAAGTTTTCCGTTATGCATTATATGTTGGCCAAATAATCCTTCAAAGTACTCAATATGCTTATCCATGTATCATGTAACTCATCCACATGGAAAAAAAGCAACAGAAAAATATTATTTACAACTTTCCTGAAAGAAAAACAGATGGAGTGAAACAAACCAATAAGTTTGAAGGTCAAATATATGATAGTCAAAAGTAGTATTTTAGGGGTTAAAAGAAACGTAATAAAAAATACCTCATCGTGTGATTACAGTAAGCAAACAAAATGTCTTTTTGTATTTGGTTATAGGATCAAAGATAGCTAATGAACATTTGAAGTGGAATGTTTTATTTTTGATGATCAACAGATGATACATATAAATTATATCAGTGTAAATGTGCATTTTTTATTAAGTCAGAAAGCATTTTGTTTTTCTTCATTCCAAAAACTTATTTTTTAAACCTTTTATCTTCAATATGCTCGCGCCCCCTCGCAGGAATACCGCGCCCCCCCAGGGGGCGCGCCCCACAGTTTGAGAAATACTGCCATAAGCGCCAGAAATCTTCTGTCATCCTCCAAGTCTATAGTTATTTTTTTAACGAGTATTCTTGAGTTCTCAACGCTGGTACCATGGGGGAAGGAGGAGGGGGCGTTTCAGGAGAATTTCGACATATCGGACAAAAGTGATGAAAAGCACGATCAAGATTTATGATATGCTTAAGGACAAATGAAAAGAATGGGGCAGAATGACCCTCAGAAAAAAAAGACCCCTTTTCGAAGAAAACTGAGGAAATTTTGCGTCAACTTGACTTCCTTCTTTTAGACGAGACAAAAATCGGAACAACAAAAACGGTTAAACAACAAAAAGGTGTAACTATATTTTCACCTTCAAAATTCTCTTTTCCGTTTTTAAGATTTAATGCCCAGGTATTTTAATCATTGCGTAAGATAAAGTAAAAAAATATTTTGTTGCATTTGTGCTATAAATATTTTATTTATTTATTTATATAAACATGAATAATTGTCATCACAGTTTCTTAGAATACTTTCATATTGATTTAGTGGCGCACACAAGCGGGCAGGGTTGGGGGTCCGGACCCCCCCCCCCAAAGCCCTAGCTTTTTTCCGATTGATTATAATTCTATGTATATAGTACGTAAAATTTAATTAATTACTTGATTAATTTTATTAATTAATGCTAATTATTTATTCAAAAATTAGTTTTTTACTGTGTTTTGTTCCCGAAAAGTGACAAAATCAAAAGGAACATGATACAAGAATGGTGAACTTTCAACCCCGGATCCCCCTTCCCCCTTGAAAAATTCCTGTGTGCGCCACTGTGTTGATTAATATATTTAAGTGTATATTTTCGTTGCTTGCTTTCGTTTAAAATACAAAACACTAATAAGTCTTTGTGAGTACATTCATTAATTATTTACCATACTTGAAAGGATCCTAACAATAGCTCTCGAAATTGAAATAAAACATTTATTATATTTATTTTGATGATTTTGTTTGTAATCATAGCGTGTATTACGATAATTATGTTTAGTAATAAATGAAACAATCTATAATTTCTACATATTTAATTTAAATTGCTTCAAACTGTAAAAAGAATTTTCAAAGAAATAAAGTATGTTAAGTTTACTTAAAGATACACACACATATTTTTTTCCTTTTTATTGAGGTAACGTGTGAAATAAACACATACTTTTTCTAATATACTCTAAGAATGCTAAGAGAACCATTATTTTGTAAGAATGAATTTGAAAAGCACAAATTCTTTTTTCTTCTTGTATTTATTGCTACTTTAAGAGTGATTTGCACGATACCTTCTTGATTAAGATCTTTTGCCCAGAGAATTTGAAAGAATATATAATGCAACCTAATAATTAATTATGTGTATAATTAATTATAAAAAATTTTAAAATATTGTATAATATCTTTAAAATATTGTATAGCATTCTGTATGCTTCTAATAAGTTAATCAAAATTCATCTATAACAATCTATAACAATATCTAAAATTTTTAAAAAATGCAACAATAAGAAAGTCAGAACTATGACACAAAATTCTTGTAAAAAGCATTTAATGAAAGGTTTATTTTTACAGAACAATAATAAATGTTGAAAAGTATAGGTAATATTCTTTTAGTCGCTCTTAATAGGATAAAACTATTTAATTAAAGTGATAGCAAAATGCTTTACAGAAATGTAAAATATGATAATGATTGATTGAATATTAACGTCACACTGTTCAGCTACACGAGGGCTTTTGGTGACGGACCACGTAATTTTGAACCATGGTCAAGTAACGTGGACGACACCTGAGCTGGCACCACCCTCTCCTAACTACCACACCACACCAACGGGAGGACGTTTCAGCTCTCGACAGATTTAACGTGCATCGCTGCCCTACACGGCGGGTCTTTAGTGGTAATGAGCTCGAACTCGTGACAAAGCAAGCCACGGTTCGATACCTATACCACTCGGCTACCGCGGCCACGTAAAATATGATAAACACAATTTGTAAAGTTGATAAGTGATTTCAAACAAAACAGAAATGTGAAAAATTATTCAATATGTAGTAAGGTTGTATAATCTTGAGTACTTTTAATGCAATTAAGATAGAAATTTGAGTTAAAATTTTTTAGATTTCTTTTGTGATATTGTGGCCTTTGTCAAAAAGTTTTGAGTTATCTTAGAGAAATTTCAAATTATTCTAGAAATTTTTTATTGTTCTGTTTAGCCTCATAGTATTAAGATATTTGAAAAAACAAACAAACAAGTATAATGATAATAATAATAATGTCTTATTAACTTACATCTAGAAACTTTAAAAGGAAACTACAAATTCAGAGTATTGTGATTGTGTGTGTGTGTTCCTAGTTCGTTAAAAAAAACCTTAGAATTTTGGAAAGCTTACTTTTGGTGAAGATATTTTAATAATTTTGAAGTAATCTGGAAGCCAAGCTACATTTTGTTCCAGAAATGAAAATAATATGTTTAAACAAACAATTAATAAAACAAAATGTGTTTGTATTAAATCAGAAATTTCATAATTCAGTCAGAAAATTTGAAAAAAAGATCAAATGTAATTTTTTAAGAATTTGGGGGAAAATTAAAAAGCTTAAGATTGTTATTTTAATTTTCTAAATATTTCACGGAAAAAATTTACAGCTTGCAAAAATAAATTAAAAACTTTAAAAAGTTTGAAAATTTAGAATCGACTACAAAGAATTAAGTTATTTTTTAATCCAAAATTTATAACTTTATTTTCAAGCATTCACAGAAATTCCTTCCACACTGCTACAGAGAAATAAATTATATGACTCGGAATCGGAAATCGTCCCTCGGGAGGACCCGAGGCTTTGTGCAAGCATCGAAGTTGCAAAAGAAATGTGTGATCTCGACTTTCCCCTAAAAATACTTTTAAAAATATTTTTAATTATACCAATATAGAATGCATCAGGTCAGAGATCTTGCTCAATTTTAACCCGGCACTTCCCACGCAGGGTATGTCATGCCCACTGTCTACCTTTTTTTCAACGCTCCTTCTAAGCCTTTTTTGGAAAATTGATAGTTTCTCGTGTAGCTGACTTTAAGGCCATATCCTTTGAAGGGCTTCAGCTTGTACGCGAATTCTAAATATATATTTTGGGATACCGCCTCTTCGGGTATGTCATACCTTGCGCGTGAATCGCCGTTACAGTTCTGAATGCATGATCACGTTTTAAATCTTCCTTATGTAACACACGGTTAATTCTAAGACCGAAATGTAGATGGCAGTACCTGAAACGGAAGTGTTACCAAACGAAGCACTGTATTACCGTCAGAGAGAGTTTGGAGTTGCATGAGTGAACGTTACCCGTTTCGCTGTCCAAACCTGGACTATGTAATTTATTTAATTTCCACTTATTTCCTCTAAATGTTTACACTGTATTGTGTCTAAATGTCTGTCCATTGTAACTGTGTTATATTATGTCATTAAAATATTTTAATTACCCCGATATCTTCTCCATTATTTTGGTTTACTCAGTAATGACGTAAGAGACCGTTACTATTCTGGTGCCCAACGTGAGGCTCTAACCCAAGACCCCGAGATTAAGAGTCTCGTGCTCTACCGACTGAGCTAGCTGGGCAGACGCAAGTCACGTGGTGTCCACACTCTCCTTTTCCTCCTCTCGCTCTCTCCTTACCATGGCGACGATTCGGGGGATGGGGGGGGACTTACTTCCGTTCGCTTTTTCACTGTTACTCAAAACTGGGCAATTTTCTCATTCACTATCAAGCCCAAAACAGTTTCATTTCAAAAATCTTATTGGCTAATTTTCCTATCTTCCTAGAAAGAATTTCTTATCCATCTAGTTCAAAACTACGATATTAATGGTCCTATGTGGTAGACCTTATTGAGATTCTAAGAGCTTTAGTTTACATAATATTGAAGGTTTTCAGCTGGTCATCAGACCATTTGTTAGGGCCATGGTAGCTGAGGGATCAGAGTCGCGAACTCGTGGTTGGCATTATCAAGTCGTTGGTTTGAGTTCAGGTGCAACTGAATACCAATCATTTCAGAGGGGATGATGCTTATTAAATTCCTCGAGGCTCAATCTCCTTGAGTAAGAGTGGTGTATAAATTTGGAAAGAAGAGTGCTAGCTCATGTAACATAACGTCACTCGACCAAAGCTCAAAATTACGAGGTCGTCCCCTACGGCCTTCGTATTGCCTTCGAGTGTGGCGTTAACAAAAGAAGTCAATCACGCTAGACAATTTGTTTTATGTGGCAGGTGTAATAAGAAATACTGCAGGTACTGTAAATTAAAAGTTAAGCAGATCTTCAACCTTTGGTCCATTATATTTCATATTATATCTTTAATTCTATTAAATTTTTTGAAAGATTTAACTTTCTTTGGATTCACTTTGGACATTGATTCCATTTTAGATATCAGTATATTTTAAACAAATAAAGCACTTAATTCGGTAATATGCATTTGTTCCAAAGCAGAATCTGAGTATTGTAGGACAATACTTTTGAAATGATTTTATGTAAGAAGAAAAATTGAAAGATGTTAATTTCCTAAGAAGAGAAATTGAAAGATGTTAATTTTCTTTTTTACATCAGGTTTCGCAAAAGCTTAACTGTACTTGTAACTTTAAATTTCAGTGTTGACCTTTCTGTGTTGTATATCGTTTCTGTAGTTTTCTGGAAATTTTTACATCGCAAGATGTATAAATTAGTAAAAAATACCAACATTAATAATTTTTGTAAAGTTTCAAAACAAGTCATTGGCTCTGTTGGTGGAGATGTCGTCGATCCATTTTCTGTACCGGAGAAAACAATTCAAGTACCTGATTTGCCTTTGAAATTAACCCCATATAGTTTATCTTCAGGTGCTTTAAAAGGGCAGTTATTTGTTCAAGCCGGTGGAATTAGAGGTAAAAATTTAATTGAAGCTGATATTTATTTTATTAACTATTAGTTCTTATTAGAAGATCTTTGTTGCGCACTTATCACAATGCCATGATTATGTAATTGATCTTTCCAATTTTTATAAATGCATTAAAAGTTTGTTATAAAATTTTTTATTTTGCAATTCTGTTTAGATTTACTAATGTGTTTTAATAGTGGTGAGTAGTGTATATAATTGGATGGTTGTTATTTTTTTAATCTTATGTACTCAGTTATCATTAATTATGCTTGAAAAGGACGTTTGTTAAGTCTAAAGGCGAAAAGTAAAAACAATGTACTTAAATTTAAAATAAATCATGAGAAAATAAAGGTGAAAAGCAAAAACAATGTATTTAAATTTAAAATAAATCATGAGAAAATAAAGAAACTTAATGTAATGTGCTCTGGAATAAAAAATTTAAGTATCAGCCAAATTTATATTTATTTCAAATGTAAAATCTCATTTCTCTTTCTGTATAGACCAACTGATTTCTAATTTTTGCCTTAAAGCTTATGACAAAAGTCTGATTTGCATGTTTTTAAAGTATAAGTTCTCCCATGAAAGAAGTCAGTATATGCTGCTGGATAATGGTTTTTATTTCTATGCAAGCCATTAAATACAAGCTTTGTTTAATGATACCGTATTTTTAAAAAAGTGTGTATAGTAATTTCATTACTTTTTTTGTTAGCTGGATACTGGAATTTTTGTAGTCTAGATAGACTTATTTTTAGTACACTTAATAAGGTTTTATATTAATAAAGTATTAAATTAAATTAATTTAGATATTTACATATTATCACAACAATTGCCAACTCTATCAATAACTTGCCAAGTTGGCAACCCCGATTTCCTATGTGACATACATGCTGAAATGGCATCCATGTGCTTCGTTTCATATAATGTCACCAATAGGTTGTGATAATGCATAAGTACCTTAATTTAATACATTTAACAAACTTTTAAGTTTGGCAGTTTTTTGTTAGCATTTGTATTGTTATCACAATCATGTTTGAAAACTTTTACAAGTTTAGAATGACTTGTTATGAACCTTTTAAGAAAGATTTCAGTCCTTTAAGTGCCACCGGTGTATATATCAGTCTTACTCAACCAGTGCATCATATACTTCAGAGGTATATATCCGTCCTTCCGAGAGAGAGAAATACGATTCTTTTCTTTGCGCAGCTATCGATAAAACTGTTCTGGAGACTTGGGAATGTAGTAAATTGACTTTGGCAGTGTTTGCAGAGGATTTACTTGTTCTAGAAAAGTTTGCTTATTTGTTTGTGACTTCACCCCCAATACACTGCATATGTGAAAAATGGTGGCACTGGGTTTCGAATCGTGTAACTTTTAATCTGCAGTTAAAGGGTTAAAATTTTGCATACTTTTCCTTCTTGACATGATTTTAATGATGCATGCCTATATATTTTTTAATGTTTGTAATAAGTCCCATTTTCATGTTTTATAAAAATGTTATTTTTATAGGTGTTGCTCAAGTGCGCCATGCCCATACTGATGTTCAATATCCTGACTTTGATTATTATCGCAGAAAGGAAGTTAAAGATCCAACTTCTAATACTCGAGCAACTGAGGAATATCGCAAAGTTACAGGTTACATGATGATGGCTGGTAAGTATTATTTTAAAACAATTTTTTTGTGTTATTAATATATATGCATTTTGTTTGTATGCTGTTATGTGTATATAAACAAGTAAAACATTATGTGTATAATTAAAATAAAAGTAGTCTTTTCAACATCAAAATTTTCCTGCATATTCAAACAATTTAATAAAATGACTAATTTTATCCATTATATTATATCTGAAGGGGCTATAAACAATGACTGTTTCTAGAGTAATTGTTTTTTTCCTTGTGAAAATACTAATAAAAGCTCTGAGTGTCATGGTAACCTGGTTGGTAGAGTATTAAATTTTTAATTTAAAGGATTGTGGGACTGATGCACTTTTTATCTTTTGGGACTTTTTTCATAAATTGAGTTAAGTTGTACAGTTGATATAATTTTTGAAGTCATGAAAGGTTGAATCCTAGGAGGACCCACTATTGGTCGCCAAATTTTTTTTGTCGCCAAATTTTGAGCGATAAAGGTTACAATATGGTAATTTCATCAAAAATTTGGATTTTCAAATCACCTAAAAAATGGCAACCTAAAAAGTACAACGTTTTTCGCCTTTTCCGAAAAAACGTCATTTTGACATTTGAGAAGGTTTGCTCTCCACCGGTTGTTGTTAAGAATGGCGTGTGAAAGGAAATTAATTGAAAGTGAGGCTACGACAGGTTTCTTTGTGCTCCTGGGCACAAAGGGGAAGAAAGAGACATTAAATGGTGTATGAAAGCTAATTTAATTGCTTCTCGTTATGAATGTCCGAGGTTTAAAAAAAATATGCGTTTGTAACGAAAGGGAACGGTTGACGGCTACGAATGGCGTTGCCGCAGAAAGATAATCGCCACGACGTTGTTCGGAGTGTGAGAAAGGGCACTTGGTTTAGCGAAAGCAAACTTGCTATAATAATTATCTTGCGTTTGACCAGATATTGGTTTGGCAGGAGCATGAATGCGATCGTGGTAAATGACTTGAAAGTTAAGAACAGGTCACAAGTTGGTGGATGACAATTTTCATGAATTCCTTGCATCGATCGCAAGGGTGTATCCACCAACATGACGAAATGCAAGCGTAAGGTAAGTGCATTTTAATTTTTTTTAAAATGATTGATTTCATGTATTTCTTCGATTTTATATTTGCGAAACGCCCCTTTCGTCCTTTTTTAAAAATGTATATCATGTTGTACACACTGGTTTTAGAATGCTTTTTTAAAATGAATTTCATTGCTTTCTTCGTTTTTTTCTTTATATAATGATTAATTTAATGTATTTATTCGTTTTCATCTTTGCGAACGCCCATTTCATCCCCCGCTGACGCATGCGCTTCCCAAGAGTTTTTCGTCATTGACGCCTTTTTGAAAACCTTCAATTTGGCGCTTTTTGGCGAAAAATTTTTGGCGCCAAAAACAGCAGTGGGTCCTCCTAGGATTTTACCGTCATGAAATAAGTTTACTCTAATTCAATAGTATTTGCTGCCTTCATATGAAATGAACAATAGGTTATAGAGTTGTTGTTATTAAAATGAAAGTAACTTTAACTCAATGACGCGACAGCCCATGAGGGCCAAGGCCTACTGTACCCAACTCAGTATGCGCAACCTTGGGCCTTGAGGTGCATGAGCAGATGTTCCGGTCAGGTGGTCAGTCTGACGGAAACCTCAGTGTTAAGTTCCCAATCAAGCTTGATACCCATTTATCGACCCATTAAAGGGATGAAAGGCTTTGTCAACCATGCCTAGTCCAGGGTTTGAACCTTGGACCTATGGTGTGGAAGCATGATGCACTAACCACTCAGGCACTGGGCTTGGAAAATGAAAGTAAAATCTTTCAAAATATATATCAGTTATTTGAAATAAACTGATGTACATATTACAAATATGTCATATTTAAGTATACACATATATTATATTCTTCTGTATGCATTTGAATTGCTTAAAATATGAGATTATGCAGTTATGTTGTAATTGTAGTTAATTTGGAGTTTATGTGCAGTTAGAGGTTTTTTAACCTAACAAAAAAAAGTTTTTTTTGCTGGTCATTATACAAATAAAGTTAATAATTATAGTCATTATACAAAATAAAATTTGAGCAGCGAGTAATTAAAAAATCTTGTTCTTACAAATTAAATTAAACTTTGGTAGAAATTTTATATTTTTAAATTGTTGCTCTTGAATTTGAATTATAAGATTGTTTTAATTTCTGAAATCTTGGAATAAAAGTTTTTATTAAGTTGAATAGTATCATTTGCCTTCATATGAATATAATAGTAAATGAAAGCATTACTTCCACAAATTCTGACTTTCTTTTTGATTGTATATGCGCATGAAGATTAAAAAACAGAATAACTGAAAGTGTCAAGAAAATGAAATATCTTTTACAATCAATATAATTTAAAATGAACTAATGCACTTATGACAAATATACATTTATTCAATTCTTAACCACACCCCAAATTCTCAACAAATTTTAGTGTAGAATGATTTAATGATATCCAGTTTTAAGAAATCAAAATAAATTTAAAAAGATAACTAATAAGTGAGAAGTAACCAGTATTACATAAACTGGAGTATGTGCTCGTTAAATCAGTGGGTCCGTAGTCTTGTGGGCTTATTCACGAGCGCAGGAACTGGAGAATATTTCCCTCCCCTTCAGTTCACTTGCAGAAATTGTGGAGGTGGAGATAGAGGTCGTGTCGCCATCTATCGTCCCTTCGGGGAGTTTCTCCGAGCTTAAATCGCACTGTCACCTGTATGGTGCTCAAGGCCAACGACAGGCGTACCTCTTGCCCATGCCACGATGAATTTCGTGGGCCTCGTTCTGACTACGTCAGACAGGTGGCATTAGCCACAACAACAACAACAACATAAACTTTCAAATACATACATGAACCTATAATTGCTCTAATTGTCCTATCTAACAAATTTTTTTCCTTCTATTCTAAGCGGCACCCTATTTTCAGTAGCATTATCATTGGGGGGAAAAGTATAGCTTAAATTCAAGTAAATATGGTACATCATATTTACAT
This sequence comes from Trichonephila clavipes, assembly GCA_019973935.1. Lineage (NCBI taxonomy): Eukaryota > Metazoa > Arthropoda > Arachnida > Araneae > Nephilidae > Trichonephila > Trichonephila clavipes. Next base: position 566,123 of record BMAU01005062.1, on the reverse strand, counting down.
AAATTCTAATCTTGTGTGTATTTTAATTGCATAAAAGTTGTCAAATTAATTGATAATTAAGTTATGTAATTCATTTTATAGTAATTTTACAGTTATGTTTTATTGTTAAAAGCTACAAATGGACATTCCCAATTTCTATCCTGAATTTTAACCTAATTGATTCTGTAGTCTCCTAGTGCAATACATTTTATCAATATCAAAATTATAGTTATTTCGAAATATATCCTTATAATATTGAATTTAATACAATATTTTTACACATAAAGTGCATATATAACTAAAATATTAGTTTTGGTTTATTTTTAAATTGAATAAAATTATTCACATAAAATGTTTGTATTTAACTATTTATATAAGGGTTTTAAAATGTTACACTACTATATATATAAATAAATATTAGTAATTTTATGTTTTTCTTCATGTATTTTTTAAATCTCACTCAGCTATATTTTTCAAAAATCTTGTTTTTCATTCCATTCCATTACTCATTTGGTATGAAAAACTCATCACACTATCTATTTTGTAACATTGCACCCATCTATTATGTAATTTGTCATTTTATCAAATCCTTTTAGCTGAATTGTTTTTTAACAATTTGTTGGTCAATTTAATTATATAAATGATTGTGTGCAAAATATTCCCTTTCATCAGTTATTTTCTTACTCTCTGAGTCTTTTAGCAACCTGAATATTTGTTGCTTCTATTTCTTACCCAGTTGGTATCAGAAAACAGTTGTTAGTTTGAAGGATAGAATAAAGTACACAAATAGTTGGATATTTTTAATGAACTAATAAAAGTGTGTATGGTGGGGCACCCCCTCAGATGAGTTTTTAAAGAATTATGGAAAGTTTTCTGAAAAGTTTGTACATGCCATCCATTATGAACGAGACCGTATTTGTTAAATATTGCTCTTAGTTACTTTTTGAAAGTTTAATAGATATTTTTTTTACAAGGTTTTCTTTTAGAATTTTTTTTTAAAAATGAATCTAGTAAACATCCTGACTTGAATCCATGTTTTAAAAGTATGAAAAAGTAATCAACATTTTTACTATTTTGATACTTTCTAATTGCAATAACAGTAATATAATTTCCAAAACTGGCTTTGTAAATCTATGAATTTTAATAGCATGTATATAATTTTTAGATGTTTGGGGACCAGTGCATCCATTGGACGCCCAGATAGCTGAACTTATCCAGATTTTCTGGTTATAAATTTCGATCTGGCAGTGCCATGGGACCCAAATTGAGCTTAAATTGGCACTGTTGGGGACATACATAAAATTTTCCAAATTACTTAAAATTTTTGTATATATAGTTTCTAGAATTATGTGTAAAATTTTGATCAATAGAATATATAGTATTTTTTGTTTTAAGAGAAGTAAATTGAGATGTACTGTTGGTTAGATTTTTAACATGATAAATTCGTACATATACCGACAAACTCTACAATAAAATATCAAACTATATATATTTTTTGTGAACTATTAATGTTCATTGTATTCTATAAAATTTGACTGACATGTTTTACAAATATAAAGTAAAATATATAGAGTTTAAGAAATGTACCCATTTCTTAAACTCTTTATATTTTACCCTTTTACTCGCTGTATTAGTTTTTTTCATAAATAAATCGACTGCTTTAATTTTTCAGCTCTTGAAAAACTCCTATTGAAGTTAGAAATTATCTTTCTTTTTCTAGTTTTACAACTGAGAAACTCAGTATCCCTTATTACATTCCTCTTTCACTACATGGTCCTGACAGAAGTATTGTAGATATTTTTATTGCTTATCTTGGAAATCAGTATGCAAAACATTTGTATCAAAAATCTTGTAATGCCAGACACCATTTAGAAGTAGTATAGCTTTATTAAACTACCAAATTGCCTCTTAAGTTATCTTTTAAACATGAATTCTATGTTATCTGAATTATACAATTTAACAAAATCTGTGAATCATATTGTACAATATCAAAAAATTATATATTTAAAAAAATGCAAACCTCTGTGTTGGTCACTTGTAAGTTGTACAGTGAACTCAATTATAATGATCACCATATAAGTTGATGTATGCTTTTGCCCTAATTGTATTTTACTTTTTTTTTTTTGTATGAAAAGTTTGAAAGATGTTCTTTAAGACATTTATTCTAAATTCATTTGTAATTTTTTAACTTTGCATGCCATCTTAAAACTATTTCAGTCACTTATAAAATGATTTGTTGGGAGTGTATACATGTAGACCTTTCTACAGCATGGCTGGGAAAATGTAGAAATTTTTCTACTATATCATAATTTTATATTGCATGTATACATATTCACTAATGCATATTTGTACTTTTTTATTAATACTGTATTCCTTGTAAGACAATTCTTGTGATGTTTGGGTTAATATTTATACCTAGTGACTCTGAACACAGTCAAAGAAAAGTTTCTCGCTTCTGTAGAGCTTTTTGTTATGGAGGCTCCCCATTTTAGTGCAGGAAACAATTGTGAATAAGTGCTTTATTTTATCTAATGAAAGTGAATTGTTTTCAACAGCTTTTACTACCCTCATATGAAAAACAATGCAAACCCTTTAAACAAAATAGAAATTTCAGATCAATTTAAAAATAAAGAGCAGACATATAGATTAAACAATTGAAAGAAAATACGAGGAATTTTGTCACATCCTTAAGTGAAAAATAAACCAAGTTTCAATGATGAATTATAGGCATTAAATTTGTAATAAAATAAAATAAATATTAAACCTTAAAAAGAGAATTTATATAGAATCTAAAATCCATGTCTCATATAATGCAGATTTTGAAGTAATGAATCTGCTGCATTGTGCAAGAGGTTTACTTGTAATAATTCCATTGGTTGACTATTCAATTTCATTCTAATACCATAAAAAAAATACAAACTTCTGGGTTTATTTATTTTAAACTATACATTTTTTTTTGTAGCTGGTGGATTAGGTGCTGCATATGCCGCCAAAAATACTGTAACAAAGTTTGTTGCATCAATGGGTGCAGCTGCTGATGTCTTGGCCTTGGCTAAAATAGAAGTCAACTTAACTGAAATTCCAGAAGGTAAAAATATGACATTCAAGTGGAGAGGAAAACCTTTGTTTGTCCGACACCGAACCCAAGATGAAATCCAGAAAGAAAGAGCTGTGAATATTTCAAACTTGAGAGATCCTCAAGCTGATGAAGATAGAGCTCAGAAACCAGAATGGCTTGTACTGATTGGTGTCTGCACTCATCTTGGATGTGTCCCTCTTCCAGGAGTTGGTGACTATGGTGGTTATTTCTGCCCTTGCCATGGTTCTCATTATGATGCTTCAGGACGCATTAGGAAAGGCCCTGCTCCTCTCAATCTTGAGGTTCCCCCATATGAATACACTACTGATACTACTTTAGTTGTAGGCTAAAATAATTGAAACAAAGCAAACAATTTATTGGTAAAATTATTTACATTAGTTAATGAAAGACTTCATAACATTGTACAGATAGAAAATAAAATTTCTGATTTTGATGCAGGTGTACTTATTTTCTGTTCGATTGTATACAATTGCTTTAAATATTGATAATATTAAGAAAATTACATACATAGCAGCAATAGATTACATATCATTTTAGTGTCAGGTAAAATTATCATAATTGAGAGCCATCCGCTAATTTAAGTGCTGGAAATGTCCGGAGGATTGAAAGGTATTGTCCATCCTCTACAACAGGATTTGCTTCTAAAAATAATTCCCTAAGATTCAAGCAAGTCTTCAGGATTTCTAAATTGTTCACCTTGTTCAAAGCTGAACTTTAGTTAAGAAAAAGCAAGGAAACATTTGTAACCTTTGATAAATTTATGTTAACATACACATTAAGCAGAAATATAAAGATCTGAATGCAAATTCTTGAATCAGATATTAGAGAGTGCTTAAACTAAGGTTCCACCTATTACAGAATATTCAGAAACCTGAATTATCTCAGTTGTGATACTCATTACTATGAAATGAACAGATATGAGAATAAAATATTTGGTAACACAATCTAACAAATATTTTTAATAATTTTGCATATGTGAGTAATTGACATTGGGTGGCACACACAAGAATTTCTCAAGAGGTGTTGGGTAGAAAGTCCATCATACCCCAATATGCCGCAAAACATATTTTGATTTTATCAATTGTGAGAAGTAAAAAATAATCAGCATTAATTAAAGTAAATTATTAATTGCAATTGAATTTTATGTACTAAATACATACGATTATAATCAATCAAGGGCTATGGGGGGGTCCATGGACTCCCCCTGTGTGCAGTTCACTACTTCAGGCTTCTTATGAATTTAAAAATATACTAAATTATTTTTCTATCTATAATGATAATACAAATCCCTAATTCCAATGGGGAAATAATTTCCAGCAACTCTTTATATTGAAATAATATTAAATATATAAAAAGCTACTTAGACAGCATGGAGATCAAGGGAACAAAAAGGATACAATTTCTTCTTAATGAGAGAAATTCCAAATTCTCCAAGTCTTCCAATCCTTCTAAAGAAGATACTTGGTTGTCATCTAAATGTATACTCTTAACGCAAATCAGGTATCTAAGTGGATACACTGACGTTAGATTATTTGATGACAGATCAATTTTTTCTATCAAAATCAGTTGATCAAAATGATACAAATGTGTTAGTTTCCTATTAGACAAATTCATTTCTATTGCTTCAACTGGCAAACTTCCAATAGAGTCTTCAATGATATATTTGCTTCCTACAAAAATAAGAGAATAATTTAGTAATAAAATAATTAGTATAATTAAAAATGTTAGAATGATTAATACATATACTTACTTAAATCTCTGTAATAATTTTTCCTCGATTCATCCACTTCAGTGAGTTTCTCCAAAAATTCTGCAATTTCTTTTTGGTATGCAGCATTATTCAAGGCACGCATTAACAAAACACATGAAAACAAGACCCCTTAAATATAATTAAAAATGATTTAGAAAGCAATTACTTTAAAATTAATTTACATCATGCATAAATTTTTTGTTCTATAATGGATCGTGTAATTGACTCATTAGAAAAATCTAATTTAACTTCAGCATCATAGTTAATTATGCACACACATTTTTTTTACTTTTCTGGATTAATATTTTTTAGAAAGTACGTGAATAACAACTTGATAATTCAAAGACAAAACTTGCATTTTGAGTATACATATTGCTGCACCATAAATGAAAATGTTAAAGCACTGTTTTCCACTTTAAAATTACATTCCTAGTTAGTAGTTACTTTCAATATATATATACATTTTGAAGTCAATTCTGAAAGAGCCTCAAATGCTTTTTTTTGGAGGAGGGGGGGATCTTTACGTTTTATTATTCCAAGCAACTTGATAGTTGCTGATGTTAAATGGTAGTAGTCTGAATAGACACTATGACCCATGTGATATTTTTAGTTGTTATATGCAAATATTAAACTTAATTTCACAAAAATTGTGAGACTTAGAAGAGTGAGTGAATTATATTGGCATGGCAATATAAAGCTGCATGAGGGCTATTATGACAGGCCTTGTAATTTTGAACCATGATCAAGTGATGAGGAAGACACCTGAGCTAGCACCGCCTCTCCTAACTTCCACACCAATGGTAGGACGTTTGAGCCTTGACAGAATTAACATGCAACGGTCCACTCTACACTGCAGATCTTCAGTGGCACTTCGCTTGAACTCAAAACACACCAGGCACGAATCCATCACCTTGACCACTTGGCTGCTGTGCCCTTGCAGGACTTAGAGGGATGCTTATTTGCATTCATAATGTCATAAGATCACTATTTTACAGGCCTTGATAGTTACAAAGATGCTAATTGAATATATAACTACCTTTTTATTTTAATTTAAATATCTTTAACTTTTACAAAAACTGAGAAAAGAAATCACTTTAATACATTTTTATTATATTAATTTCAAAACACATAAAAATTAAACTAAACTGTACAATATGGATTTAAATATTGTCAACATTAAAACAGCTATGCCTAGAAACACTAGTGTGAGAATTTTTATGAATAAAAAAATTATAAATAATTTCTATACTACATAATTTTTTTTACAGCAAAAAAGATTAAGAGGAAAAAGTAAGTAAAATGAAAGATTAAAACTCACATTTATGATTAGGATCAATTTCATTAAGCTGCTGACAAGATTCTAATTCCCTTTCAAGAATATCTTTTGTAGCAGCATTATAATTGGACCTAATTAAAGAAAAAAGTTTTTCTCTTGGAGATATTTTTAAAAAATTGTAAACAAAAGGAAAAACATTTTAAATACAGTAATTATGAATAACATTTAAATTTTTTTTTTTAATATTACTGTGTTAAGATGTTATAAAAAATGTACTAATATTATTTAAGATTCCAAAAGTATGCATATTTTTTAACAAACAGAAAGGTTGCTACAAAATATATCGGGTTTAAAAAACATGAAATGATAACAATTTATATTATAAACATGGCATTTTGGGAATCTTAAAACTGTTGATTAACAATTCAGTTTATTAGAACAAAATAAGTCAACTTTAACTTTGCATGTAAATGAATGTTTAGTCTGAACACTTATATAACCAAGTAGCAATAACTAATCGGAAAATAAAAGGTTAAGTTGATTTTGTTATTCTAACTTATAAAATATAATGATTATAAAAAAAATACAACTTTTTATAAATAGAAAATATAAACAAATCATACTGGAATACATCAGATCTGTTGGGTTTTTCCCAGGTAAAAGATTTATGGCCATTTATTGAACTAGATAAAGAAGAATGTTCTTTTCCATTCAAAAATTTCACTACAACTTCACAATTTCCATCTCCATGAAGAAAATTCTCAATTCCTTCAACTGATGTTGGCAAAATGCTTTTCTATATAATACAAAATGTATTATGAATTTTATAGAAAAGTAACTGTAATCAAAATATAACACCTGGAAATAGTCAGTTGTCATTTAAAGATAAAGTGTTTTTAATAAATTTTGTTTTTAAATACACTTGAAAAAGTTATACGTATATAACTACTAACCCACAATGTAGAAGCAAATGAACCATCTGGTGACTGCCATGAAATAGACACTGGTTTTCCATTCACTTCCAAAAGCAAATTTCCACTATCAACCTAAATTTTAAAAATTAAATAAATTAGTATAATTTAAAAATGGACTAAAATAATTAAATTTAATTATTCTGACTCACCTTTACAGGTTCTGACAACAATACCACAACCATGTTTTGAGGTTTCAAGATACTAAGATTGAGAATTTCCAAAGGTATTTTATCTATCAATAAATTAGTGAAATTTACTAAGCCAAATAGAAATTTTTAAAAATATTTAACTACAGTCAAATTTGAAACAAAGTTTCTGATGAAAACGAAATATTATGGTACATATAAGAGTAAAAAGCAGTATATGATAAAAGTTTTAAATCATACAGCATATTACTTGAAATTATTCAACATTTCAGCAATTTAATACAAATTTTATTTATTTACAATGAATATTAATGATACACTGAAACTTTTCGTTACAATAATGATAGTAAGACATTAATATATGATAGCAATTGAATAAATAATAGATAACGTACTTCTTCCCAAAAGAAATCTATGATAAAACCAAGCACTCTGGTCATCAGGATCAGTAAAGGCAGCATTTTTAATCAGTTCAAATTCTGCATGTAAAAAGAACTTTTTTTAATTGTGAATTGAAAGTAATTTACATTAATATTTGTTATATTATTTCCTTCATAAAGGCTAAGAAATAAAATTTTACAACAAATAATAATGTGGCCTTTTCATGTAAAAAAAGAGAGGTAATTCAGCAAAAAAAAAGACCTGAAACGTTACATTTTTATACATTTATATCACTACAATTCATTTTAACAAAAAATATGCAGTTTATACCAAATAAAAAATAAGACATTGAAATTCATTTCCATTTTTTTATGAATCATTAATGATTTATTTCAATGAATGATAAACAAAATAACATATACATTATATATTTGTTACATAGTTAAAAACAAACATTTTACAATGAATATATATTATTTTCAGATGCATCAATACCATACTTCTAAATTGGAAGGTATTTTTTTCAAAAATACAATTACTCCATAAGATATCTCTTAAATGGATTTCTTTTTACAAAAAAATTCAAATACCCTAAAACTTAAACTTCAAACAACACAATATGAATTATATTAGAAAAGTTTTATAATACTCTTTTTAATATAAAATGAAAAGAATATTGTTTACAATACCAAAATTTTAAATTGCAACTTAATAAGAATGATTGGTGAAATCTCTTGTCTACCAACTTTTGAAAATGATAAAACACAAAATAATATTTGGAAAACATTTCAAGCAAATTCTCGAAATAACACAAAATATTTTAAATTTTATAAAATTTTTTAAAATAATGCAACAAAAATTTCACAACATTAAGATATATTGATAAATAAATTACTCAGAAAACTACTTTTGTATCAATTTGATTATAAAACCACTAATACTAAGGTAAATTTAAAGGCATGTATATAGTTACATAGAAAAAAAGTAATGACTTTACAGTAAAGATGATTTTATAAAAAATACCGTAAAATAACTAAATTTTTAGATTATATTTAAATAAACTCAAACTCAGTGGCGCAACAGCCCATGAGGGCCTACTGTGCCCACCCCAGTATACGTATCCATTGGGCGCTGAGGTGCATGAGCAGATGTCCCGATCAGGTGGTCAGTTTGAAGCAAGACTCCTAGTATTTTAAGTCCCCAAGCAAGTTTGGTACTCATTTATCGACCCACTGCTGTAGGGATGAAAGGTTGAGTCGACCTTGCCCAGCACGGGCATAGAACCCGAACCTATGGTGTGGAAGCACGATGTGCTACCACTGGGCCATACTTATATTTAAATACAAAAATATATATCTACCAGCATTTTTTAAACTTTTAAGGGTAGGGAAGCAGCAACCTTTTCTGATGCTAAATTTATTAAATGACATACAAAAAAAACAATACTTCTGAAATTCTTTTATTAATTTTTTTTCTTTAAATATATAAGTAACAACTCCAATCTTTTATAGTGCCTTATTCTGCCATAAATGAAACTATATATAAATGAGTGTTTTAAAAGGGTATCCCACATTTTTTTAAAATCAGTCACAGCAAGTAAGCTAAAATTTTCTTCAGCTGAATTCCCAATCAAATTTGAAATTGCAAAAAGGCCATTTTGAAAAAAACATTTTGCAGAATTAAGTGACTATTATGTATTGTAATTTGTATCAATACTGCCACCAGATACTGCTACTAAAAGACCTCGTTTCTTGCATTTAATTATATAAACTTTTGGACCAGAGGCTAGTTCACTAATCACAGTAGATGTTTTAGTCTTTGTACAACCATATTGCTTGGAAATGTCTCCCTTTGAAAACATTTTATTAAAAAAAAAAAGATCAGCAGGATTGGCTGTAGTCAAAGATACATTATGTTCTACATGAAAAGATTTCATCAGTACTTGAGCCCTGATTACATTTCACCTGACATGATCATTGAAAAAATTATCCAAGTTTATTATCCACAACACTATTAGTTAACCTCATTTGTGACATGATATGGAGTTTACAAATGATAGGCAATATCATATCTTCCAGCATGAGAAATGCATATGTTAGTATGATGTACATCCCAAAATTATTATTTCCCCCCTTTTTGGATGCATTTATGTAATTGAATTCCATTTCATAACATTCTTTATATATTTGAAAGTTGTCTTAGTCAATGTGGTAAACAAAACAAATGATGAAAGCAAATCATTCCGTAATGTGAAGCATAGAGAATACAACATGTACACAAAATTGAACTTTAGAGAGTTGCTACAAAGGAAAAATACTTTGCTTGATGAAACCCTGCTTATGAATCAGTTAGGAGTCGAAATCTAATGAAATATGATACACAGAAAGAAGGACAAATTTCATTAATTTTTAAAAAACTTAATGGCAACAAGTTACACGGTTTTCATCAACTTGTTTTACAACCCTTGTGAATATAAAATGATAATTAAGAGCTGTAGGGGGTGAGAATCAGTAGAAGATTGAAATTTTATGAAGATGTATAAAATTGAACAATTTAAGTATAAAAGAAGGCTGAAAAGCATAAAAGTTGGCAGGTATGAATTATATTTATATAATACCTACAAATTATACTGAAAAAAGCCATATGTAACCCTATAAGAACCAATTATGACATAAAAATTAAAGAAATGTTTTCAATATTGAATTTCGAATTTTATTCCATTAAACTGGTGTACAATTTAAGATTTCATATCAAGCATAAAAAAAATATAAGCTAATAAAATGTTTGGAAAAAAATATTAACACATGCTCAAAAAATTTTAACAGATTTACCAAATGTTACCTTGAAGTAAAGCATCTTCCTTGATAGAGCCTTTTGAAGCATCAAAATAAAGTTTAGGCAATAAAGTACTACGATAATGCCATGCTGAATAGTTGGAAAAGTTTTCTTCAATCAATTCTGTACTATAATTAAATTCTTCTTCACAGGAAACATTGCACTTTTTAATGACTTGCCGACGGTAGTCCCAACAATGAACTATAACAAAAATCAAACAAAATTACCAAGAACACAGCACTACATCAAATACCACATTGCACAAAAACAACAGGTAAACTTACAATTCCTTTCATCCTGATAAAGAAAAACATCACATAATTTTAACTCTCTCTTCCAGTCACCTTCTGGATTGAACTCCATGGACCAAAATCGATGATGCCACGCCGAATAGGATTTTGGATTCATTTTTAAACAATTCTGAGTTAAATCTAACTCTAGTAAAATTATCTTTTTTAATTCTTCTTCATTCCTAAATAACACAAATAAATAAAGATATCAGAAATATTTTTTAAAAATTCTATCTTTTCATTTAATGAAATTCAGCAAAATTATCTTAAAATATCATGGGATACAATAATGAAATATACTAAAATAAAATGCTATTAAAAATTAACTTACTGAAAAATTTATACACATTTAAAACATATCAGCATATTACATGTTCCAATGATTAAAGTGGGGAAAAGATATATACAAGCATTGCAATAGTTTAATCAACTGCATTCTTCATAAATATAGACCATAATAGAAATTAATATTAGGAAATCTAATGTACTTAAGAAGAATCATTTAGCAATCTTCTTTAATGAATAATATCAAAGGTATTATAGAAATACATACAATAAAAACACAATGTAAACCCTATTAGCAATTCAAAGAATAAACTCAACTCAGTGGTGCAACAGCCCATGAGGGCCAGTGCTTACTGTGCCCATCCCAGTATGCGTGACCATTGGGTGCTGAGATTCATGAGTGAATGTCCCGATCAGGTGGACAGTCTGAAGCGAGACCAATACAAAAAGCATGAATCACTTTATTCTTGTAAATCTACATTATTTTGATAACTTCCCTACATCTTAAATGAAACTTTTGACATAGTTTGATTGGTTGATAATTTATTAATGTCCTGCTCTGGAACAACATGAGGACTATTGGCAGTGGACTTCATAATTATGAACCCCAGTCAAGTGATGAGAACTTCCACATCATGCCAGTAAGAAAATTTTGAGCTTTGGCAGATCTAACATGAGCCATGACCACTCAGTCACAATGGTCACAATAAAACATAGGCCAGAAATTTAACTCATAGGAATACATAAATATAAACTATCACAGTACATTTGATTTGAGTTAAGTATAGTTAATTTTCCTTGAAAATATTTAACTTCAGTCACTGTTAATTTACTTTGGATTTAATTTTTGACCTATTTGAAAAGCCTAATAGGTAGGGATACCGGTATTCGGTATTTTTTAGATCTTAATACCTGGATAAAGGTTTTAAAACCGGTATCAGACATTTTAGAAAAACAAAGGTGTTTCTTTTTTTATTAGAAAGTGTAAATAACACAAAAAATAATTTGTATACAAAAAAATTATTATTCTTTATTTTTACTGTTTAATAATTTATAAGTTATAACTTATAAATTATAACAGTAAATTAAGAACCACAAAGAAGTAAGGGAACATCTTATTTATTTAAATCATAAAAAGTATAAATATCAGTATTCAATCTGTGGTACTATTATAAATTTTAATAAATTGTAATGCATCAATTGTACTGTCATTAAGCCTGGAACATAATTTTGTGCAGAAATTACCTGCTGTCGAAAACACTCTTTCGGCATCCACGCTACTTGGTGGTAATGTTAGCAATGTGCGATAAACTTTTTCCAAATATTTAGCACTAAATCCCTCATCCATTCAAATAAATCAATTTCTCTTCAGATGGTTTTTTTAATATAGCTGATTTCTGTATTGCATTTTGTTTGGGGAAATTTTTTTAGTTATCTTTAATTCTAATTTTTGTTCAAGAGACAATTCCTTTTCACTATCAACATTAGAGACATCATCATCTTCGATAACTGTACTGAATTCTTCTGAATATAAATAGGTTTTAGGATAAAAAATTTTAAGAAAATTTATTATAAACTTGATCAAATTTGAATTGGTTAGTCTCTTTTCTTCCTTTCCAAAATCATTATAAGTATGATATGCACATACAATATGAATAACGAAGTCACCAATTTAAAAATTTCAAAATATTACGCACTCTCTTCACAACTACAACCTTGTTTTCACATATACGAACATCAGACTACAAATCCTGCGAGTGTGCAGCATCGCTCTGAGCTGTAAGAGGACAGTTTTGGCATGCCTCCTTGGATGATTCACATATTTTTATCAATTCTCTTAATTGTACGATTTAATTTTATATTCACAGTCTAATCAATTTCACCCGTTACAGTGACATAAAAACAAAAATGTACACTATTTTTCTAGGTTGGCGATCTCCGAACATATAGTGGGGGCAATTTTAAAATTTTCAATAAATACTAAAAAAACGGTATTTAAACTTGTGAATACCGGTATTAAAAAATTATACAAATGGCTCAAAATACCGGCATTCTATATCCCAGTATTACAATCCCTAATAATAGGGTATAAATTACATTAGATTTTATAAATAATTAAATATATATAGAGAGACAGATAAAAATTGAATGAATCAGGAACAAGTTTACATAAATATTCAATCACTGAAAATTTTTATTGAAAAAACCTTTCATAAGAATGCAATACACATTTCATTTAGAGTAAATTCTTACAAATGTATGTTTAAATTTAGGAACATAGTAGCATTCCACTAAACAAAACTATGCATAGCATCAACAGCATGCATTTTTATTTCTAACATTAATGCATTTGTATGACATTAAAGAATTTCATTTAATTGCATTCTTCATTTCTATTATAGAGTTTTTTGCAATGCACACCATTTGAATGCCATTTTATTTTACTTATATTATACTTATTTCACTTCAATCTAATATATATTATAAATGTGAAGGTTTGTGAAAATCTTTGTGGGTCTTTCACGCAAAAACAACTTAATGGATTTTAATGAAACTTTACAGTAATATAGCTTATACATCAGAATAACACATAGGCTATAATTTATACCATAGGCTATAATTTATAAAAATTTGTAAAAAGTGTCCAAAATATAACGCTATTTGTCAAGAAGGAAAAAATTCTGCCATCTGCAAGCAAATAAGCCCACATCAGCATATATCTATCTTTTGTTTGTGAAAAACTCTTTTTGTTTTGGCTACGCAAGGGAATCGCTTCTAATTAATTCCTGTGATCACAATAATGCCTATTTTTTTTATTTCAGAATAAAACTAAGTTTTGAAGGGAGAGGTTGTTATAAACTTCTTTATTTTAATGTGTTTTTTTTTATGATTTTATTATGCACATTTGGTAGTAAGAAGTTGATCTATTTTCAAAATAACTACTTTTATCGCTTCCGGTACTTAAAGTAAATAAACTTTCTCTTTCACACTACATCATTTGGACAAACTTTCATAATTTTTTTGTGGTTAGTAGTTAATTATAACGCTGTAATTTTAATTGAATATGCAGATATTGCATTTTTAAGTATAAAACTAATTATAACTACTGCACTGTATTTTTTGCAGTGAGTGAGTGAATATTAACGTCGCACTGTTCAGCTACACGAGGGCTTTTGGACACGGACCATGTAATTTTGAACAATGGTCAAGTGATGGGAACAACACTTGAGCTGGCACCCCCTTCTCCTAACTACCACACCACACCACACCAACTTAGCAGGAATATTCTACCAATACTTAGCTTTAATATTCTTTGAAATGCACTCTTCCAAGATATATGGCAGCACGGGTTCTATGATGAGTATTTTAGTGGGGAAGGCGAAAAGTTTTGTAGCAGATATTGCGTTTTCAGCGGACTGCAAAGATTATTATTTTTGTCGCAAAAAAATAGTTAATGTTAAAAATTAAGAGTCTTATGGTTTTGTCTGTTAATGAAGACCTTGGAAAATAATTTGACTACTTATTTTAAGTGAATGGTGTACATAATTAATTTTACAGTGGAATATCTTTAATTTATTAGCTCCAACGGATTAAATTTTCCAAAGTGGAGTATTTTGTTTATGTATATCCCTTAATTTTAAATGTAGTAATCCAAAAAAAAATATTGTATGAAAAAAAACTGCAGTAAATGCAGTTGGATAAAGTATTAACGTGCATCGTGCCCCTACACGGCGGGTCTTACAAAGCTCTAATAAAGCTCGAGCTATGAAAGTAGCTAGGCATTTGCCAACTTGACTCTATCGTTAACATTTCGCTATGTTTTTCATTGAATCACCATCATAATTTAAGAAATGGCGTAGCTTGCGAATATTACAATTTTAAAATAAAATAAATACAACAGAAAGTAATATTAATGTATTACACTTTCAGATATAAATTATTTACACTACTTTAAGCGTTCATTACGCAAAACTTTTAAGAATGTTACTTTTGCTGAGCAGAGATCAGCTTAGGGAGGTATTTTGAAAAATCGACCCTCAAGAGTGTTACGAGGAATTATAAATTTAAAAAATCCTTTTTATCGGCTATTAGATCTACTTAGTTAAAATTTAACAAAGGTGTTTTTTTTCTTTCTTTTTTTGTTTAGCTGAGATATGCAAAAAGCCTTTTTTTTGTTTAATTTTCAATTCACATAAAATTAACTCATTAAAAACTTCTTTTTCCCTCAATCTGTGTTGTTTAATTTTTCAGTTCACCCGTGCGAAGAACGGGTATACCAGCTAGTATTATATAATTCAGTGTTTGAGATTATTCTAAGAGCGTTAAAAAAGACAAAAAGCATTCATTTCAACATTCTGTTCTATTTTCATAATTTGCTGTCAATTGTACACACAAAAGAACATCTTTCATTTAATTTTAAATGAAACTATGCTTTTACTCAATTTTATACCTTTTTATATATAAAGAATAACTCATGACACTTTGAATTAATCCTGGTACACTAAAGAAGATAAATGAAATCTTGCCCACATATGTCATAAAATCCTATTTAAATACAACTATTATTTAATAAAACATTTATAAATATTTAAAAATAGCTAAAAAATACTTTTATGTGCCATTTGTAGAAAAGCTACCAGGATAAAAACTATAAGACTAAAATAAAATATAAGGTTACTCATAATTTCTTCGAGGATTTTGAAGCACTATTGTAAAAAGAGGAATACAGCAAAAAAAGCATCTGAAAAAATACAGAAAAAATTCAAGTTTTACAGGTGTGTTATGTGAAACCTAAGTTACACAGTAATGCAATAGTCAATTCCTGCCATACTCTACCCAAAATCATACTATCATCATTATTGACAGTATGTGTTATCCGAAAATTTGGTCTTTTACAAAAGACCAAGTTGTCATACCCTCTTTTCCACATGATGCTGCAGAACTGCATAAAAGATAACACATGCTGTCATTAACATTGATAGAACCATGTTGAGTAGAGTGTGGCAGGAACTGGACTGTTGCATTGATATATATTGTATAACCAAAATTTCACATATAGAACACCTGTAAGGTATGTAAGTAAGACTTGAATTGTTTGTGCATTCTTTCAAATGTTCTTTTTTCCTGAATTCCTCTTATTTCTTTTTCTATTTTGCATTTTGAAGTTCTGGAGTGAATTATGAATACTCCAGTATTTTGTTTATTTTAAGTAATCAATTTAAAAAAAAAGTGGAACATTTTTTTAAATTTAACTTATTTTGTATAATCTAATAAAAATAAATAATAAAAACTATACACAAATCAACACGGAAAAATAAATATGAAATTGTTTTGCATACTTTGTATCCTTCAAAGATAACAAAATTTCTCTACGGTAATTCCACAGAGTATAAAAGTCTGGATTCTTTTCAAGAATTCTTGCTGTTAATTCTAATCCTTCATCATCATATTCCTTTGCTTCTCTCTATATCATACAAAATTTATTAAAGTGCTATTTTTTTAAAAAAATATAATCAGAGGGTACTAAAAATCATTTAATATAACAAATCAAACTAACAAAAGGAGTTCAAATAAAATTATATATTAATAAAATTTGTACATAATTTTTTAATATTGATAAAAGGAGTGTATTCATTCAATTAATAAAAATTATTCACACACACAGGCACCTACTTCAAACTGTTTACTTTAAAGAAATTTTAAATTATTTTACTGAGAAAACAATCACTTGAAACTGATTCAACTGTTTTAGAAGAATATTCATGATTTTTTTTTCTTGCTTAATAACTGAATTCCAATATTTGACCAAACAGTCCTTTGTAAAATGAACTTCATTTCCTACAACTGACTCAGAAGTATCACAAAGTACATAAGATTTCAAATACTCTTAAAGGTAAACTCCTAGGAGAGCCCCCACCCTTGGCGCCAAACCGGAAAAAGCGCCAAGCGAAAACGAAATGGCGCCAAGCAAACCCGACAACGGTGACAAGTAAATATAGCAGTATAAGATGGATGCGCAATGAAAATATATGTAAACAATACAGAAATTTAACATTTAAGATAAAAACTATAACAACAGCACTTACTTTCTTATTGTTGATCCTTCCCAAGTGGATCCTTCCCAACTGCTTTTAAAAAATTCTGGAAAGTCTCGTCGCTGAGTGAGTGATCGCGAGAGCGCCGCCATAAATACTCAGCGAGGTAATGGTCGAACATGCCTTCTGCATGCGTGATTACGGAGAAAACGTTTTATTGCCGATTAACTTACTATTGGAAAACCACGAATTCTCTTTCTTATACTTCTGCAAACATAATGCGTATTCACACCTTTTTTTCGACATCTCCATTCAAATCCATCCAAAACAACACTCTTTCGTTCATTTAATCCCATTTGCTCATTACATTTAGGACATTCATAACTTGAAGCAATTAATCCTTCTTTCATACACCATTCAATCAATTCTTTCTTGCCTCTAGCATTCAATAACGTAAAAAATTCTAACGTGTATTCACTTACAAGCGCAGCCATACTTTCAACCCGGTGCCCAACAACAAAATGAAATTTGAAATGCGCGCCCACTCAAATGACGAAACTTTTAAAAAAAGTTAGGGTTGCCATATGTTGTATTTAAAAGCAAGGTTACCATGACGACCGCAATTATCGCCAACCAAAGTAATTCGCGCCAAGGGTGGGGGCTCTCCTAGGTGTGAACCGAAAAATTAAACTCAAAAATTAGTGTTCTGGATTTTTGTTAACCACAGTATATTAGTGTTATTGAATTTTACAAACAGTGAAACACTTTGAGTAAAATGACCAAAAACTGGTAAATTTTTATTTATGTGCAGTAGCATTTTCATAAATGACAAAAAGAATTATTAAAAATATATTTAAAAAAAGGAACACAAAAATAAAAAAAATACCGTATTTTCCTGTATATAATCCGCAGATTATGTGTTAAAAAAGTTTCAAATTTTGTTTTGCGTATTATACGCCGCCGTGGATTATCTGAGGTAAAACATTCTCTATCAGAAAAGCTAACAAAATTTTGAAAGAAATGCCGTTTATGTTTTATAAAATAAATAATAGATGGCACTTTCATGACTCAGATGACGTATATATGCCATAACTAGTTTTTGTCCAATTACATTCAAAAACGAATTTGATTCCTCGGATTCTGATTATCATAAAAAATATTATACATATTTAGAAGTTTCATAATAATTTTTTTTCTGAACAACTTCTTACTTCTATTTTTAATTATATTGTGTATTTTTTATCTTATGACTCATTATCGACAGTTTATATTTTTGGATTATTCACCGTAAAAACTGCAGCGGATTATACGTTTATTATTTTTTTACTCAGAAAAAAAGGCTTTGCGGATAATACGCTGCTGCGGATCATATACAGGAAAATACGGTAATTTAAATGACAAGAAACAAGTATTAGTTTTAAAGATTCATCCCAAATTACATCTGCATACACAAATTTTAATGTTAT
This sequence comes from Trichonephila clavipes, assembly GCA_019973935.1. Taxonomy (NCBI): domain Eukaryota; kingdom Metazoa; phylum Arthropoda; class Arachnida; order Araneae; family Nephilidae; genus Trichonephila; species Trichonephila clavipes. Next base: position 547,606 of record BMAU01005062.1, on the reverse strand, counting down.
ATTACTGACACTATACTTGAATTAGAATAACTTCCCACCCCTGTCAACTTTTAATTATTGAAACTATTTTTTTTCAATGGTTTCTTTTTTATGTTTTTATATTAAAAATTATTTATTAAAAATTATTATACCTTTGGCTTACATTTTTTATCATGTAATTACAAATATATATTTCATATTAAAAAGAGAGCTCAAAATAAAACATTTAAGCTCCTGTAATATTATTTGTCTGATTTTTAATCATTGTTTAGGTTACCACGTGTAATTTTTTACTTCATACCTTTGCAAATACTTTGCCAGTGACAGCTACATATACTTTTAATTTTTCTTGCTGCTCACGTCTTTTAGCTTCTGCTTGTTCCTCACTAGTTTTAACTTTTAGTCTTCCATGCTGAAAAAAAGAAAATTTTGTGTCATGTTAAAAGATTAGCACTTTGCCATATTCTAAATTTCACATTTAATAGGACAAAATAAGAGAAATAATGATAATAAATTCATAAAAAATATAAAATAAGAAATTAAAAAAAATAATTTATAAACACAACTAGACATTGCTTTATTCTATAATACTTTTATAAGAATACAACATAGCAATGAAATTTTCAAAACGATTTACAACTATTATTTTATTCAATTTAAATAAGTATACTAATTCATAAAAAAACAGAACATAATTAATATCAATAATTCAAATATACCATTAAAAATTATGAAAAAATATCAGAACATTAAAGTAGTTTCGTTTAACTAAGGAGCTGAATCTTGTTCATTCCCTGTCTTCTATAATCATTTCTATCAAATAGTTATATAGCAGTCAAGCTTTAATTTGAACAATAAAAGGAAAAACCGTAAGAAGAAACGATTTTCTTTCTAGATTATTTGAAATCTCTTAACAAGAAAGAATTTATTCAATATTTTCCCCTCACAGTGACGGCACTCTATTTTCAATGATTCCAGTTTAGAAGTACAATAATTATTTGCTAAACAATAAAAATATACTTAACATGAAACGATAGAATAATACATACCATCTTTAAATTAAGTATAATATATTGTACTATTAAATAAAAACGATTACAACTTCCGTCGCAACAGCTATTACACAAACAAAGCGTAGCGTTAAATAAAGAGCACTTTTTGAGTTCCTCACACCCTCGGGCATTCCTCTTCGGTACGGTCAAAGGAAAAGAGGTTGCTTGTCATTGGTAGATGTGCCATGACGTCATTATCCTGGGTTGCCTGGTTTGGCGTTATAGCATTTTTCTATGCCGTAGTGGTTCATTGAAACATAAAAGTTTTGTCCCCATTTGGGAGATTGTTTTTCAGGCAGTTTTTTCTTCCGTGTCTTGAGTATAATAGCTAAATTCCCTTGCGTATGAAATTTTCACTGTAAAAATAACAATCGGTTCTTTTTTTCATTCACGTAAATCAAAATATTTTTAATGGATTCAATTTTGTAGAAGAAATATATATTTGAGCTTAGTAAATGAGGAACTCAATTACAAATAAAAAAAAATTGTTATATAATTTTTAATAATCCATTTACTGTGATTAAAAATACTTTGAAAATGAATTACATGTTTCGAGTTTTATCCTTATGTAAGAAAAAAAAAAGTCACTTATAAATAAAGAAAATTTATGTTTTTTTTTTTTTATAATATATATTTATTGGTAATATTAATGTACATTTTAAAGGTAAATGAATTCGTTCTTATATCAGAATGAATTTGTACAGGCAAATGATATTTTAAATTATTAGCTTAATTTCATTTTTGTAATTAGTGATTTGTTTTTTTTGTATATATATATATATATATATATATATATATATATATATGTGTGAAAGACTCATTTATTCACATTTCTAAAAAAATTCGTCTAACACTCTGTGTTTCCTTTTAAATTTTAGAATTAAATTTACTGCAAAAATTTTAGCTATTGTAAACTTAACTATATAAATAAACTTATACATAAATTTTTATTTTCTATCTTTAGTAAAATACTATAAATAAAGTGATTCGTGGCTATTGTATAAGAAACACCTCACTATTCTAACTTCCACATCACATCCATATTATTCGTTCAAGTTATCATCAACACATTTATTCACATAATTCTCAATTTTTGCAATTATTTTAGAGGTTTCCTCTTCTAACATGCTCACACATACAAATCTTCATTCAGGGTTTAAATCAAAAGTCCTGAAATAGAGTGTACCACTTGAATCCCTTCATCAGGGATTTGTTATAGAGAATAGTTTGTTTTTATAACAGGCAAGTATAATGAAGATATAGTCATTAATGGAATTTGGATTCATCTTAAGAAGTATTTACTGATCGATGTTGTGTCACTCGAAGCACATCAATTTTCTCCTTTCCTAAAGTATGTTTCCTCCTGTAAAGCTACTGCTCGAGAATTAATACGAAAATATGACATAAAATAATACGTTTTCGAGCAAAAATAAAAATTAACCATTAAATTATAATTTCCAAAAACTTATTTAGATTTTGCATATTATTTTACAAGAATTTTCACACACAAATTATTGACTTTCTTTTAGTTACAATTAGAGATAATCAAGAAAGTATAAAACGTAGCAGAAATTATTTAACGAAATCTCTCTCTCATTTAGAAAAAATTTGAAGTTTATTTTAAAATATCCAGAAATGGGCTTAATTTTCGAGAAATATATATATTTATATTCACGTGTGTTCTGGTATCGTTTTAAAATGTATTTGTACTTTCTTTCCATTTTATTTCGTTATTTATGAGCACAATGGCGTTGGAAGTATAAAGTACGCACTCAGTAAATTTTCGAAACACCACTAATATTATACGAAAATGTAAGAATTTTTTTAAAAAAATTATTATTTGTCAGTTATAACCCAACAAACTAAACATATATGTCTGAAATAAAATAACCGTAACAGTTATAGAAACAATTAATTACCGTAAAAGCCGGCGTATAACGCACTATTTGAACACAGAAAATAAGATCGAAATTCATGAGTGCGCATTATACTCTGGGGAAAAAATGTTAACTTTAAAAATAAGAAAAAAGCTCCTGGAAAAAAATTAGACTTCTACATGTATCGAAATATTGTTCAGTTAAAAGAAATCAAATTCTTTATCAAATGTAGATCTGGAAGAGTACACTATTTTTTTTTTTTCTAATTTTTTTTCTTGGAATAATACTTTGAATAAGTGATTTCTAAACATATAGAGCCAGGACTTCGAACCGTAATTTTTTTTTTGTTCCAGTTCAACTATAAAAAAATATATCGTTTCTCTTCCGGTTTCCGTTCTGCCAAAACTAATGGTTTTCGGTTCAGATCTGAATGAATAATTTTACTTTACGTATATTCTTATTTGTACTACAAATATAATTCTATCGTAAACAAAAATTAAATTCTATCAAAATTTGGAAGACTTTTTATTTTTTCTTAAAAAGTCATCAGCAAGTTTATTCAACTGAATTAAATTTGATTTCTACATGTAGGTGCATCAAGAACTGAATCAGAAAGTACTAGTGAACACAGTGGCGTACCTACCAATGGGCTAAGCGGTGCCATGCACCAGAGCCTTCACCCTCAAGCGGGGCCCTCGCACCCTGACCAGCAAGCAAGTCGAACTTCCGATAATTTCTCCCACATTTAATATATAAATATAAAAGGTTACAACATAACTGTAATCAGGCCAACTCAGTTAAAATTGCACAGTAGTGAATAAGTTCAAGCTAATCAATCACTTAAAAAATGGCAGATAACTGTGGAGGCCTTTTTCACGTTTTGAGTGTAAATTATTGGAAGAGGGGATTGATCTTACATTGATTTTCAAATGTAATGGTTTTTATTGCTATGTTAATAAAGAAAATTCGATTATTGTGAATTTTTCGATTTATTTTTGGACTGGGGCTAATTTTTTTTCTGAGCTGCACATTTGGAAACTATTGTATTACCATACGTCCTAAAAGGGAAGATTGTGTTTAGAATTAGAATGACGCGTGCATTATATTTCTTAAAATATTTTTGAAGTTTATTTATTTTCATCACACAGAGATCAGAGCATTTATCTTAGAATTTCAGCAATGTTATACTAACTGATACATCAAAAGAATTATAATTTATTGTAACTTAAAAATAAGAAGCTAACAAATTTAACTTCTATCCATAAAACTAATAAAATAACTTTTTATATGAAAGATGAAAAAGTAAGAAATAAATGTGTTGTAATTAGTCATAAAAGAACAATTAAACACGAATAAGAATAGTTTTTTCCTTATATAAATAAGTTTACCAAGATACATGAATGATTTGCTCCTTGCTGACTTAAAGATATGTGTAGTCATAATTTTGTCTTATGTCAACTAATTGTTTGCGTTTTACTAATCAAGAATTTTTCTAAAAATTCAAAGGATTTGATATTTTATGCTAACGAAAGCAGTACATTAAAGTTGGAAAAAATTTTAATTTTACATTTATTAACTTGTGTATTTAAAGGATTTATTTTTAAGAACATGCAAATAAATCGATAGTTTATTAATGTCTCATTCAGAGGAAACATGAGGGATATCGCAATGAGACAGACCTCATTATTTGAATAACAATCAAGTAACGAGGATGATATCCGACCTGGAACCCAGTCGATTATGTTATGACGGAAATGAAAGTACTTTAAGCATTTAGAAAGTTAACGTGTATTAGAGCCCTGCTAGATGATGGAATCCTCAATTGTGATCACTCGGCTACCACAGCTGTAAAAACATGTGGAATCTACAATGTGATACTGTTTAACAAGTAACATTTATTTATGATTTTGAGATAAAGTATTAAGTTAACGCCACATTCCTGCCATTTATCACATTTACCTGTCATTGTTAATCGATTATCATAATTTTCAGCTTACATAGGAACAATTAGATCAAAGATGAACATTATCATATAATTTTAATCCTTGAAAAATGCTTGGTGTAAAAATCTAAACTTAATCTTAAGATTCAATAATTATTATGAAATCTAATGCATCAAAACAGAATGAATTATCGAGGCAATAAAAAAATGACATTTATCAATGTTTTTATTCTTTTAAGAAAGTAAGTATACAAAAATTCTTAACAGAGTGTTGTATAAATATAACCAATTAATTCTCAGAGAAGCAATTATAAATTGATTAACCACAATATAGCTTAGTTGAATATTAACATGTCTATAGGTATACAGATGTTCAATAGTTATAAGATTTTTTTAACTCACATATAGTTAATGTAATTTTGTTATTTGTTAAAGAATTATATATGTGTCTTAAAGCAAATATTTTCAATTATAAAAAGATAGAGAGCTTCAGAGTACTATATGATTATAAAATAGCCCATTATCGATTTGAGATTTTACATTATGACATAGAGAGACAGGCAAAAATTTTGCTTTTTCTTTCCATTTTTTAAATTCATTGTATGTATCTAAATGTTCAAATAATTATATCATTATTTGTTTTTCAAAATTAATTAATTTAAGAGTTAACACGATAATTTGAGTTTGTATGTACGAAATTACTGCGTTTAACAGAATAAAAATAAATCTATAACATTTTCAACATTTACTGAAAATCAAAATATAAATAAATTTTAGCTTGATAAATTAATTTAAATTTGCTTTATAGGTTATTATACCTTTGACTGAAATGAAATAAGCGTTTCCTTTTTTGTGCAATAGTTATCATTGTGATTAGTGTTTTATATAATATAATCAATGTTTTATACTATTTCATTCAATGCCTTTTAATAATACTGAAAAAGAAATCTTGGTGGAATGTGGTTTAAATTCGTAGGAAATGTCTCCTTAAAAAGGAAAAGAAATCTTTTGAACTGAAATCCGTAGTAATTATCACAGGCGATTTCCAAACACAAGTTTCTCTAAGAAAAGGAAAATGGGGACTTTCCAACTTAGAAAGTTCTACAGTATTGGATAATTTTAAAAAAAAATTATCCAATCCAAAATATCTGAAAAAATAAATGTAATCTGAACGTAGTCGAACAGATAGTTACATTTAAATTAAAATAATATGTTCGTTCTCTTTTTTTCGCCTATTTATTCGTGAGTCACGCATTTTATGTACAAAGAAAGGAGTGTTCGGGGGCGCTCTAAGGCTGTTGAACATTTGAAATTCTGAATACAGAATAAGATGGTTCATGTAAATGAATATGGAAAGCAAGTAGTAAAATAAAAATATCAACAAGTCGTTGATATAAAAATATCAACAAAAAATGCTTCTCCCCGTTGATTATTGTTGATCCTTCAGTTTTTGGTCATTGTTGATTATCATATGACTATTTGGTGTAAGAAAACCTAGAAATGCACTTCTGCCTTCTTGTAAATCTTCTAAGGTTTCTTTCAAGTAGCCGGAAAACTATTCTTCCTCTTATTGCCGTAATAAATCTTTGGAAAGGGCATTTCCTTTTCTGTTAAATTGTCGGACATAGGATAAATAGAAACTATGCCGACAAAGCCCTCTTCTACTTTCCCGGTCACTTTAGGGGACTGTTCAAACGAAGAGGAGGGGGTGTTATTGGAAGCTAAAGTCTTTCTCCGTTTTGAAAAAAAGTAAAGAAAAATTGTTGTCACAGTTATCTGCAACTCGATTGAGGTGTCAGTGCGTTGAGAAGGAAATGTTTTTGTAATTGTTTTGAATGTTGATCGAAGCAGTTGTCTTCGTAGGAATGTTTTGGCTCTACCTTACGCACAAAATCAGTTCATCATCGCACAAAAATCAGAGCAGTAATCTTAGAATTTAGGCATTATGCAATTCTTTTGAAATTTTAAATGAAAAGTAAGGATTATCCAAAGGCTAAGAATATAACTCTTTTTGTACAAAAGTCGAAAAAAAAATTAAGAAGCCCAGTATTTTGTCATTACTCGCAAAAGAAACAATTCAGTACAAAGAAGAAGAATATAATCCTTTTATGTAAACAAGTTTACCGAGATACATGAAGCTCCTCGGCAAATTAAAAATGTTTGTAGTCATAATATTTTGTCTTTGATACCAGCTTATTGTTTGTACTTTACTATCAAGTATTCTAAAATTCAAGAGCATTTCCTCTTTTTTACAAATGAAAACAATTTAATACTGTTGAAAAAAAAATATAATCTTAAATTTCTTTTGTGTATTTAAAGAATTTATTTTTAGGAACACGTAGATGCACCACGAAAGGAATCCGCTTACCAAATTTTAAGACTGTACGTCTAATAGTTTAGAAATGGAAATATTTATCAATAACACCCCTTAAGCCCCAGCAACGCCACTTAGGAAGCTATTTTCACAAAACCCATCTTATAGCAGATCTCTACTTAATGAATGGAATCTGCTTACTCAATTTCAAGATTTTACGTCTAATAGTTTAAAAAAGGAGTTAATTGCCTATAACGCTGCTTAATTCTCCGCAAACTTGGGGTCGATTTTCACAAAACCCATTTTGTAGCGGATCTGTACTCTATGAAAGGAGTCCGCTTATCAAATTTCAAAACTGTACTTCTAATAGTTTAAAAATGGAAATAATTATGCATAACGCCCCTTGGAGGTCAATTTTCGTAAAAATCATTATGTAAGGTACCTCTACTTTATGAAAGAAATCTGTGTACCAAGTTTTTCAAGACTGTACATCTAATAGATTAATAATGGAAATAATTATCTATAACGCCCCTTAAGCCCCCGTAGCGCCCCTTGGGATTATATCTTTGCAAAATCCGTTCTTAGCTGATGTCTACTCCATGAAGGGAACCTACCTACCAAATTTCAAATATGTAAGTTTAATAGTTCCGGAGATATCGTGGATTAGTCAGTCAGTCAGTGAGTGAGTCGCTTTTCTCCTTTTTATATATAGATGGTACATTAAAAATTTTTTTAGATAATATACTTGTTTGTTATTAACTTACGTTGCAGCATATCTTACCCATCGAAAAAAAAGAAAGAAAAAAAGAATGTTGGGAATATACACTGTATTTACAAAAAGAAAATAATTTTATTTTAAAATTAATGAGCTTTAAGGACATTTTCTAATTTAAAGCATACAAGTAATTTTAAGCATACATTATTTTATAACAAGACTTTTTAAACTTACATCACCACATGCAGACTTAAATTTAATTATGCATAAAACATGTTAATTTTGTTTGAGTTTTTTATTTGAAAAAAATACTTTGTTTCATAATACGTTTCATATCTTTGAAATGCACCAAAAATCCCTTCAGGTGCAATTTTCCGTGTCTTTTCTTAAATGTTTCTAGTCATCCATTGCTACGTAGAAATTGGTCTTATCCCAATACCTTAACAAATGGAAAAGCTTTCTCTATTACGAAAGGCTCAGAGATCAGAACATTTTTATCTTGCATTGTATGTATCCACTTCATAACTGCCTCGTCGAAATCTTCATGGACACATGTTCTACGTTTTGAACAAGAATTCAATGAATCCTAATTTCGAAGCTTATCTCGATTTCTTATAATAGTTGATAAGCTGTTTGGAGGAAAACCAAATGATAAAGCCATGTCCTCTTTTTGACGCCTTTATCTACTTCCTGAAAAATTAAAAAAAAATTTCATGCTCAAGCACTTACGAACTATCAGAAACGAAGTTACCAGTACGACTGATCAACACTACAAATGAACGGAAATTAGTTCAAGGACACGGAGACACGATGCAATTCCACTGAGGGTGAAAGAGGATATCGAAGATGTTTCTAGTGAAAAGTAGTACTTCTGGGATGAAACTCCCAGAAATCTATTGCTCTCGGCGCGCTAAACAAAAAAAAAAAGCAGTTCAAGATTTATGAGAACCATAAAATGTGTTAAGAGAGAATAACTTAAAATGTCCGGAACTACTTTAAAAATAAGGAGAAAAAAATCCAATCACAAGAAAAAAGTTTGTTGCATAGAAAATGCACTTCACTATAGGAAGTTTATTTTATGAAGAAAATCCTGAAATGCGCGTAGAAAAATTCGCTATATAGAGGTTCGTTATATGGAGGTTCGACTGTATATATATTTTTTGATAAACAGTAGAAACTTTTCCCCTGTCTCATTACATAGAACCATAAATCTCTCCTTCTCCTGAACCCTTTAACCGCTTCCTTTACACATTTTTTTGAAAAAATTGCAAAAAATCATCACATTTTTTAATTTTATTATTAAATACAATGAAACGAAACAAAACAAAATATGTAGGTTTTAAGTTGAGTTTTTAAAATTTTTTACAATCGTAAAAACATTTAGTTTTAATATTAGTTTACTATCCCGAGTTATATCTGGCAAATGGAAAAAAAAGTATTAGTCTTAATATGATTGATTTTGAAACAAGGGACAACACAAAATGAGATACCTGACATTCTGTAAACTGGTATCTAGTCTCGTTTCTTACTTGCTTATTTCTGGAATCTCTATTACAGGAGCACAGTCACGGGAACACTGTCTCGTTGGATTTGATTTTTTTTCAGATGCAGGAATAACATCTGAAAAATGCATTGAGGTTAACCTGAGTGGTGAATGACTAATGCTGGGTTTTCCTGATGTGGCAGAAAACTCGTCACGATGATTTTCTGAAATTAGTTTTTCAGTCAGTTTCATTCTAAATTGTTTAGGTGATCATGAACCTCCTGATTTACAGTACAAAATGAAGGAATTTCACAAGGCCAAATCCAATAAATGGAAGAAAATATTAGTATTTTCCTCTCTTTTTCTGGATGTAAAATAAGGAGCTAAATGCTGGTCAACTTTATCTACACCACCCATTTGGTCATTGTAGTCAACTACACATTTAGGCTTGGACTTTGTCTCTCCCCGTTCATTTGTTACATCCTGCATTTCGATTGTATGTATTGTGGAAATTAAACTAACACATCCTTCTTATCTTTCCATGTAATTACAGTTACTTCCCTCTCTAATACCCAATAATTTCTCCTTTTTTAAAAAAATTTCTTTGTCTTTAGATCTCGAGATAAATCTCTTCTATTCAATCGAAATGTTCCACTCACATCAATCTTCCTTTTAACTAACGTATCAGCCAAACCGGGGGAGATAAAAATTGTCCTAACTGCCAACCAAAGCTGAGCGTTTCCTTTCATTTCTTTCAGGCCGAGTAAAACCGTGATAAAACAAATCGTACAGACAAATTCCGCTCGGGATAATAATTAGCTGTAATATATACTAACCCGAGATAATCAGGCAAGCGGTTAAAGTTCACTACATATTCCCTTTGAAAATTTAACAAAATAATTTTAAATATCACCATTAGACATGATGATGAACATAAATATACAAAGAAAAGAATTTAGCATTTTCCAATTTCGAGAAATTTACGGTTTCACAGTGAAACCAGTGAACCTTAACTGTCCATTTTTCCTATTCGAACTAACTAATCCAAAAGATCATTCAGAAAAAAAATCTATTATTTTAAAGCCATAAAACTTTTATATTTTAACGAAATCAACAAAGGAAAAATATTTTTAAAGTTTTTAATTGTTTTTTTAAAAGTTTTCTGCACTTTTATAATTTTATACAAATTTGGACATAAAATTACATACTAAAAAAATTTATATTCCTTAATATAAAAAATTGCTAGTCCATATAAATTTTCCATCTATAATTTTTAAGAAAGAATATTTATATCCATTATGTACACCCACACAGGGTCGCATTTAGGCAGGGTGGCAAAATTTTAGAGTGCGGACAAGTATTGTTAAATACAAAAATTTATCACTATAATTTTTAAAGTAAATAAATATTTTACTAAGATATGCAATAAACAAATATTGCTTCAAAATGTCAGCTCTGCTTCTATTCCTAAATTCTCTAAATCCCAAAATTCGCTAAGCTTTTTCGAAGTATTGGATTCATTAACAATAACACTCATTGTTAAAAGTTCCTCCCGATCTGACCCAAATAATGTATGTATTTCTATAAGATTTTTGTTTAGACGTGTAATTCTACCTGTAACTACTTGATAATAATAGTCCACGCCAATAAGAATTGATATTTCTTTATCGTTAAATTCATAAGAATCAGCTAATTGTACATTTCTTAAATATCTAAAATTTTTTATCAGGGGTTGGTAAATGTGTAATCGAAATATGTTCTGTCTCGACCGCTTCCATTGCAATGTACAAATTTGTATCATTCCTGTTTTTCAATTTTATTTTAACTATATTTAAGGTTTTTATTTCAGTTTCTTTAGCACCAAATGTGCAAATGGAAAGGTTTTCTTTTCTAAGAATTAGAAAGTTAAATTTCTCAGAAGTACTCTTTAAAACGAACCTTCTTTGTGAACCATTATCTAAAAGTAAGAATAATCTAACAACTTCTTGTTCATTTTTGTGTCATCTATTAACTCAGCACATATTTGTAATAATACACTATTTACTTCTGTTTTAAATACTGCTGAAACTATATTATTTGTTTCACTTTTTGGAGAGAAATCGTCACCGTGCCGATTTCGAAAACATATTGTGAAATGGTGGGAGCCATTACAAATAGGACATGACTCTTTTCGCACATTCCATTGATCTATGACCGGGCATGAGGCTCAAATAACATCTCCTTTTTTCTTAAAATTTCTCTCTTTTCGTTAGCGCTTAAGAAATGGCAGGCCTCGAGTTCATGACCTTTGTTGCAGTATAAACATTTGCGACTTCTATGCAATTCACAGTGAAGGAAAAGGAGTTGGTTCGGGGTGTTCTGTCATCGGATTTCTCTTACGATGTCCGGGGAAAAAGGAGCTTTTATTTTTGCTGGTTTATAATGACATGGTTTATGATTGTTTATTTGAGAGGCTTGTTCCAGAACTGGAATTTCCAAATTCATTAACCGCAAAAGAGCGCTTTGGTTAAACCCTTAGTCCAGGGGGTCCAACCCAAAAGAAATTGCAGGCCACTTCGGGAAAATATTATAATCTCGCGGGCCACACATAAAAATATGTACCTTTATATCAAATTTGGAAACAAAAAAAAACATTTATTGGAGTGAAAATTTAAAACTTTTTTTTTTTAGTGTACAGGATTTAAAACCTGATAATTAAATTGCGGATTTTATTATAAATCATGATTTGACATATCTATACAAGAATTATTTACTACACAAGCTTGGGAAGAAGTAGAAAAAATAATTACATTGAAACAAAACTTTTGGCGTTGCAATCATTGTGAAAGTGCAACGACTTAAAAAAAATATGGTTCAGTGTGATGATTGCAGTTACTGGTAACATTGGAAATGAGTCAATTTTAAGAATGGGTCAAAAATTAAAAATTGGCTTTGTCCAGATTGTTCTATAAAGTAAAAGATTGCGATTAAGAGAGTTATGGCTCCTGGCGATACCTCTATAAAAAAACGCATCGAGATTCCTACCTCATGGCGATATAGAAACGGGACCAATATCATAAATATTTCTAATATGCATTGCTTATTTCCCCCATTTAATTAATTATTTTAAGAGAGATCAGGGGCTGGGAGGCCCCTGATCACCCCTAAGATGTTCTCCCTCAAAATTGGGGTGGAACCCAGCCAAAACGTACTGTTACCTGAATGGTACTCAAAGCTACGGCTAACGACAAGCGTACTTGTAGCCCTTTGCAGCGATGAATTTCTTGGGCCTCGATCTGACATCGTCAGATAGGTGGCATTAGTAACAACAGAGAGAGAGCAACATTATTTCATAACTTATTATTTAGTGTACTAACTCATCAATAAAAAAATGCTCATTTCTTACATATTAATTAAAAGAAAAATGTTTTCCAGTGAGGATATGTGTTCAAAAATTATACTTTGGATAATATTTAGGATATTTAATTCCTTCTTAGGTCAACAAAGAAAATCTTTTATTTTAGTTACTTTTTATTAAATAGTTACAATTAATATAAATATGACAGACTTACAATATTAAGTGACAAACTAGAAAGCGATTTTCCTTGCAATTTTTAATTTTCCTTTTTATATATGGTGTTAGACTATTTTTTTTGTTTGTTACTATTTATTCATTTATTGAATTTAATTATTCCTATAAAATAGTAATGTAAAAAAGAAATCACATTCTCAGAAATTAGGCCATCCCAGGAGGGATTCGAACCTACGACATTTGGATTAAAAGTCCAACGCGCTATTCATTGCTCAACAGGGGCACAACGAACGATTTTCCTTTCTATATATGCTGTTGGACTATTATTTTTTTTTTTTTTTACTTTTTATTCATTTTTTAAATATAATGAATGAATTAATATTTGAAAAAAAAAAAGAAACAATGGTATTAACATCAAGTGTCATCCACTGCTAGTTTAAAAAGATGTATTTGAACTTCAATGGATGAATAGAAAGTATTTTATTAACGATTGAAAAAGAGTGAACTAGTAGTAGGAATTAATAAGAAATAAACAACATAAAATATAGGCATTCCTTTAATATAGTTAAATAAAAAATTAAGATTTTAATGAGAATTTTGCCCTTGTAAAGTTATACTTAATGACGCAATATCAGGGATATAGTTTGTGATTTTCAATTTAACAATGATTCTAATGTTGAGTTGTTACGTGGGGGGGGATTCAGATTTTATATCAGAATTTTTTTTTACCCAATTACACCAATTTTTTTTAGAATTTAAATGGATAGGCTGGTTAAAGAAATATATAGAACAAAATACTCAAAGACTATTACATTTTTGAAAAACTTTTTTTCTCAATTAATGAATAATTTTGTATTTGTGTCAAAAAATATTTAAAAAAAAAATGATTTATCGTGTAATTATGAAAAAAATTAAAAATTAATTGTTGAATCTAATTGTAAAGATGGAACTATATTTATTGAAAATTCGATAGAGAGTTTTCTCAACCGGTATAGAAACTAAATGTGAATATAGTTGGAAATAGATTCCAAAAATAAAAGAATATTCGATATTTATCATCTAGTTATTAGCCGTCATGTAGAAGTATTGATACACGTTAAATCTATTGAGGCTCAAACGTCTTCTCATTGGTGTGGTGAGGAAATTAAGACAGTGGTGCCAGCTCAGGTGTCGTCCTCGTCACTTGATCATGGTTCAAAATTACGAGGTTCCTCGCCAAAAGTACTCGTGTAGCTAAACAGAGCGACATTAATTGTCACTCTTTCTCTCCAGTTATTGAGATTTTCATCGATTTGCAATTCTATAAACGATTTTAGAATATCTCTAAGTATAAAGCTAATAATTTATTATATAATAATGGTATCTGTTTGCATTATAATGATTTGCTCATACTAAAGGGGAAAAAATGTTTATTCCTTAATATGTGTTCTTTGTACATTAAATTCTGTATTTTCAACTGCTTTATCTAATTTGATCATTTATATTTTGTAATCAAATATTATTCCTTAACTCAGTAGCGCAACAGCCCATGAGAGCCAAGACCTGCTGTGCCCATCTCAGTATACGTGATCCTGGGCGCTGAGTTGCGTGAGCAGATGCTTCGGTCATGTGACGCGAAACTCTCAGTGTTTAGTTCCCAAGCAAACATGACACTCATTTATCGACCCACTGAAAGGATGAAAGGCTGAGTCAACCATGCCCAGCCCGGGGTTTGAAACTCGCACCTGTGGTGTGGAAGCGTGTGATGCACGACTACTCAGCTTCAATATTATTCCTAAAATAATATAATATTTTCTGTGTATATGCGTGATCAGCTTATACTTTTTATCAACATTGTAACATCTTTAAAATGTTTTACTTTGAGTGAGATTCAACGAGTTTGAAAACTAACGTTTTGTTCAAAATCTGTATGCCATCTATAAAATTTATAAAGTTTTTATTACATTTTATAGCATCAGAATCAATGTTAATACTTATATAAAAAAATTTCTCTTAATTTTACTTTTTTCTATTACAAAGTGGTAAATGTTTACACAGTCTTTAAAATCTTAAGAATAAGTTAAGTGAATATTATCAGTTATAATTTCTTTCTTTGCCATATAAAGAAATTTTTGCATCTTAAAACAAATTTCCTTCAATCCAACAAATTTTAATTTTTAAAATCCTGAAACTCAATGTCAGCATCTCTTTTGTTTTCCAATTAGGTTGAATTAAGATGACTTAATGCCAAGGAATAACTTTCGCATTCGAAATAATCCAATCAAAAAAGCATGCGTTATTACATATTAGAAATCATTAATTCCGTACAAACTCACCCACCCCTCCAAAAAAAATTTATTACTACAGTTAATAATAAAACTTGTTACTTATTGGAAACTTAAATAGTTTTTCAATGTACATTCCATGATCATACTATAATTTCAAATATTTTTCCTCAGTTCCTTATGTATATAAAAATAAGCTAATTTTTAAAAAATAGCGCTTAAAAAATCCCATTCACGTTTGAGCAAAGAAATTACATCGATTAAAAAATGAAAAGGAGGTATATTAGTTGATTTAAATGTAATCATAAACAAGTATTACAGACATGAAAAATTAAAAACAGTATTACTTTAGAATATCACTAATTAAGAGTGATATCAATGAAGTTTAAAAAGGAAATGTAAATTTTTCTTAACCATTTCGTAAGAAAATAAAGATAAACTAAATTGCCTTTAAGGTTGATTAGCATTATAGTTATATTTTTCGGATCTTAGGAAATAAGAATTTTGGCATATCCGGTCTAAAGGAAATGGGTGGAGTCGGAACTTCCTCAAGAATGCGTTGGCCGTCTCTTGTCTCTTCCCCCTAGAAGCAAAGCGAAGCAGATGTCTATCTCTTTTATGGCCCCTAAATTTCTGCCAAAGATCAGAGTGAGGGAGGTCTTTGGTTATTCATAGTGTCATTGAATATACGTCACACAGGCTATAAAGAAATATTTGTTTTTACTTTTTTTTCTTACACTGTGATATACCCCTTACAATTATAACTAATTAAATCGGGACCCAGGTTTATCGTAGTCATGCTATATCAAATACATTCTCTATACGTTTGAAACAAATTTTGTTACATAATGCTGTATTTTTTTCTTTCTTAACTAAATTATCACAAAAATAAATCTCAGCCAATAATACAGTGGCTTGCAGATATCATCCAACATTAAAATACAGAGAACAGAATACTATGCAAAAGTTGAAATAAAAGCAAAGTAAACTTCGGCATTTTCGATAAAATTATTGAAAATGGTGTTTTACCAAATTTAATGCAGTCGCATACTATTGAAATTGAGGCACCACAAATCTAATGTTTCCGTGTTATTTAGCAACCAGTATCACAATTAGTCAACAATGTATTATATTCTAATTTTAAACTATGTTTTAGATTGTATCATATATATATATTCCAAAATTATTTATCAAAATAACAAATGTACTCGCGTATGTGATCAGTTGTATTAAATGTGTTTTTAAAAAAATAATGTAGTTTTTGCATTGAATTTACCAAATTTGTTAAAAGTCATGTGTCTTACAAGTCCCAATTTCATGTAGCTTATCCTCTTTTTGTATGATATTTGGTTATTTGCACGCTTCTTCAAAAAGTTTATATATATATATATATATATATATATATATATATATATATATATATATATATATATATATGTACAGTAGTGCACACAGGTATTTTTAAAGGGGGGTCCAGGGTCGAAAGTTCACCATTCTTGTATCAGGCTCATTTTGATTTTGTCGATTTTCGCGAGCAAAACACAGTAAAAAACTAATTATTGAATAAATAATTAGCATTAATTAATAAAATTAATCATTAATAACAAATACTTAATTAAATTTTACGTACTATATGCTGAGAATTATAATCAATCGGAAAAAAATCAAGGGCTTTAGGGGGGGCGGACCCCCCTTGTGTGCGCCACTGTATATATATATATATATATATATATATAATGCAATTATTTATGAAATTAAATGGCCTTTTATTTCAGAAAAAAATGCTACAGTTGCAATTTGATAAAAGTTATCTGTGTCATCACCCATTTTGCGATATTTAATGCTTCACCATATTCTTTATCATTTTGCGTGATTAAATTTTTATACGTCATTATGAACTAGGATTGGCATAATTTACTGTATTTAACATTACATGAAAAGCAATTAATTTACACTAGAGGACTGTGAATATTATCTTTGACTCAAAAGTAATTTTTTTCCCACTTCAGTATTTATCAAAAAGAGCACGGAAGAATAACAACAAATAGAAGTAATACTATTATATGGTTGAATAAATAAACTATTTTCAGAGTATATGCATGTTTTGAAGAGTTAAAAAGCAGAAAAATAAGATTATCATCCTTACCCCCCTAGACACTAATCAGCAAGAATCACGCTTTTATGACTGTCTAAAAAGTTTGGGAGGAGGGTTGGAACTCAATAATTAAATTAAACAGGAATTTAAGTATGATGTCCATTATATAGGTAAACGTGTCTTAAAATTTTAGGGACATTCTTAGAAATAAAATTTTATTTTTATAATTAGATACATTTCTATGGAAAAACTCTATTTAAATTATTTAAAATTAGCAAGGGTATAAAATTACGGCCGGAAAATCTCGTAAAAAATTCTAATCACTTTTTCATAAAAAAATTAAAACATGCTTTGTATACTTAAATTAATATAAATTTAGAAGTGCTCTTTTTTAGTAATTTGTCAATAATTGGCCGTATGATTTTTAACATAGTAGAAAATGTATCCCTTGTATTTAAAATAATTTACTGTAAAGAAACAATTGTGGTTTCTATTATTGCTAAGGTAAAAAATATTTCAATAAACCTTTTCGTTCATTTTGTAGGCATTTAAATAAGGGAATTTATTTTTAATTCGGCGTTTAGTATAGTTACTTTAGAAGAGGAAACCGTAAGAGAGTATCCTATGGTTTCTTACGGAACAAGAATTCTTGCATTTTAAATTTGTGAATTTTTAACTTTCTCTTTATAAGAAAACTTATTGCGTGTACATTAAGTATAGCGTGTAGAGAGAATTTAGGCTTTTCATACCATTTAATTAAAAACTATAACACAGGCAGTATGTAATTCAATTTTTGTCTTGTTCGAATTTCATTAGGTACAAAAAAGAATTGCTTTCACAAATATGTATTTATATATGAATAATTACTTTAGCGGTAACATATAACTGAAATCCACTTTTTCATTATTCTTTTTGGCATAAATTTAGTAACAAATTGAGTCGAGTTTATGCATTATGTGTGTAGATATATGATTATACTATGGAAGGATATATACTAATTTCCGTTTGAAAATGAGTTTAATTTAAAATCTGATCTAGAGCTTGAAAGTATGAGAAAAAAATTGTTTCTAGTTAATTTTGGAAGTCTGCTTTTTTATTTTTACAGAGAGAGAGTTTGATATAAAGTAATAAAATATTAAGCTTTTAAAAATTTTCCGTTTATATTAAACAAAAATATTAGAGAAACTCGATTCTTTGTCAGAGTGAAAACCATAGCTTTCGGTCAATCCGTCATTCAACTTGTATCATTATGAATATATATACATATTTACTTGTTATTAATAAAACAAGTATTTACGATTACGTAGCGATCAAAATGTAATTTGATGACCCACAGAATGAGCGAAACAAATAACCGATTTAATAAAAATCTATCAATGAATATTCAGTGCACAAGCTATCTAAAATTATAAATAAACATTATATTTTGTAGAATAGAGAATTAAATACGAAAATAAGCTTTTCAAATCACTTTAGTACACGCTTTTTATTCTGTATCAAAAAACTTACCCTTTCGATTTATAGTAATAACATTTGTAAAAGATCCGATAAAATCACTTATTGGTTATATTTAAAATACTTATTCGTAACATGTACAAAATGTTCAACAGAGGAGCTGCTTCTTTTTGAATTTCCGTGCCATGAGTAATCGTATTATCTAAATTAATCCAGTATCGTTTCGTTAAAAACGCGGAGTTTCAAAAAACAATAATGTAAGCGCTTTCTGCTCGCACTTGTGTATTACTTACCACTGCAATTACATAATTAAACTTTATTCAAAAAATAATGAACAAATATTTAATTTCATTTAAAATAAATTTGTTCCATGTATTTAAACTTGCTATTTCGAAAGATGGTTAGATATTTTTTTATGCTTTCGATAAGAATACTGCTTTCACCATGTGAACAGGTCCACGTCTAATGCGAAAATGAATGATTGGCATCGTATTCAAAGCAAGCGCCGATAATGGCGAGAAATTTGCTAAGCTCTGTAACCCTGCAGACTGTCATCCCCCTGTTTCCTTCCCCTCTCCTCTTCTGGAAAAAGTGCTCTTTATTTAACGACTTCCCAAACAAAGTTCAGTAATTCAGCTCAGTTCTACTGTTGATGGTATTAAAATTCAAAGCTATGCTTCAAGCCGGTCACGGAAGCTGAGTGGTCATGACTACGAACTCGTGACTAGTAATATATCTCTCGAAGGAGCCACTTAGTGGGGCGAGTAATGCTCAATTTTTATGGAGGTAAAGAAATCCATACTGTACTGCGTAATCGTCAACATCGCATCACTAAACGCAGTAGCTTAAATTTCATACAGTGACAGTGTGAGTACTACGAGGAGAATGATTTGTGCAAGTTTAATAAGGTCAACAATCTTGGTGATTTTAAAAAAGAAACTACAAATTTAACAGTTATCCAGCTACTTTATAGATTATAGACTTCATTATACTCCCGCAGTAAACGGTTCCTTTTATCTGTCTATGACAGCTATTACGTGGCCGCGGTGGCCTAGTGGTTAAGATCACGAACTTGTGGTCAGGTTCGAGTCCCGGTGCCCTTAAAAACCCACATTTAGAAAGGGCCAATGCACGTTGAATCTGTCGAGACTCAATGTCCTCACGTTGGTGTGGTTGTTAAAAGGATGGAGGCACCTCCGGTACAATCCTCGTCACCTGACCAAGGTTCAAAATTACGAGGCCTGTTATTAACAGCCCTTGTGTTGCTTTATAAAGCGAGGCGTTAACATACTTGTCATGACAATTAAGAGCGCTGTAACTAGTGGAAATTGTTAGAAAACAAACAATTAACAGTTACACTACTCTTAAAAAAGAAAACAGAGTGCAATTAAGGAAAGATTTTTTTATTTCATTTTCTCATAATTGTTGAATGTTCATTAACAAAATTTTAATTTTTTCTCCTTTTTGGAATGCGTATATATTTCAAGATAGTGATCAAGAACGTATGACAAATTGTAAGAACTTCTACTTTAATTCTCAGAGAGAAAAATAAATGTTTTCTTCCAGGTTTGTTTATTAATCAATAATGGCGGACACCAATCAGTCTTCTACTCCTAAATCTCAAGAAATGAAAACCGAATTAAATCGCAGTGCGAGTGGGGAACCACTTCCTGATCCGAAGAGCATCCATGATCTAACTCAATATGTAAGGAATTTATTTCGCTTTTTTATTTTTTGTCTTAGTGTGCTGCATTATCATTTTGAGTCATTTCATGAACCAAGCCGTATAATCAGAATTATTTTTTTAAATGATAGGCATGATTTTATAACATATTTGGCTGAAGTTTTTTGAATATATTAGTTTTTCCAAAATCGCATTTACATCAGATATAATATTATTTATATATTAAATATAAGGTATAGTTTAACTATGTTTGAATTCCACCTTTTTAATGAGTACACTATTAATTACATTTTTAAATCTATGTTAAAATTCGGATTAAATGTATGTACATATATAAATATAGGTAAATTTTTCTTGCTGCATCAAAGATTTGGATTATATTTATTTCATTAAAATAATTTGCTTAAAATAGCTGCAGATTAAAATGAAATATTAACTATATATTAACCTACATTGGATTAAATTAATATTTATTTTCTATATAGTCTCGATTCATACAAATTCATTATTACTTACCTGAGTTTCTGGAGCTCAGTTTCGTTATGTTATGCAAAAACACAAACTTAATTATTCACTAATATAGTTTATTTTGTAATTGTGTAAATTTCCCTGCAAATTTTATAATGAGAAATTGTGAGATTAAGAAATAATGATATATGGATAAGGGATCTAATACAAAATTATGAATCCCTGTCCTTTCCATGGATTATAAGCTTAGAAATAAAATTGAATTTTTAAAAGAGTTTGTGTTTAGCTATATATATGCATATTATTTTCGAGTTTGTAAATGATTCCTCCCCTCCCCCTTGATGGGGAGAGCATTTACAAACATTCTGCAAACATTCTTAGTTTAATCAAATAAAATTACAACATTTTTTATTTTTTCTTAATCTAGGTGCAGAGTCTTTTGCAACAAATGCAAGATAAATTTCAAATCATGTCAGATCAAATTCTTGCAAGAAATATCCTTTTAACTTTTTCAAAATAAATTTTAGTTATTTTTAAATTAACTGGTTATAGAATTTAAGTTAGGAGTAGAAATATATGAATATATTTAATTTTTTAAATATGTAACTGAAACTTTTTTTTATGTATATGTAATGATATATTTTAAATAGTTGTCTAGATTTGTTCTTTGATCCTATTTTTAAGGGTTTATTTTATTTTTTAGGTATACGTAGAATTTTTTGACCCTGAGGTATCAAATATCTGTTCTCTCTCCTATGAGATGTACAATTAATCTTTCCAAACTTCAATCTTCTTCTTTATCATTTATTTCTTCTTGCCTTCTCTCTTTATCTCAAAGGCTTAATTTCAGATGTTTGAAGGAGAAATTTAAAATTTTTGATTAATTAAATTTTCAACTGTCAGATTCCTATTCTAAAAAAGTTTTGAATTAAAAGTAGAGATTTTTTTTATGGGTTTCTTCAGGTTTCATATGATACAGTTATTTTTGTGAATGTATTTTCCTTCCTTCATTTTGTTGAGATAATTTTTTAAAAAATTTCAGAAGTACACAGTAATCCTAGGGTTGTTTTTGGTTCTTGTTTGTCAGATATGTTGACTTGTATCATTTGAAAATAAGAATGTACTAGCTGGTATACCCATTCTTCGCACGGGTGAATTGAAAAATTAAACAACACAGATTGAGGGAAAAAGAAGTTTTTAATGAGTTAATTTTATGTGAATTTCAAATTAAACAAAAAAGCTTTTTGCATATCTCATCTGAACAAAAAAAAAGAAGAAGAAAAACACCTTTGTTAAATTTTAAGTCTAAGATCTAATAGCTGATAAAAGGATTTTTTTTTTATTTATAACTCCCCGTAACACTCTTGAGGGTCAATTTTTGAAAATACCTCCCTAAGATGATCTCTGCTCACAGCAAAAGTAACACATTGTTAAAAGTTTCGCGTAATGAACGCTTAAAATAGTGTAAATAATTTATATCTGAAAGTGTAATACATTAATATTACTTTCTGTTGTATTTATTTTATGTTAAAATTGTAATATTCGCAAGCAACGCCGTTTCTTAAATTATGATGGCGATTCAATGAAAAACATAGCGAAATGTTAACGATAGAATCAAGTTGGCAAATGCCTAACTACTTTCATAGCTCGAGCTTTATTAGAGCTTTGTAAGACCCGCTGTGTAGGGGCACAATGCACATTAAGACTTTATCCAACCGCATTTACTGCAGTTTTTTTTCATACAATATTTTTTTTGGATCACTACATTTAAAATTAAGGGACATACATAAACAAAATACTCCACTATTGAAAATTTAATCCGTTAGAGCTAATAAATTAAAGATATCCCACTGTAAAATTAATTATGTACACCGTTCACTTAATATAAGTAGTCAAATCATTTTCCTAGGTCTTCACTAACATACAAAAACATAAGACACTTAAATTTTGACATAAACTATTTTTTCGGGACAAAAATAATAATCTTTGCAATCCGCTGAAAACGTAATATCTGCTACAAAACTATTCGCCTTCCCCGCTAAAATAATCATCATAGAACCCGTGCTGCCATATATCTTGGAAGAGTGGATTTCAAAGAATATTCCTGCTAAGTATTGGTAGAATCTTCCTTCTAAGTTGGTGTGGTAGATAGGAGAAGGGGGCAGCTCAAGTGTTGGCCACGTCACTTGACCATAGTTCAAAATTACGTGATCCGTTGCCAAAAGCCCTCGTGTAGCTGAACAGTGCGATGTTAATATTCACTCACTCACACACTCCAAAAAATACAGTACAGTAGTTATAATTATTTTTATACTTAAAAACGCAATATCTGCCTATTCAGTTAAAATTATAGTGTTATAATTAACTACTAACCACAAACAAATTTTGAAAATTTGTCCAAATGATGCAGTGTGAGAGAGAAAGTTTATTTACTTTAAGTACCAGAACCGATAAAAGCATTTATTTTGAAAAAAGATCAATTTCTTACTACCAAATGTGCATAATAAAATCATAAAAAAAACATTAAAATAAAGAGATATTTATAACAACCTTTCCCTTCAAAACTTAGTTTTATTCTGAAATAAAAAAAATAGGCATTATTCTGATCACAGGAATTAATTAGAAGCGAGCCCCTTGCGTAGCCAAAACAAAAAGAGTTTTTCACAAACAAAAGATAGATATATGCTGTGGTGGACTTTTTTGCAGCGCAAGCCAGATTTGCTTGCAGTTGCCAGAATTTTTTCCTACTTACTTGACAAATATCGTTATATTTTGGAGACTTTTTATAAATTATAGCCTATGTGTTATTCTGATATATAAGCTATATTACTGTAAAGTTTCACTAAAATCCATTCAGTTGTTTTTGCGTGAAAGACCCACAAACATCCTCACAAAGTTACACATTCATAATATATATTAGATTTGCGAAACAAATTTTACAGATTCATGGCTCTTTCAAAAACATGAGTTTTATTGAATGACAATTGCAAGTTGTTGTTTAATAAACAAATAAAAAGGGACTTCAATTATTCTACTGATCTACTACTCATTTTTAAAAAAGTTGAAAAATCAAATACAGATTATTAAATTAAGCATTCAAAAAGTGTTAATCTTCCAGATAACAAAATTAAATATTCAAAAAATATTAAAATTGCGTGAAAAGTTTATATTTTATATAAATCTGTTTACTTACCAGTATCATTCAAAAATTTAAACTGATGGCTCTATATTATCAATTAACATGAGGTCATTATATTGCTAGACTTTTTTTAAGCCGTTGTTCATTCTATTTCCAGCATAATAAAATATTAAGAATATCGGGCGTCGGAGTTTGAAATCTATACCAAAAAAAGTTAATCCTTTAAAAATATTTGGGCTTTTATTTTCACTTTTTTATATTGAAGCTTATCGCAGAAATATTATTTCATTTAGTCTGACTGCTTCTTTAAGTGAAATGAAAAATGTTTCAGTGAAATAAATCAATGTAAATGAGTAAATATAAAAAAGATTTGCACTCTATATAACCTTGGTCATTCAAAAGGCCTCATTCTTCTTACTCACAGTCAATAGAATCCCCCCCCTTAATATGTATATATTTTTAAAATCTTCTATAAGTTTTTTTTATTATTATACTTCATTTGAAGATGAACATTTCGGTATTTACATACTATCACTACTGTTTGGGCGACATTATATGAAACCAAGCACATTGTTGCCAATTCAGGGCTTATGACAAATGTGAAATCGAGCTTGCCACTTTAGCGAGTTATCTTAAAAGTTAGTATGGTTGTGATAGTATGTAAGTACCAAAATTTTTTTTGTCAGATATATCGTTGCTGTGAAATCAAACCAGCATATCTGCGAAATGCATATTTTTCACCTGAGCGCTTTAAAGTTTTTGCTATATGGCTATTCCTGTGTAAATGCATACCAGCCCAACGCCATCTGATGGATTTTTATTCAACTATACGATATGCCGGTTCGACATAAAAATAGATGAGAAAAAAAGGAGATTTTTTGACGCCAACAACTAAAAAACTCAATTTTTGCACATATGCCGGTTTGATTTAACAGCGACAATATGTTTCTGAATGTTATTTATCAATTTTGAGACTTTTTTCACCCATAACTTATTAAATACTTATTTTAAGTGGATTTTTTTTTCATTCAGTTTTTTTAAATTTGTAAATATATTTATTTCTTTAACTTTGTTACTTGATGACATGGGTCATCGAATTGATGATTTAGAGAAGAATATTGGTGATTTGATGACTCAAGCAGGTGTAGAAGAAACAGATAAATGACAACGAAAGGAGACCGATTTTCATTGGTCATTTGAATCGGATAGTGATCAGTAATATCCACTGATTACAACCATCACAAGACATTTATTATTTGTTTTCAAACACTTTGGAACCCCTCATCTACCACATCTTGTCTGTGAAGTTTCAAGGCTGTGTTTGACCCATCCCTTTTCGAGTTTATAATGTTGTTCTTTTGTATGTAAATGTGTGACTTAGATGCATTTCATTTTTAAATTATATAATTCCAGGATATTACAACTGTTACACTTTATAAAATATTTCAGTGATGTGCTTTTTGTAAATGTTCTAAGCATGTGTATAATGCCAGTTTTGTTTATAGAAAGCTATTACGATGTCAGTAAGCCCTGTGAAAATGTTTCTGATCAAAATGATGCCTGAAACTTTCTAAAATATTTATCTTGTAAATATAACTTCTTTACATTAATAAAGGGTAATTATAATGATATGAGTTTCTTTTATTTCATGCAAAGAAATTCTGCCTAAAAACAAGCATTATAAAAAAAATTTTCAAGTCAATTCCTACTTAGGTTAACAAAGAAAAATTTTATTTTAGTTACTTTTTATCAAATAGTTACAATTAATATAAATATGTATATACAAATGACAGATTCACAATATTAAATGGCACTTTTATTAATTATCATTTAAGTATTGTATTGTCATCCAAAACAATTGTGTATATAAAATTTAATCAACTGAATGCTTTAAAACGTGAGAAAAAAAATCTTAAAAGTTTTGACCCAAGTTGCTAAAAATGAAGCCAACATGACTGTGTCTGTAATTCTTTAAATAATTAGTTTCAGTCAAATTATCGTACTGTCACCCAAAACAATTGTGTATTGAAAATTTCAGCTCAAATGAGCACTTTAAAATATGAGAAAAACCTTTTAAAGTTTTGACACAAGTCGCCAAAATGATGCCAACATGGCTGTATCTATAATTTGTTGAATGATTAGTTTTAATCAATTAAATTTTGTTAATTATAATTAAATTACCATATTGTCATCCAAAATAATTGTGTATGTAAAAGTTCAGCTCAATTGAGCACTTTAAAATGTATTCAATTAACTTAACTCAGTGGTGGGACAGTCCATGAGGGTCAAGACCTACTGTGCCCAACTCAGTCTACGTCTGAGGTGCATGAGCAGATGCTCCGGTCAGTCTGACACAAAATCCCCAGTGTTAAGTTCCCAAGCAAGCTTGGAACTCATTTATCGGCGCACTGAAAGGATGAGCCAACCTTGCCTAGCCCAGAGCACCTGTGGCGTGATACACTAACCACTCAGTCATTGGGCTTAGAGTATTTTACTAACAAATGAAAATATGAACAAGATATGTTTAGGGAGATTGTGAATTAATAGTAGGAATTGAAAAAAATAATTAACATTTATTATTAATACTCTTAAAGATGATTACTATAGCATCAAATATAGAGAGAGAGACTTACCATTATTTCTTTGGATCTAACCCAAGACATATTTTTGAAATAACTTAAAAGACTTAAGTTTTTTTAAACAAAATTTTATTTATTCAGTTGCACTTTTTCATGAGATGTTGTGCTGGATCACGGTTATATGGAGGGGGAAGAAATTATTATTAATCAGAATCTACCTATGCAGAAAAGATGTTCTATGGTATGGAGATTAGGTGAAAAATAATTAAAATAAACAATTCCAAAATTTAATGTTGCCACAAAAAGAAGTAGAATTTTAAAGAAAAAAGACGATTTTTTCATACATAGATGAAACTCAAAATAATATTTCCCCACAATAAGAAATAAAGTGAGTACTGAATATATTGTGAGCAGTACAATGTACATTACAACATTTCACAGCCCAGCCCTCTTTCTTACCGGCAAATCAGCTAATCCAAGCTTTTTTCTGACTTCCGCTTTATCGTGTTGTAATTTTGACAGTAGGTTTTTATAAAATTTAATATTAAAAAAGCTCTTGCATGTAAACTAAACTCAGTGGCGCAACTGCCCATGAGGTTCAAGGTCTACTGTGCCCATCTCACCATTGGGCGCTGAAGTACATGAGCAGATGTCCCGATAAGGTACCCCAGTTTTTATTCCCCAAGCAAATTTGGTGCTGAGGCTAAAAGGCTGAGTTGACCTTGCCCAGCCCAAGGATAGAACCTCGAACCTGTGGTGTGGAAGCGCGGTAGGCTGCTATTGGGCCTTGCTCTTACATATGCCAGTTTTTTTTTTATCTTGTGACTATTTAGTAGGTGTCCTCTTGTCACAATGAATGTTAAAAAGTATTAAATATAAATTACTTTGACTTTTTACCATAGAAAGAGCTCAAATACCTAAAATTAATTATTCCCCTTGTGGCAGTACTTAACATAAAAATTAGTTTATTTTATCCTTCCCGTCATCTATATATATTAGAGACCATCTTTTACACATAGGTAAGTTTTGAAAACCTAATGGCTAGACATGGTCATGGCTTTTTTCAGAAATGGTTTGTTTGATTTAATTACATCATAAAATTCAAAATCAGAAATTTCTCAATCAATTTTGAAACTTGAACATAAGTTTACTGTTAGTCTACCTCTTTCTGCAAACACAATGTATTGAATGCAGTAATAGTGTCGCTAAGGCTTCAATACGACTTTAATTATAAACTGTACAAATTCTCAAGATAAGTACCAAATTTTGTATATAATTCTGTATATGACAAGTCCATGGAAGTCACTAATAATTATTAACTTATTGATAAATTAATTATCAAATATAATGTACAGTACTGATACATTTAAAGGTATATTATATCAGCGTAAATGTGTGTCAACATATATTTTTTTTTCAGTAAATTAATAATGTTTTTGCCCCACAGTTTCAGAAACACTTGGTTATGTCTTTTGAAAAGAATTGCTGGCTCGAAATGGGGTTGTTCTAAAACAACTCTAGAATTAAAATATAACACTTGCACTCTGCCGCTCATTACTCACTGCTGCGAGCCTTTTTTTACGACATCTGAGCAGGTGATTCATACCCTAGATGTGTTTTATAACCGAGCATTACGACTAATTACGGGAGCTGTGAAATCAACACCAATCGATGCTTTGTTGTTATCGATTCATCAAGTGCATATTAAATATACTATAGAAAAACGTGTTTTATTATTATTGAAGAAAATCACTAGAATTCCAGAATGTCTATCCCTTTGGAATGATTCTCTATACTATACCAAGAAAAATCTTAAGTCACAGAGAGGCTTCCTTTGAAAGTCATGGCTCTTAAATAGATTCATAATTTTCGTTTCGAAGATCTAATAAAATCCTGCCCGACTGAAACGTAAGGCTTTGCGCTTTCAACAGAGCTGCCCCACGAGGTCTGAAAGAATGAAACAGATGGCTAAATCCCAAGGACAGGGCTTATTTAAACTCATTTCGGGCACTGGGCGCAGAAGATCTACGGGTCACCTTGGCACTGGAGGATTGAAATTTATAACCAGAAAATCTGGTTAAGCCCAGTTTATCTGGGCCCCTGGGCGCTCAATGGATAAAAAGGCACTGACTAAGGATCTTTTCTTTGGATACCTCATACCTTGAGGTTGAATGGCTATACGTTTTCACGGATGGTTCCAAGTAGAAAAATAACAGTAATGCTGATGCTGGAGTTTGCTGCGACCGATTCTCCTTTTATGCATCAATAGGAATTCGAAGCACTGCTTTTGACGCCGAGATTGCAGCTGTACGCATTGCTCTACCTCAACTGCTTTGGCGCACAGACCGTGTTTCAAAATTTGTTATTTTAAGTTGTTCAAAGGCGGCCCTCCAAGCAGATGGAGACCAGTAGATATTCTGAAATGTCAACTGTTAATTGGCAATTTACTTCAAGGCCATGTAGACATTGCTATGCAATGGATTCCATCGCACTGTAGCATTGATGGGAATGAAAATGCCGATTGCTTAGCAAAGAGGACAAAAATCATTCAAACCTCTAACAAAATAGTTCCTTTTTATAGTGCCAAAAGAATCAAAAAAAGTATTACAGAGAACACTTCTGGTCGAAATTCAAACAGAATAAACAAAAAGTATGGTTTAGCAAACTGATCGGTATTCCAAAATAGCCACGAAATAGAACTGTGGTCGATTTTCGAATCTTCACTGGCCACGACTGCCTTTCCAAGTGTTCAAAAACGTTAGGCATTGCCCTGAGTCCCCTTTGTAAACTGTACGACTCCAATGAAGAAATGGACGCCATTCATTTGGCACGCTGAATTGCACTCAGCTCTGGATCCATGTGAAGCAGATATTGGGAGGCTAGTCAAAAAATGTGTGATTTATAGATTAGATAGTGGACTTGTTTTTCTCGTTATTTGTCAATCTTCTACGTTTTTTTATTTCGTTGGCAGTCGTCTTGTAATCCTCTATTGGAAACAAAAAAATGTACAAAAATAGTATCAATTACAATGTTAAAAAAGTAATATTAAATACCTCTCTCTCTCTCTCTCTCTACTAGGTTTTCTATAACATGATCTGTTATTTCGAAAAATCTTTTTCTTTTTCAAGAAATTGTTCAGAAATATTCTAATTACTTGCTAGCACTTTTGGTTTGTCTAAGAATGTGTTAAATTTTGATTTTAAATTTTGGATCCCAGTTTTAATTTTATTGACTAAATTAAAAGCCACGTCCAAAACAATTGTTTTTGCTTAAAATAGTGTTAATTTCGAAAAAAATATCGCGTTCCATACTTTTAAACATAAAATAAATGGTATTTCTTGTATTGAATCCAATAGATTTTTAGCTACGGATGAATTATTGGGACATACGTCAATAAATTCTTTCATGGCTTTACAAGTTTATCCACTGCTTTAACTGAATCTATTTTGTTTTCCCAGCGAATGTCTCGTAATGGTTTAAGACACAGTAACGTAACATACACCCCTGAGACCTCCACATCGGGGGAGGGGGGCAGGATTCCAGGCGGCCCAATGCCTAAATGATGCCAAGTACATATTTAGCCAATTTATAAAATATTAAAGGAAACACTTGATTTTTCAGGGAGACCCTATTATACTTTGTTATGCCACTGGTTTGAATGTTTTTGTAGGATACTATAGGATGTGGCTGCTTTAATATCGTCTTTAAATTTATTAAAGCTTTCATTCCCTAACGCAGAAATAATTTCTTCTTGTGATCTATGTACTAAATAATGCACAGTTCCATTTTTCGAGTTTTTTATTTTGCTTGTATTAGAGGTCCCCGAAATTTTTGTCCCATAGACCCCTTGCCCCATATTTTTCTGTTTTAAGTAGACCCCTGCTTACTTAAAATCGAGTTTTTGTAAATGTATCGACTTAAATGTCTTTTTGGTAGCTGGTACAGAGCTAATTACTTAAAAAGATTAAAATTTTTAACTGTAGTGAGAAGTATAATGTTTAAAAATTAAGAATTTATAATTTAATGAATACATAAAATAACTGATCAACAAACAAATGTTTATAATAGGGAGGATGAATCTGGTGATTCAATAACAAATTTTCAACATTTGGCATCAATTTTGGCAAGTGTGTGTGACCCTAAATCTCATTGGCTAATAATTTGTGTCAATACTGTAGTGTCTTCCTTTGATTGAATTAAACATGATTCTTATTTACCGTTTATTATTATTTTCTCTTCAAAGCACATCAGACTATATTTACAACTCTATTTACAATTATAAATCGCATCGGGAACTACAGGCATCTTCCTCCGTTTTTACGTTCAAGACCACCTTCCTCTTCTTCTCTCCTTCCCGCTCAATAGTCAAAACAGTTCACAGCAGTGCCCTCTTTCTAGTCTATCGGGCGCTAGGTGTCAAACCTCCTAGTGTGCTATGCGCCAAGTCGTTACAATACCATACTATATCCACATATATAGATCTTATCTATTTATTTACGTAATATTTTATGATAATATAAATGCATTTATAATTATCTACATTATTAAAATTCCAGAGTAAAAAAATATGTCTATTTATGTGAGGCCAGTGCCGGTTTATCCATTGGGCGCTTGTGGCAGGCACCCTGGGGCGTGGAAGAGCTCGGATAAGCTGGACTTAATCAGATTTTTGCTTATAAATTTCGATCCTCCAGAAGCAAGAGGGCCTGTTGATCTTCTGTGCCCAGGGCCCGAAATGAGCTTAAATCTGCACTGTGAGGCAATCTTTTCACGAACAGCTGAATGCACCGATGTAACAAAAAGATGGGAAATAATCCGAAGAATCCAGTTTGACTATTTAAATTACAAAATTACAATTAGTTAAAAAGATTTTAACTAAAAAAAGTTAAAATGAATCATTGGCTTACCCTTGCAATGTCATCTATTGTGCAGATACTGTGAAGGACGGCAAGGGGAAAGATTTCTGATATTTATGTAGTTTTTAAACTGCTATTCTCCTTCCGTACCAAAATTAAAAAGAAAAAATATTAATAATTCGGAATTAGATAGACCATTAAAATTTCGTCTGGACAAAATAATGTTTTGAAATTTTGCGATTTTTTCAAAGTGAGTCAGTTTTGACGCGCTTTCAGGCACAGAATGTTTCAATAGCTCTGCATCTTATTCTCTTCGTCGCCATCAATCGAGTTTTATGTCCTGAAAAAGATCCGATAATTTAAAAAAAATGGATCCCCCAAACATTTTTTTTCTCGAACAATTTTTTAAAAAATTGCTTGGAATTCGATTGAAACATGTAATAACTGTGGAATTTAAGATAATCGCACGAAACTCCTCCCCCCTTTCGTGAGTAAAACCATACTATTCGTGTTTTTACTGAATATTGAAAAATTTACCACAGTAGTAATTTATTTATTAGTAATAAACTGTTTCATCCACTTCCAATATTTAGTTGTAAAAATCCGAATGTTAGATGAATGAATCTCTTCAATTAGTCATCAAAACTGTAAACAGAATCCAAAGCAACGCGATGAATACGAGGTTATTTGCGCAGTTGTATGAAGAAAATGAGAACTTCAATCTCAATTACTCTTTTTCATACGGAAGTATGCTGGCTCTCAAAAAAGCTTATGCTTGACAGTTTTTTTTTAAAAAAAAATGTTCCAGTTTTTGAAGCTGTTTTAGAGTTTTTGGATGCTTAAAATTCCATTTCAGAAAAAAATTTATTCAAGTGGAAACGATGACTTTGTCTATTTAAATGATTTGTTTTCAAATTTAATGACGTTAACTTGCATATACTGTATAACGTCGTTTATCCTAATCAATTGGGAGCAGACGCCGTTCGGATAACCGAATGCGATCCATGCAGTAATATGAAACCGAACACTAAACAAATATTGAAAATCATCACATACGGGAAACGTGCTTGAAGAAAAAGCAAAATAAATGCAAAATGTGTCGCAATTTTACCTTCATTGTGGAAAATAATCACTTATTTTTCGCTGCCAGGTCTCAAGGAAAAACTGGTTCGGATATTTCACGCTCCGGATAAACGACGTTCTACTGTACAAGATGACAGTCTACATTTGATTAAAACAAATTCTATCATTGCAGCGTTTCTTCCCAGAATCAAGCAAAGGAAGCATAATATTGGACAATGTGCGATTTTTTTCTTAGTTTTTCAATTTGTCACGAAAGAATTGCCAGAAAGATGACATTTCAACCTATGTTCAACATTTAAATGCCTTCTATTCAAATTTTGAAACTATTCTGGTGGTCAAAAATTAAGAGAATTTTTCAGATTGATCAATTATCTCTAGAACCACTGGAGAGACTTTAATGAAATTTGATATATACGTAGAGTTGATATATATAATACAAAAAATAAACGTTCAACAGTTATAGTAAACATGCATGATCACGTGCAACACTCATCGGTTGATTGATTGATTTAATATTAACGTCGCACTGTTCAGCTACACGAGGGCTTTTGGCGACGGACCACGTAATTTTGAACCATGGTCAAGTGACGTGGACGACACCTGAGCTGGCACCCCCTCTCCTAACTACCACACCACACCAACGGGAGGACGTTTCAGCTCTCGACAGATTTAACGTGCATCGCTGCCCTACACGGCGGGTCTTTAGTGGTACTGGGATCGAACTCGTGACCAGGCAAGCCACGATCCGATACCTATACCACTCGGCTACCGCGGCCACGCAACACTCATCGGAATCGGAAGGTATGAAATGGCGGTAGAATAGAAAAAGAAAAAAAAAAGGTTTGATAGGAGGCATGGTCTCTTCTTACAGATGTACAGGTCTCGCACTGTCATTTTAAATCAGGAAGTAAGAGAATGTATGGTTCCTGTTGCAATGGGTCCCACTCTTTCTGCAACGTTGTGTTCAGTGTTTGGATGGTTCTCGGTGGGAAATTGGGAGTTACAATTGCCTTCCACACAGCATTCCAGGCATGCTCTATAAGAATGAGAACTGAGCATCTGGTGGCCAATCCAACCGGCGAATATCCTCACTTTTTACAGATTTCTCAATCAGATTAAATGAAATTAGGACCAATTACACGCATAAAAAGGCAAACATGGGACTCCAAGATCTCTTCCCTATACCTCGCAGCAGTCACAGTGCTTCTTTCGAAGACATGGAGGTGTATGCGACCATCCAACATGATGCCTACCCAGACCATCGAACCTCCATTGCCGTAATGGTCCATTTCTCGTACATTGGAGGTTAGGTAATTGGCCCCTGGTTCTCTCCATATAAAAGTACGGCGATAATCACTGGTTAGGCTGAATCAGGACTCATCAGTGAAGAGAACGACTTTGCCAGTGGGGTTTCGCCGCCTGGGGCCAACCGAAAATTTGCCGCCCCTCTATTTTGATTATTAGTCAAGAAAATTAGATTAAAAAAAGCAGTTTTAAATTATTTATTGATTAAAAATGCATTTTTCGGGGTTTTTTTCATAGCAAAATCTTTTATACAATTGTCAATATCAATATGTATGTCATGTTCATTTGCCAGAATAGCTAAATTTGTTAGCCTTAACGTGGACATAGTCGATCTGAGATAATTCAATTCCTACTATTAACTCACACTCTCTATATATTTATTTATTTATCTTCGTGGAATTTTCAAACGTTAATAAAATACATTTTAATTATTATATGAACACACTTAACTATTAATTACATTACTCAATTGAGCTGAAATTTTATATACACGATTATTTTGGAAGACAATACAATAACCTAACTACCAATTAGATTTAATTTAATTGGTAGTGATATTTGTTCTTGCGCGGTCAGGATGCTGAAACTGTGGAACATGTATTGTTGTATTGCAAACTTTATTTCTATAAAAGAGAAAATTTTAGAAAGGAGTTGAAACACACGTTTAGGTATTTCCTGGCCACCTGTTTTGTCTTTGTTGGTCAAATGTATTGAGAGCCTGAATGTCTTAAGAAAATTTGTTTACTGTATAGATTTTTAAAGTTTTATTGGTACCTCCCTGATTTATATTTGTGTATTTCCACTCTTCCTTTTTATTTTATGTTTTTGTCTTAAATGTTTTTTTCCCTCCACATTTGTTTTTTTTTATGATATAATTGAGTTACCACTTACGTCTGTAAGCCTCATGTTATGCAATGCGGAACATGAGGAGTTTTGCAAAAAAATTTTAAAAAATACAATAATTATAATTAGTAAAAATTAATTGATTAAAATTAATTATTTAAAGAATTACAAATACAGCCACGTTGGCATCATTTTTGGCGATTTAGCGACCCTTTTGACGACTTGTGTCAAAACTTGAAAAGGTTTTTTTCATCGTGTTTTAAAGCATTCAGTTGAACTGAAATTTTATACACACGATTGTTTTGGATGATGATACGATACTTTAATGATAATTAATAAAAATTAATTATCTTTTAATGTTGTGATTCTGTCATATGTATAAACATATTTATATTAATTGTAACTATTCAATAAAAAGTAGCTAAAATAAAAATTTTCTTTGTTGATCTAAGTAGGAATTGACTTAGTTTTATATATATATATTACTCTC
Organism: Trichonephila clavipes; assembly: GCA_019973935.1. Classification (NCBI taxonomy): domain Eukaryota; kingdom Metazoa; phylum Arthropoda; class Arachnida; order Araneae; family Nephilidae; genus Trichonephila; species Trichonephila clavipes. The sequence goes on along the minus strand of BMAU01005062.1, from coordinate 512,472 downwards.
TTGTTTTTGATAAATTTTAGCTTAGAGAAGCTTCTCTTGCAACTAGCATTACTGATAGCAGATGTTAAAAAAATTCTCAACATTATGATAATGTCTGGTAAGCCATCTTCAAGTTTGGATTCTATAATTTATTTTAATAAACTCAGAGAGCCGGAACTAATGAGTTCTTTTTTATAGCCTGGGTCTGTTGCAGGTACGAAAACTTGTAGACGTACACGCTCAAGTTGGAATTCTTCTTTGTTAGTGTCTCGTGGAGCTTGATCTAAGTTAAGTTCGTTCATGCTCAATATCACTTCAGGATTTAAAAAAGCGCATTTTTGAGCTAGATTCTGCATCTGTTGGAATATTTCTCGAATTTCAGCAGTTACTCTGTCTATTGAAGAAAGCATTGTTTGCCTCAAGTCATCTTCGAACAAAAAAAAAAAAAAACTGATCATCTTTACTTTCGTCGCCAAAAACACATGCTTCCTCCTGATTCGTCTTGGGGGTTCAAAAGAAATTTCAAGCTCGTCACATAAACTTTTAGCATAAATTAAAGCGTCATCCACGAATTCCCCTCGTTTTGCTTTTAATACGGTCTGTAAAGCACGTATTTTTTTGAGCACTTTGATGGATATTTAGTCCCTCTGCAAATAATTCTGTGAGCATCATTGACTTCACACAGTACCGGTTGCCAGAAGCCTAAGTAACATAAAAGCGAATGCGATTGCATAGCGCGACTAATAAACTTCCTGCATCTGTGCGTGTATTAAAGCTTTCTCTCGTTCTCGTCGCGATTTGAAGCTTGAAATATTTTTTGAATTTAAATATCGCGGTGCTTGCCACCACCCGGGCCATGCCCCCCCAAGCTACGCCACTGCTGTTTGCAGAACTGAGTGGAACGCAAACAACACGTCTTCTTGCAAAGAGCCCTCTTTAATGGTCAAAACGGCCAGCTTTTAAATTTGGATTCCAGTGGCTGCATATTGCTCATGAGAGAGCTGAAAAGCTGTAGCATCCTTTTTACGCCTCGCTATAGTAGACAAATGGCGATATATCTTGAAAATCGATATTTTAACATTGTATGACATTTACAAATTTCTATGGATTTTCTTTAGTTAAAATCCCAAAACAAGATAGAACTATTTTTCAATCGGATTGATACAATTTCAAATGCTGCCAAGTTAAGCTAAAACGAAATAAAGTACATAAGAGTTATGAAATTTTGTAAATTTCTCTTTTTCATACATAAAACTATTTTTTTAAAAAAGTGCATTTTCGTTTCCAGGGGTCGTAAAACTGAAACCAAAAAAAAAAGCGCCAAATACTAGTGACAATTACTTACACGTAAACCTATTACAGAATTCAAGAGTTTGAGCGCTTATGGCGCATGAAGAGAAAGACAACTTTGGCAACCTTACTCGTTTTTTCCCTTCTTTATTTTGCTCTTTGCGATGGATATATTTCACTTTGAAAATTGCCTAACAACGAAGAGTTTGTTGAATTATTTGAACGAGGTTTAATTAAATTAGTTTTTAGTGTTGAGGTCTGTAACGATTAATTGGAAAATGAACATTTCTAATCAACTTTATTATTTCACATCCCAAGAAGGAAATTATTATAAAATAACGAATGTTAGTTCTTTATAATACATTTTACATCACATAAGTTTTCATTTTTCTATAAAAATTTCTTCCGTTTGTCAACCACCGTCTTAATTTATGAGATACTGAAGGTACAATTCTCAAAATATACGAACCAACTGCTTAAACATTTCTATCAGATAAAAATGTTGCAACTTACTCTTTTTTATTTTATACCTAGCCTAACAGATTGAACATGTAAAAATTTTACTAACAAAAACCAAAGTTTGTCCTTTTGTTTTATTATATTGTAACGAATTTTCTGTAAATAATTTGTATTTGGATATGTAATGCATTTATATTAGTCTACGCTAAATTTATTTCACGTTAAAATTGTAATATTCACAAGCAATGTCGTCCCTTACGTTATGATGGTGATTCAACGAGAACTTACGAGATATTGGCAATAGAGCCAAGTTGGCGAGTTCGGAACCCTCTGGATTCTTTTAGAAATTTATAGAAAAATCCACTAATGTCACGCTCTACGACGCGAGCGGTTATCTTTCTGGAAGTTTCCGCCACGTCAATAAGTAGAGCGGTGCTCACCGAAACAGTCAGGTTTTTTTCCATGTTAAATTCTCTTTTTACCCCACTGGACAAATTCCTTCCAATTTCCTAATTCTCGGGCATCCAATAGGAGCTTGTTCACTTTACCAGCAACCAACCAGAGAGCAGGTTCTAAGCTCTCAACCAACTTTTCGCCCAGATGAAGAATCAAAGCCACACCTCCCGGATCTCCTCGTCTCAACCAATCACCGGCATGCCACTTAGCAGAAAGGAAAACACCACTTTTGCCATGCCCAACATCTCAGTATTCCAGATATGGGATTGAGGACTGTTTTACAGTCCGGAGGCCAACATAAAAACGATTATTCAAACAGTCAGTCTCGTTTCAACCAGCGATTAGTAAACTTGCTTTGACCATGATTACCGATTAGCTCGGCTGTGCTTGTGAATAATCTTTTGCACACATGTATTTTAAACACTAATAATTGTGTTTGAGAGCTGTAGAAGGTGCGAAGACTTTCTGAGATTTATTCTGTGAATATTGCTGCTGAATCCTGTAATTCAAGGATTCAATTTCGACAATAAATTTGCATCGCTTTTAAAGTTTTTTTTTTTTTTTTTTTTTTTTTTTGACTGTTTTGCATAAAATCCTCGAACCCGGATCTACATAACAATATTTTTAAATTTCCACTACTTAATGCTTGCATAAAAATACCATAATAAGCCTATAAGTAACATTTCTTTCCCCTTTACCATATTTTTTTTGTTGTTGTTGGAAAATTTGGAAATGTCTCGCATGTTTTTATATTAGATAGTGGCATTCATTCCGAAAAGGTTGGGTACCCCCAGAGACGTCTTAATTTTTCTTGAGGCTCTGGGCACTTACACAAAAGTTGACCCTGGACCCTTACACAAATGTATATATATATAGGCCTCTATAACCCTTAAAAATAGACAGTAAGTATATGGTATACATTGTCAAATACTCATACATACAATAACCTAAAACAAATAAATGTGCATGATTTTACAATCACAAAAACTGGATCAATTGATTGCCACATTTTGACTTAATAAATAATAATGGTTTATGGTGGTAGGCCTAGTCCTGTACGTGGACATCACATGCAGCCAGTTGACATATTGTCCAAAATTCCCAGTTTTTAGGAGGATACAACCAGAAATAGCATTTGACCATTGAAATTATTCTAATCATGATCTTATTCAGGCTGAGTCAAGAACAAGGCTCTAGGCCCATGCCATGCCCTGGCTACCCATAAAGTAAAGCAATAATATTTATCCTTATTTTGTCAAAATGTGTGTGTGCATACATTTTTCATAAAAATACTAGACAATCTATAATAATACAACACTAAAGTAAAAGTGATATGATAAACAATACATGTAGTCTTCTAGGATTAAATGGTTCTAAATTATAATATGGTTTATTTTTCACATACCTTATACTTTCTATTTTTCAATATAAAAATATTTTTAAGTAATGCCTATATAAGAGAAAATTCTGAATTTTTCACAAATAAAAGCTTATACACTTTATCTGGCATAAATATTATTAAAATTCATCCATCTCATACATAGTTGTAGATATTGCAAAACTAAGGTTTTTGTTTCACATCAGTATGCAACCGTTTTTTTTTTTTTAAATATTACTTTGTGAGAAAGCCTTGTTGAATATTTCACAAACATGATGCCTTTCTTTTGTGATGTATTGGCAAAATGGATGAGTAGCGAGACTTAAGGAATTAAATTATTGATTTATTACATCTACATGGACTAATTACAATATTTACAATTAAATAAAAGTTATTCAAACTATTCAGTGTTTTTATTTCACAGAATACTGTATCAGTGATGGAGGAGTACAAAACACAACGTCTCTTTTCAAGTGTTCCAAGTGGTCAGCTCTGGGCTCTCTTGGGGTGGGGTGGTCCCTTCTGACATCTCGAATTCCATTGGAAGATCGGCTTCCAGGTAGGGTGCTGATGTTGTTCTGTTTCCAACTTTGACAGTTGGCATGCTGTCAGATGAAAGGATCCTACAATATTTTAGGGGTGCAATTTTAGGTGCGGATATGAACGGAAGCGTATAAAAGTCAACCAACAGCTGCATGGAGGAAAAACATTCCACCTTGATAAATGCTTTTAAATGACAAACTAGTAAGCCTCGTTGCATATTTAAGAAATAGGCTTTTTCTTAGTATGAACACGTAAATGTTTTTTCAAATAACCACTTTGAGAGAAAGCCTTGTTACATATTTCACAAACATGAGGTTTTTCCTCGGTATGAGTAAGTAAATGTGCTTTCAAATTACTTTTTTGAGAGAAAGCTTTGTCACATATTTCACAAACATGACGTTTTTCCTTGGTATGTACAAGTAAATGTCTTTTTAAATGACAAATTAGTGAGAAAGACTTGTCACATATTTCACAAACATGATATTTTTCCTCAGTATGAAAAAATAAATGTGCATTTAAACTACTTCTTTGAGAGAAAGCTTTGTCACATATATCACAAATATGATTCTTTTCCTTGGTATGAGTAAGTAAATGTGTTTTCAAATTACCACTTTGAGAGAAAGCTTTGTTGCATATTTCACAAACGTGATTCTTTTCCTTGGTATGAATCAGTAAATGTGTTTTCAAACTATAACTTTGTGAGAAAGATTTGTTGCATACTTCACAAACATAAGGGTTTCTCTCGGTATGAACACTTAAATGTTTTTTCAAATAAATACCTTTAGAGAAAGCCTTGTCACATATTCCACAAACATGACGCTTTTCCTCGGTATGAATAAGTAAATGTGCTTTCAAATTACTTCTTTGAGAGAAAGCTTTGTCACATATTTCACAAACATAACGCTTTTTCTTGGTATGAATAAGCAAATGCTCTTTTAAATGACAACTTAACAAGAAAGACTTGTTACATATTTCACAAACATGACATTTTTCCTTGGTATGAATAAGTAAATGTGTTTTCAAACTAGAACTTTGTGAGAAAGCCTTGTTACATATTTCACAAACATGATGCTTTTCCTTGGTATGAATAAGTAAATGTGTTTTCAAGTTAACTCTTTGAGAGAAAGCTTTGTCGCATATTTCACAAATGTGAGGCTTTTCCTCAATATGAGTTAGTACATGTGTTTTCAAATTACAGCTTTGTGAGAAACCCTTCTCGCATATTTCGCAAACATGAGGCTTTTCCTTGGTGTGGACAAGCAAATGCTTTTTTAATTTATCACTTTTTGAGAAAGCTTTGCCGCATGTTTCACATAGATAACGCTTTTCATAGGTGTGAGTACGCAGATGCTTTTTTAAAGTACCATTATGAGAGAAAGTTTTGTAGCATACTTCACAAACATAACGTGTTTCATGGGCAAGAATAGGCAAAAGATTTAAGTTATTTCCATCATAAGCCATCTTGCTTTTAAATGTAGACAATTTTAATTTAATACACAGCACAAACAGATAACTGTTTTATTATAATAATACTTTGTATAAGAGATTGATTTCTCTTTAATGCAATAGTGAAACTGGAACTTTTTTGTTTGGGATAAGTTGTGCACAAAATTACATGCAGCTTGATATCACAGATTCTTCAACAGAATGAGAATGGTATTTTTTTTTCAAGTTGCTCAAGCGATTGATTATCACTTATTTAAAATAAATTAAAATCTAGAATACATTCAATGAATAGTTAATGAATTGTTTTAAAGAGAAACTTTAGAATAAAGAATATTAGCTTATCATAAATAATGGGAAGAAATTTAAAAGAAAAAAAGATTAACAACTTCTTTGCGAATAACTCAGAGGCATGGACCTAGTTTTGATGCATAAAGCATTAAACACACAAAATATATGAAATAGCTTCAAATAAATAATTTAAAACTTTAAAAAGGATTTATATATAAAATTTAGGAAATGCTTGCTAAAAATTTATAATTTAATTTATATAAGACAGAATTAATTGGATCATTGTGTAAGAAATAGCCAGTGAAATAAAAAGAAATTAATGATATTTTTTATACTGAATGTATACAATTTTGACTAATCAAGTATTGTCTTTGTTATATTGCTGTTCTATCAGGTCAAATAATAATTAAAAATCTGAAATAGTCCACTAAAATATTTTAATTTCCTCTTTATAAGCATTATTAAATCTCACTTCCCCTAAAAAAAATTAACAACTTTAGTGAAGCACTTTCTATATTTATAAAGAGTTCAATATCTTTTTCCTAAAATCCTTAATTTGTGTTTCTTTCAGAGCTCTGAGAATCCTTGAGTCACTTTCCTTCATAAATTTAGCAGTTGTTTAGTTTTCACATCCCACAAATATTTCTTCTGATAGTCTATGCCACAGCATATCACTCAAAAATTAACTTTATTAATTTTTTAATGTAAATACTTACTTAAAATTTGCTGAGAAAAGTATTATTGTGTACAGTGGGCTTTCAGTGTACTAAATTTGATAAACCTATATAATTTTCTTCAAAAGTTTTTCCATTTACCATGTACCTTTGAAAATTAGCAGCAGTTTTCCTTTCATGGAGGACAGGAACATACACATCAGATTCTGAAAAAGATTATTAAATTTGAATTTTAACATCATAAACCAACACATCTGTAATTGCATATAAATGAATGCTTAAAGGAAGTTAATTGAGTACAGAAATATCAGAAATTTTCAAACAGTATAAAAGGATGTGGTCAGGTTCATTTTAAGGGTATTTGTATTATTTTTATTCTGGGTAAGTAATAAGAATAAATGGCGACGTTTGGTTAGTTGGTTTCAATTTTTAGAAATGAGACTTCTTGGAACATATTGTGAGAAACACATGTTTAAAAATTATTCAATTAAAAAAATTAAGATTAAATAAAACCTAGCTTCGATGTTTGTACAATCTATCTATAAAAAAATGAAATGTAATCAAAAGAACTAAAATTGCATAAGAAAATAATAATTTTGGGGGGGATTTTCTTAAACCAAGTCAATTAGTGTTAAAGTGTACGATTTGAAATGGGCAGGATAAAAGTGAAATATTCAATCAAAAATTTCACTTAAAATCCCTCCCCCTCCACAAGCAACGGAAACTTGTAATTACACTAAACCTGTTTTACTCCATTGAGAGAATATTTATTAACATCACACTCTAAAGCATCTTATTTGCTATTAACAATAGATCTCATGATTCTGAAGTGAGGTCCAAGTGAGTGAATATTAACATTACACTATTCAGCTACTTGAGGGGGTTTGGCGACAGACCTCATAATTTTGAATTATGGTCAAGTGACAAGGCCAACACCAGAGCTGGCACCCCCTCTTCTAAAACTTCCCCACACCACACCAGTGGGAGGGCATTTGAGCTTCGACAGATTTAACATGCATCGCCAACCTACATAGCTGGTCTTGGCTCGAACTCATGACACGCTGACCATGAGTCCATTACCTTGATCACTAGGCTACCATAACCAAAGTGAGGTTCAATGACGCAGGTGACACCAGGGTCCCCAGAAAAAGATGACTGTGTTTAATTCTCAAGTTCTAACTCCCTACCCTGTCAAAATAACATCAGTTGTGGGAATGAAAATTTCATGATCAAGAAGGCTAGTGAGTAGTCAGTTTGAGTCCTGGTGCCCCTGAAGAACCCCATGCAGGTTAAATTTGTAATCATTCGAAGTACCATTCATGTGTTTTGGAAGTTTGGAGAGTGGGGTGCCAAGTCAGGTGTCGTCTTTGTCACTTATCGAGATCCAAAATTTTGAAATGCACCAATTATAGTTCTTATGTAGTTTTTGAATGTGACATTAATAAAAAATCCAGTCCAATCAACACTCTTAGCTTTTGTCTATTTTTGAAAACTTATACAAACTCTGTCTATCATCAGACTGAAAAGACTAAACCTTAATCCTAACCCTGTATATTGACCACTTTATCCCTTCTTTTAATAATGAACATACAAAGAATGATTAAAAAGCACTTGTGAACATTAATGATATTGAGAGCATAACTTCTTTTAAGAGGTCTCAGGTGTGTTAAATTTTTCTAGAGGTCTGAAAATATAAACAATTTTCAAACAGGTATAATTCTTTTAAATTTAAATTAAATGATTGGAATCTTTTACACATTATTTATAAAAGAATGGGGCTTCAGAAAAGTATAAAATGTTTAAAATATAATAATAATTTTAAAAATCATAAGCATATGAAAATTCTATGATAAATATTAAGTATTTTTTGCACTGTGCACGCTATTTTCTAAAATAGTAGCGTCCGATGTATAAAACTTTATAGAATTATAAAATGCATCATACTCTTTAAGCCCTACCTAATTTTAGTATTATATATCTTTTGTATTTCAAAATATTTGTAAAATATTGCAATTTTTTAAATATTTTTAAAAAATGTATTTTTTTATTTATTAAAATATGTAAGTTATTTTTCTATCTATATAAAAATAGCTACAGTGTAATGGGAATACATTTAACTTTGTTAATCAACTTATAGCTAGTAATAAAAGCTACTATTTTAGAAAATAGCATGCACGATGTAAAACTTAATAAATACACTCTGTCGCAAAAAATATATGCACCCAGAAGAAATTGAGCTACATTCACGAAATTTGGTATGCATGTAGTGTATATGAAAATAAACAAATGATTAAAAATTCAGAACAAAATATCATTTTATTAAGCGGTTACAGCTTGCAAAAGGTTAAAAATCAGTAAGTAGTAAAGCCACCTCTGGCAGCTATACAAGCCGAAATTCGGCGTGGCATCGATTCAATTAGATCACTTATGACCCCCTGTGGAAGATCCTGCCATAGTCTTTGCATTTGCGCAGTTAATTCTCCTGTATCTCGTGCAGTTGCCTTCCCAGCGCAAGACATGATCTATTGGCGAAAGATCTGGTGACCTGGCAGGCCATGGTAGGACGTCATATCCTTGAAGACATTGTTGAGAGAGTCGCGCAGTATGTGGACGCCGAGCATTATCCTGTTGATAAATGGCACCTGGGCGACTTGATGGCATGGGTAGCACAATCGGCGTTAAAATATCGTCCACGTATCTGCGAGCTGTCAAAGTGCCTTGAAGGACCACTAAAGATGATCGTGTGTCCCAAGAAATTGCTCCCCACACTGTCACACCTTGTGAAATTGCTGTATGCCGCTCGCGACGATAAATGCCGGATCGGACCGCTGGCCGGTGCGCCTCCAGACACGTGTGCGGTGGTCATCAGCACTGAGACTGAATCGGGATTCATCACTGAAGATGACACGTCTCCAGTCTGTCACACTCCAAGTTGCCCGAGGTCGGCAAAAATCCAGTCGACACTGCCTATGATGTGGGGTCAGTGGAACGTCGGCTCCTCAAGCCAACTTCGGTCAGTCGCCTCCTTATGGTTTCTCTTGATGGCACTGGATGTCTGGAAGGAGGTAAGTGGCGTTGAATCGATGCTAGCGTTGTTGATGCCGAAGTGGCCACTCTTCTGAGTGCACGATCCTCGCGATCATTTTGTGTTCCTGGGACGTCCTGACCCCGCGACGGTACACTCTACCTTCTGTGATTCACTGTTGCCAACACCACAACTACCATATCGCTCCGACCGAGGTGGCGGCCCGATACGTCTATTCGACCAACCTGCTTCTCTGAGGCCTATTATACGGCCCTATCAAAGTCCGTCAGCTGCTCGTACTGCCGCCGGTTAAGAGGCATCCTAAGTCTCAATATCGTCTATCAAAGTCATCAGATTCGTTTGGATAGCCGTACGGCGCTCGTAAAACTCTCCCAGTTGCAACTAATATGCGCATAGCACACTTAGCCTTGTCTCATTGGCTTCAAATTTTAATCATTTGCATATCTCTTACCAGACTACATTCTTGCCGAATTGTAGCTTGATTTCTTCTGGGTGCATATATTTTTTGCGACAGAGTGTATTTCTTATAGAAAAGTTTCTTATTTTCATATGCTTATAATTTTTTAAATTATGATTACATTTTAAACATTTTATACTTTTCTGAAGCCCCATTCCTTTATAAATAATGTGTAAAAGATTCGAATTATATTTAATTTAAATTTAAAAGAATTATACCTGTTTGAAAATTGTTTATATTTTCAGACCTCTAGAGAAATTTAACACCCCTGAGACCCCTTAAGGATGAAAAACATGAAAAAGTTTTGAATTAGATTGATAATTTCAATGCACAAGTGGTATTAACTCTTAAATATCTGAATTTCATACATTGCTTCATGCGAAATGGTATTTTATGAGGAACACTTTATTACTGATTAGGAGTAAACCCCATATTAACTCATTAAGAGTTATTAATTGATGAGTTCAAAATTTCTTATAATATGCTGCTAAGGTTCATCAAATCTTAAAAAACCATAAAAGGAAGAATAATGAATCCCTTATAGAGTATTTTTACTTCATGAAATTTTTCTCAGCAATGTGAAATTGACAGGTAAGCTTTATTAATTTATGTTATTAATAAAACAAATGATTCAACTCAAAACAATTGGTACTTACGTATTAATATTTCTCCAGTCAAATTGGTGCCACACAAATCATGCCATTTTTTACCAAAACTTGACTGATAGTTTTTTTTTACATAAAACATGTTAGAATCTTTGTTGTTTTGATATCAAGGCAAAATTCCAGTAGAGTCAATTTTCTTGTGGTGACACTAATATGTACATATCAAACAATTTTACACAGCTGCACTTTTATAGTTCAATTCAAAAATAAGAAGTAAGTTTTGAAAACATTTAAAAAAGAAAATAAAGAAGGGCTAAAATGGGTGGAATATTAAGCAATATAATGTTATTAAAAATTTAAAACCAACTAATATTGAATTTTTACAAAGATTGAATTCCTGTGTATTATAGATACATAAATATATGCTATAATTAGGTAGCCATTGAACCAACTACTAAATAAAGAAACATCATGGAAATGGACTAATAAATAACATGAAGAATATGAACTTTTAAAACATGCTTTAATTTCTAAAGCAAATATTGAAAATTTTTAGACCAAAAAATGAATGTCACATTTTTGTGGTTAACTGGTTTTTGGAGTAATTTTGAAGCAACCAGATGACTGTGCAGTCTTAACCTAGTGACTTTCACTCACTAAAAGATTATGAAAAAGCTTTGGTATCACAGAACATGAGTGTCTTTAAATGAATTTCTCCATTACTTTTTTTGACAAAAACTGACCATACATACAGACCTAGTGGTCTTATAATCTGTTTTAATATTTTAAAAGGGGATGGCTGTTTCATTGGTACTTACAATAAAGTAAGCACGAGTATGATGTTAAATACACATAAGTTTTCACAGACATCGAAGCAAATATGCTCACTAGAGATGTGCCAGAAGTATATAAAAAAATGTATGGCACTTACGTACTGTCACAACAATGGCAACATTCAAGATAATTTACCAAGGTGGCTACCCCCATTTTGCATGTTTTATATGGACTTGTAGTGGTTTGAACCCGTGGCCTTCGGGTTCATAGCCAGTAACAGCCTCCAGAAAGTGGTGATCACTTTTGTCTAGTGGATATGTTACTAGGCTATGAACCCAAAGGCCACGGGTTCAAACCATTACATTGGTAACCTTGACGGAAGTAAGAAAATGCAACTTTCTGAATTGTCGTGGTGTCATCTACTGCAAGAAAAAAATAATAAATATAAACAAATAATAATAAGAAAAATAAATAAAAATAATAATTAAATAATAAGAAGAAAAATAAATAAAAATAATAATTAAATAAAAATAAATTAATTAAACATGCTCTCCGAAACAAACAAAAATCGTTTGCCTATCTACCGACTCACTGGTGGGAGAATAGTGTAGCAGTACCTAAATAAAAGCCAGTAACAGCCTTCGGACAATGGTGATCACTTTTGTCTAGTGGATATGTTACTAGGCTACAAACCCAAAGGCCGCGGGTACAAACCACTACACACTTAATTGGCAATCATCTGCTTCATTTCATATAATGTCACCAATACGGTTGCGTTAATACTTAAGCACCAAACATTGTCACATGTCACATTAATACAAACATAGATAAAAAATATTTCGCATCTAACAGGCTATAACTGCTGTTGATGAAACATTTTACTAGATTGCAATAGATAGAGTGGGAGATTTCAAGTACTGTGATTAAACTAATATTGAATTTATTCATCATCATAGTAGATTTATATAGGAATTTACACAATACAAATTACTAAAGAAACTCACTAGTTTTATAACAGGTACCTAAAAGTATTTTAAGTGATATTAAAAAAGAGCTTTCACATCTCTTCTCACCTTAAAAATATGTAATAAATATAGTTAACAGATACAGAATTTAACTATACAAAAAAAATATAATATATACAAAATATATTAACTATACAAAAAATATAAAAATATAGAAACTAACAATAAGGTTAAGAGCTTATTTTGCTATTTTACCAGAGTATATAAAAATGATCAATGAACAGAGTACTAAAAACAAAAATTGAATTAGTTACCTTTCACGTTTTTTTCTCTTTAGAAGTGAATTTAGCAGAACCATAGCATAACAGTGATAACTATATTATTATTTAGTTTTAACTATATGAAAGCAAACATAAAAGAATGCATGGTAAAACTGATTTAACTCAAAATATTTAAAACTTATCTGCAACTAACATAAAATATAAACATTATTTGTTGCTTTATGAATAACAAAATAGAGAATCCAACTAGGCTCTAGTACGACCCACGCTAATCAGGGCGATAAATGACCCGGGTCTAGTAACCCGGTCCACATAAAGCTTGTCCAATCACCGAATCTCATTTTCAGCGCCATCTTCAGGTTAAAAGGGGGGACTATTTCAGAAAAGGTACGGAAAACATTCGTCAGCAGAATGGTACTTTTTTTTTTGCCAAAGATCGATCGCCATCCTCGAGAGAACAGGATTGTAGTAACCATATGCGACATTGTTACGCGGAAGAATTACGCGTTTTTATACATTAAATTCATGGTATATTCTCTCACAGCGTTACTACAATAGATTTTCCAAGAAAAAAAAAAGACTACTTAAATTTTTGTTTTTGGTGATAGTTCATGAATCAAATGGAAAATGAATCCTGAATTCTTGACAACCCAAACATAGAAACATGGCGACTCTTGCAAGATAGGATTCTTGAAAAGGAATGATTGTGTAAATTTATCTATCATACTTTGCCGGTAACATATTTATAAATCTACACCACTTGAATAAACAGAAAATTGATCAAGGGATATAAATTCCCCCCCAAGTTATAATATATCAAAATTTCAGCATCTTTCAAAGCAAATTAATACATTAAAAATACTGTAAAAATTTGATATTTATTTTTATATATTTATTATTTTCTCACATTTGTTTAAAAAATGTTTTTATTTTTATACACTTGCAGTATGTGCTAATGCCATTTTGAAATTTCTACATTTCTTAAAATTCTGTATGATTTTTTTTTTGTTATATCAAAACAAAAAATTTATTCAAGTACTTCTTTCATTTAGTAAAGCATTTTTATATGCATATATTTGTGTAAAACAAATAATATTTTTCTCTAAGCAAACTATAAAAGATGTAAAAATTCTTTTCAATAGAAATGAAGGCTTTCCATTTTGTACAACTTATTTTCAAATATTTGAATCAATTTCAACTACAATTATAACCAAAATTATAATTGAAGTAATTTCTGTGTTGATGTAAAAAATAAAATAAGTTTCAGTTTAAATTTTTTATCGACGAAACTAAAAACCGAGTCAGAAACGATCGTTTTTTCTTGAAATGGTTTATTAATAGTTTTAATTTTGGACACAACATTGTAAATAATGCAATTGAACATTAAAAAAAAATGGCATTTCTTGTATTGAATCCAATAAACTTTTAGCTTCAGATACTGCCGTATTGACCTTGCACCAATTAATTCTTCAAGGGCGTTAAAAGTTTTTTCAAAGTGTCGTATAATGATTTGGGAGTCAAATTTAAATGCTTTTGCAGAATTTCCCATCTTTTTGTAGATGCAGAAAGCAAGTAATCTAAATTTTGCAATTTCTCCCCAAATTTAACACAAAAGATATTGTGGGAAGCGGCATCAGAGATTAATAAATTAGCAGTGTGATAGGCAAGGCACATAAGTTGCATGAGGGTTTAGAACAATTATTCCAGATTGCATACCTTTTTTTATATTTCTCTTATTCTTTTCAATAGTTTTTGCTAGTCCTTCTACAATCACATTGGTTACATTTAACTTAAAAATTTTCATTAATAGGCGCATTCCTATTACTTCACCGGAGTTCCACTAAGTAGAATATTATCAGGGGCGTAGCTACCGCCGTATTAATGATACGGCCCCCCCCATCATGTATAACTACAGTCCCACTAACAGGGCTTCCCTATATAAAAAGGGCATCGAAGGAATTTTGATACAGGGCCCCCTCAGAGTTAGCTACGCCGTTGAATATTATATATTACTAATTTTAAAAAAAAATCACATCGTCTAAAAATTTTGAGTGCAGAGAGAGAGAGTATCGAACTCAGCAATTACCAAATATTATCACTGAAAAACACCAGGAATATGTGGTATTTTCATTTATTATCGTGCACTGCATGGAGTGAGTGAATACTAATGTAGCAATATTCAGCTACACAAGGGCTTTTGGCGACGGACCTCGTAATTTTGAACCATGCTCAAGTGACGAGGACGACACCTGAGTTGGCTCCACTCTTCTAACTTCCACATCGCATCAACGGGTCGCGAGCAGTACAGAATTTATTCTTTTCTAAAAAGTCCAGTTTAAGTGTGGAACCTCGGGATTCTCCGAATCAAATTACAAAAACTAAGCACTTGAATCACCAAGAATTAAAACTAAACTTAGTGGTGCAACAGCCCAAAGAGGGTCAAGGTCTACTGTGCCCATCTTAGTTTTCATGACCTTGGGCATTGAGCAATGTTCCGGTCAGTCTGACACGAAACCTCCAGTGCAGAGGTCGCCAAAATGGTGGTCCGTAAGAAAATTTCGCTGGTCCCCAGAAAAGTGTGGAATATACTCACTCCTCACGCTAAGGTATGTTTTAAGATGCCCTGTGATTGTGTTCTTAGGTAACATTTTCTTTATAAATATATTTAACACTTAAAAAATTCTATTATTGGTCCGCGGGATTTAAATTTTGAATTTACTGGTCCGTGAGGTCAAAAAGTTTGGTGACCGCTGCCCCAGTGTTTAGTTCCAAAGCAAGCTTGGTACTCATTTATCGATCCACTGAAGGGACGAAAGCCTGAGTCGACCTTAACCAGCAGCCCGAGGTTTGAGCCCTGTACCTGTGGCGTGGAAGCGCGACACGCTCAGCCATCATCAAAAATTAGAATATTATGGAAAAATTCAGAGATCAACAACAATAAAATTTACGACAACACATACTTATCGTCATATTGACAACGATAGAAATATTGTAAAGTTCTCAGGTTCAAGGGTACATTATTTTTGTTCTTGTGTTCGAGTCCCGCTACATAGCTTCCGCTGCAGCCCCCAGATAGATGGTCCTGTTTAGTTCGAACACAAAAATTATGATTGGATTTTTTCCGAAAAGACCTGGTATATACAAGATCTTTGCAACAATAATTTTCTTATTACTCACCACCACCAAATATAGTTTCGTTCGTTTAAGTAAATGTAATTATAGTCGAAACGTTTACGGTCGAATGAATAAAAAGTTCGGCATGAAAAGTGTATCATACAGTGTTTGATCCAAATTCGATAGATAAGAAGCGAAAAAAAAAAAAACTTTATTATAGCGAATGCACCACACCGCCTAACGAGTCATGAGATTAACATTTCTACCTTTAAGAAAGTAAAGACTGAAATGAGATCTATTGAAAATGTAAAGTTTATAACGGTTTGATATGTTGCTATGAACTCAAAATATTACAATATTATTAATGATTTGGCAATGATCAAAGCTCGACGAAAACTTTCGTTGAGCAAGTACAATGAATGAATCAACAAAGAATTAGGTTGTTTAAAAGTAAAATATAGTAAAGTGATAAAAGCACTGAAAAAAAGATAACTAACAACTTGAAAAGTTCATATAATATTGTGCATACTCTATAGTAGGGATACTCAACTTTTTTTTCAGCCGGACCACATACATGAGGATTAATGGGGGAGGGGGAGACTGTATGGATCAAAAATATTTAAAAAGCAGAAATTGATGAAAATATTATTAATTTTGAATTTCATTTTAAAACTATATCAAACTCCATTCACAAAACACAAGTTTTATGCATTTTTTACCCTGTTATGGGGTATAATTTCGATTTCCCTTTATATAAAGGGTGTTTTTTTTAGAGGTATAGAACTTTAAATTGCAATAAAACAACGATGTATTATTCGATTGACATGAATTTTTTTTTATTCGAAAGATAATCTTGTGGTATTACATTTTAAATATGATTTCTGACATAGGACTGCCACGGCTGGCTCGGATGTAGTCCAATCTGGACGTCCAATTTTCGATGACTTTTTCCAACATTTGTGGCCGCATATCGGCAATAACACGGCGAATGTTGTCTTCCAAATGGTCAAGCGTTTGTGGCTTATCCGCATAGACCAATGACTTTACATAGCCCCACAGAAAATAGTCTAGCGGTGTTAAATCACAAGATCTTGGAGGCCAATTCATAGGTTATCGATTGTGGCACGAGCTGTGTGACATGTTGCGCCGTCTTGTTGGAACCACAGCTTCTGGACATCATGATTGTTCAATTCAGGAATGAAAAAGTTAGTAATCATGGCTCTATACCGATCACCATTGACTGTAACGTTGTGGCCTTCATCGTTTATGAAGAAGAATTCCACCAACCCATAAAGCGCACCAAACAGTCAGTTTTTCTGGATGTAACGGTGTTTCGACATACACTTGTGGATTAGCTTCACTCCAAATGCGGCAGTTTTGTTTGTTGACGTAGCCATTCAACCAGAAGTGCGCTTCGTCACTAAACAAAATTCGCTTATGAAAATCGGGAACAACGGCAATCTCGTTTTGGGCCCATTCGACGAATCTACGCCTTGCTTGATGATCGTTTTGATGAATTGCCAAACCAAACTGAGAATAAATCACGTGACAGCCAAATCGGTCACCATCTTGTAACGTAATGCCAACTTAAACTTCTATACCTGGAAAAAAAACACTCTTAAAGTCCACCACCCTAAAATATACTCAGGAACATTGAAAATAGCGACCCAAGAAGGAAGCTAAGTACAATCGCGAAACTTTGCAAATAAGTACAGTGTAATGTGATATGCAAATGATCAGAGTTTTGTGCCAATACGCATGCTCATACACGCCGAGGTGGCGCTACAATCAGGAAGAGGATGCTATATAAGCCAGCGCAAATTCGAAAATTCATAAACGTGACGATTACCCGCCGATTGTAGGAAGACTTTGGTAAGCGAAACATGGCAGGTAAACGTGCTAGAAGACATTTCTCACAGTTAAGCGAGTTTGAGAGAGGCCTGAATATCGGGATGAAAACTGCAGGCTGGTTGACGCGCCGTGTTGCTGGCCAGGTGGATCGTTCGGAGTGTGCCGTTAGAAATTGTTGGGAGGAGTGGACACGAGAAGGTACCCACGCGCGGAAAACCGAGTCTGGAGCGACCAGGAAGACCACGAGCAGACGTAGGCGTAGCAATTGTTCCACAAACAATTTCCAGAAACCTTGCAGAAGCAAATCTTAAATCCAAGCGCCCTTTCCGTGCACTCCCTTTAACACCGGAACATCGGCAACTGCGTCTGCAGTGGTGACAAGCCAGATCAATGTGGAATGTCACAGATTGTGTTTAGTGATGAATCCCGGTTTGTTTTGGGGACAGATGATAACCGTGTACGGGTGTGGAGACGCCCTGGTGAGCGGTACAATTCCCCCCACACTGTTCGCACAGCTGGTGTAATGGTCAGGGGGCCATAGCCTATGATAGCCGGTCCACTTTAATTGTGATGCGTGGAACCTTAACGGGCCAACGTTATGTTGATGATATTTTTCGACCCCATGTAAGGCCTTTCCTAAATGGTCTTCTAGGGGCAATTTTCCAGCAAGATAATGGTCGTCCGCATACAGCAAGAGTTGCTCAAGGCTTCCTATGTCATTTTCAGACTCTTCCATGGCCGGCCTGCTCCCCCGATTTATCCCCTGTAGAGCACGCGTGGGATCAGCTAAAACGGCAGATGCCATAGTCACTCTGTACATGATTTAGAGTTGACTGTTCAAGATTTGTGGGCCCATCTGCCTCAGGACAACATAAGGTGTCAAATCAACTCAATGCCGGACCGTGTAGCGGCATGTATTGCAGATGGAGGTGGTCCAACGCGCTATTGAAGTTGCCCAGTATTTGTTTCGTTGCACACCCTGTATTCGTTTAATTGTCGTTTTCGAGATCAAGTGAATGTCTCATCTGTGTCATTATGTGTATTAAATTTCATTTCAATCCGATGCTTTCTTCTTGGGTCGCTATTTTCAATGTTCCTGAGTGTATTTTGTTGCTGTAGGAAAGATTTCTTTAGCCAATTTATCTCGTCTTGAAGGATTTGTGCTTAGCGGTGCAGTGACGGGTAAAATTCTATTTTTTAAATATATAGCATTTTCACGACAAATTAAACAAGTTGCTGATCCATATTTTTTTTTCTTCCTTCTACGAAACAATCAAGAGCCCAATGGACTAAATTCATGATGGTCACATGATAACGGCACTTACGTGTTTCCCATTGATTAAAAATTGATAAGACTAGTTATTCAACTTGTAAAGTTAAGATAACATTTAAAATTTGATTGGGTAAAGAGTTCATGAGTGTTTAAATTCTTCAAACCATTTTCAAAATTTAAAAAAAAAATACATTATACGAATATTTTTGAATTAAGCGCAGTTTGTCTAACTATGTGCATTATTATATCGTTGACAAATATGTACTTTCTAAAAGAAAGTTCCTGCAAAAAGCAAAAGTTGGCAACAGTGAAGCACATGAACTAATTAGCTGGAAACGCGTGATTATATTCATATAATTATGACGTCGCATTAATTTATGAACTGATTGGCCTAAAACAAGTGGCTCAGTTTTCATATGACTATGACGTCACATGAATTTAGTCCATTGTCTTGAAATAAAATATTCTTCGCTTGTAGTGAATGTTAACGTCGCACTGTTCAGCTACACGAGGACTTTTGGCGACGGACCTCGTAATTTTGAACAATGGTCAAGTGACGAGGATGACACTCCCCTCTCCGACCACATCAACAGCGAACATTTAAACTCCCCAACACGGTGAATCTTTAGTGGTACTGGGCTCTAACTCATGACATGATCCGATACCTTGACCACTGCAGTCCTATTTTTTTCACTTGGAAGGAATGCGGGTTAATTAAAAAATTAGTTTCACCCATAGAATGATCGCTATTTCCCTGTTATTTAACATTAAGCGTTACATTTACAAAAGAGCAAGTTATCCTGCAATTCCTAGCGACATCGATATATAGGATTGCTAGAATTTTTAATGTATTGTTCTTAAATAATTGAATTTATTAGTGCAATGGGCCATGACAGGATCACTCAGAAAAGTCAGGTGGGCTACATGCGGCCCGCGGGCAGAGTATCGCTGCTCTATACTGTAATTATGAATTTCATTAATTTAATGTACTAATGACGGAAGGGTGTGTGGTCCGAGTAACCTAAGTGTACAGGAGTGGCCAAACCATGACGCTATTCTTTCCTTACCACTGCAGGCTTATAGGTAGATAATGGAAAGACTCTACACAGCAAAAACATAGAAAGGAGAAAAGTAAGAAATCCCTCCCGAACCAAAACTAGCAAGGTTAATTTCGAACCAATGTGAATTGCATAACCCACAAAATATTTACATGCTCCCCCAATTTTTGGTTGTCCTGATTACTACTCATTTTCAACACTCCCAAGGAATGTACTACGTCAGCAACGTTAAAAAAACACCAACTTTCAGCTCCATTGAAAAAAAAAATTGTAAATACTAAAGGGTGCAAAATTGCTTTTCCCATTAGTTTTTCTACAAATTCACACATCAGCAGAAATTTCTATGGTTTTTAATTACCCTTGCATTTTGAAGCTGCTTGATCTCGTAATTTTGAGAGTTTACATCAAGCAACTAGAACAATCAAGTAGCCATTCCACCACCAAAAAAAAAAAAAAAAAACCAGCATTCCACTGTGGTCTTGGAACCTCTACAGATTTAATGAGCCTCAGGCGTAACTGTCTAAATTATAGAAAAATGCTTTAAATAAAAGAAATCTCAAATGAGCCAATATTTTTTTGTAGTTGAATATTAAAAATTACATCAAATTGAAACTGTGAAAGAATTTTTCACTCTGTATTTAACTAATGTTAAAAAATACTCCATGTGTCAGTTTTAATGCAATTCTTAAACAGCTCAATATGTGCTTTTTCAGTGACTGTAATTAAGCTGAGATCAATAATTAAAAAATACAAATTCATATTCTAAGGTCTTGGTATAAAATGTTTGAAAACCTATTAGCAATTTCTGTTTTAAAAAAAAATCAACACTTTACACACAATAAGTTTAAAATAAGTAAATAACCATGTAACAAAATATATTTCCCAGTGAAAAAACCTCTTAACATGACAAAACATTTCAGAGGGGCTTTAGCAACCATAAAATGTATAGCTCTTCGAATTTTTTTTTCATATGAAGCAAAACAAGCATTTTACTTTGCACAAGAGTGAATATTATTGTTGCACTGTTCAGCTACACGAGGGCTTTTGGTGACGGACCCCGTAATTTTGAACCATGGTCAAATGACATCTGAGCTGGCACCCCCTCTCCTAACTACCACCTCAACGAGAGGACGTTTGAGCTTCCCTACACCGGGTCTTAAGTGGTACTGGGCTCATGACATGCCTACCATGATCCGATACCTTTACCACTAGGCTACTTTTACTTTATACAAGGTTTCCCCACTAAGATTGTTTAAGCTTAATTAAAAGTTGTAAGACTTTCCCCACAGAAAAAAAAATTCAGACTCTATACGGATACTTCTCTCTATCTTTTTATTATTCCAATTTAAAAGTTATTAACAAATATAACTGTTAAACAAAACATTAAATAATAAGCATACAACTGCTACTACAATCTGAATACTATCAAGTGAAAAGAACCCCTGCTTATTAGTATATAAAGAAAAAACCCTTTGCAATATATCTTAGTTGTGTTCATTCATATGCATATCCATTCCAAAATTAACAAAATAATCCACACATAAAACTGTTTCAAATGGGCAGCATTTTGACAGCTTAGCCATTTGTAAACATAGCAAGCCCCATAGTGGAAGTCATTTAACCCTCCAACTGTACAGCACGGATTTTTCCGCCCTACTAGAGAGGCTTCGAAAACGGACCACGCTGAATTTTTCCTAAGGCCGGGGACTCACCAAAAATGAACCAAACAGATTTTTTCCCCTTCAAGTAATGTGTTCAAAACCGGTAAGGTGGTATTTTTCCGAATTCTTTTCCCCCTTTAAAGGTTTACGATCTTGAAAGATAATTAGAGACGGTCGCGGGGAGACACAATGGGCATTGAGGGGAACTTTTATGGCTCACGGGGAGACTGGTTCCTTTAGCAATCGTAAAATCTCGGAAGAATTTCTTTAAACCTTAAAGTGTACGGAAATAAATTGCAAGTCAACGAGTTGAGAATTCTCAATTTTTTACTTTACCTTAAAATTCTCAAATGGAATTAAGTTTTTATAATGTATGTCTAAGTTTTTAAAAAATATCTGTAGTATTTAAATTCAAATTATATATTAAAACATTGAGGATAATTTACTGTTTCATTTTTCTTATTTTAATCAATACTTTCAGGGATTTTTTTTTTTTAAAAATGATTATTTTGTTATGTGTCAAAAAAAAAAAAAAAAAAAATCTTCAAAATTTAAAATCTTTTAAAATTTCGGACACACTCTAAACATGAATAATTTTTAAGCTTCTGTATTACATTATTTGCAAAAAATCCAACCATTTATGAGTGATCCTTGACCCGCCGTTAAAAAAATCCCTATTTAAAAATCTTTTAGTTTTTCATAATTTTAAAAAATTTATATGCCAGATATTCAGGGCATCTTACATAGAATCCCTTGTTTTGTATTGTTCAGATAACAAATTATATTTGAATTTTGAATGTCTGAACATTAATTTCATTCAAAGAGAACTTTAACTTCAAGTTTATATTTTTTAACTTGAATCTTCAAATCAGTTCAGTTCAGTTCAGTGCAAACACTGAAAAAGTGGAGACTTGGCTAACGCCTTATGCTCCGATAAAATTTTGATCAGTTTCTAATCCAAGTTATAACACACAGTTCGTGATTGCAGTCTATCTGTAATTTGAATTATCGAGTTGTGCTTCAACTGAGATTGAAGAAAGTAGAGTATAGAGTAACTGGAATTTTAGAATCTATTGGATGATGTCAGAAATTTTTCAACTTTTTGAACATGCTCTATTGATTTACACTTCGCTATTGAGGAAATCTTCAAATAAAGAGTATTTAAAAGCACACCTGGACAAATTTACAGTTAACATTTGCGCATATAAATAAATATAAAGATCCTTTTTAAATTCAAGTTAAAAAAATATATATTTATGCATAATCCCTCATCATTCATGTTCCATTAGTGGTTGACTGAAGAAAAGGTTATTAAAAAATTTGGACATTTTTATAATCTTAACCATGCAAAACTAGGAATTTTGTATTAGCTCCACTAAAATTCTGCATTGGAATTTCGAAAAAGATATTTATGCGTGTCTCACATACTCAGTTGAAAAACATATATTTACCATAAATACTAATAATTCTTTGGATATTTAAAATTATCATTAGATTAATTTTTTAATATATATATATATATATATATTCGACTTCTAATATTTTTTTCAAGTATTCCTTAAATTTCATATAATTTAATTAAGTGAGGGGATATTAAAGTCGCACTCTCTCTCTTCTCTACTCAACTACTTGAGGGCTTTTGGCGACTGACCTGTGGCCGGGGTATCAGGTGGTCAAGGTATCGAATCATGGTTGGCATGTCTCGAGTTCGAGCCCAGTGCCACAAAAAGACCCGCCGTGTAGGGCAGCGATGCACGTTAAATCTATCGAGAGCTGAAATGTCCTCTCGTTGGTGTGGTGTGGTAGTTAGGAGAGGGGGTGCCAGTTCAGGTGTCGCCCTCGTCATTTGACCATTTTCAAAATTACGAGGTCCATCACTAAAAGCCCTCGTGTAGCTGAACAGTGCGACGTTAATATTCACTCACTTGGCGACGGACCTCGTAATTTTAAACCACGGTCAAGTGACGAGGATGACGCTGAGCATCGCTCCCTTACACGGCGGATCTTCAGTGGTGCTGGGGTCGAACTCATGACACGTCAGCTACGAGTCCGTTACTTTGACCATTAGGCTACCGCGGCCTCACAATGTGGTTGAAAACTGCATGTTATGAGTAAAAATATGCTGAAACATTTGATGAACTTATAATAGATTTTTGCATAGAAGATAGATGTGTGATATGCTAAAATGACAATATGTAAAAGTTATGAGAATATCGATGACAATTTTTTGAAAAAATTCAATTTAAGTTTCAGTTTGAAACTTATTCGTTTTTTTCGCATTTAATATTAAATAGTCGCGATAACAAATTAATAGTTTAACGCATTCATAGATTATAAAAAATAAAGGTATAAATGACATTGTTGGGAATAATATGTTTTTATAGTTTTGAATTCAGACTTCTTTTCAGGAGTGTAGACTATTAAAAGGCTGATGTAGAAGTTAGAAAACTAATATTTAAAATATATGGAAAACAATATCTGCAATTCCATGATCTTGACGAGCAGAAGACGGCATTTTTACTTAGTAGGGCAGAGTAAGCATAAGGTAGGAGCTTGTGGAGTAAACAACCAGGCCTCTGCAGTTTTGGCAGGTAATGAACTCCCATTTGTTGCTTTCAGTAAAATATAAAAATAACAAATACAAAAATAAGTCATGTAAAATTTTATATATTTAAAACAATGAATTGTGAACTTAATTTCCAATTCATTGTAATATAAATATTATCAAACCTATATATA
Source organism: Trichonephila clavipes (assembly GCA_019973935.1). Taxonomy (NCBI): domain Eukaryota; kingdom Metazoa; phylum Arthropoda; class Arachnida; order Araneae; family Nephilidae; genus Trichonephila; species Trichonephila clavipes. Next base: position 488,135 of record BMAU01005062.1, on the reverse strand, counting down.
TTCTTATATATATATATATATATATATGACGGACTTCTGGTAAAATTTTTTCAGAGTATCATCTTCACAATATTCATATTATTTATCATATATAGTGACATGGCGGACCTTTTGCCGCGCAACCGCACCAAATACAACTTCTCTACTCAACACCAGCCAAGTCCTTTTAGTATGCGTTCGCCTTCGTCCTCGTTGCTCCTTTTAACAGGCTTGTTTACTCATAAATCCTTACGCGATGGTAAAGAGTTCGCTCTATTTTCATTTATTACTTCGGTTAATTTTGAACCCAAACTTTTCAAACCTGACAAATTTCCGCCGTGAAGTCTGGCACAGCGATGCATTTTCTGACTGGCAAGTCCCCAAAAAAAAAAATTATATTTCAATGATATCAAATTCCCCAAATGAAATAAAAATCTCGAAGATATTGGTGTAAAGGTGGGCTGGTGAATCCTAACATGTACAAAAAAAAAATAGCAATAATGAATAACAAAGTATCAAAAATTTGGTATAAAACTTTTGTGTTACATAGAATTGTTTTCTGAAAAATTTCACACATCTAATATTTTATGACTATAATAATAATGAGGTTAATAAAAAACAACATAAGAAAGATAATTCTTCAAAAATATAGTAGTACTAAACAACATAACATAAGATCAAGTTAATATTGCACTCAAACAATGTTAATAAAGAGTGATAAATGTTGAAAAGTTACAAGTACTTCAAAATGGTATTGAATGTTTATAAACATAAATACATACAAAGGATATAAAATGACGAGGAAAATGAGTTTAGGAGTAATGGTAAATACATAAAAAAGACATATATGGATAACTAACAGCAACATGATTTTGGAGCTCCCAAAAAAAAGAAAAGATTACATAACTATACACAGAAATTTATCAAAATAAACACAACATCAACATTATATCAAAATATCACTTGAAATATAAAATGCAAAGAAAAATAAGGGTATTTCATATATATCAAGCGGTAAAAGTTCAATCAATGTAATGTAATGTTTCACACAGTCCTGTCTTGGAAAAATCATGTTCAATGTTCAAAATAATTATTGTTTATTTCACAATTCTTTTGTTTATTATTAGAATCTCTATCAATCAACTCATTTCAAAAACATACAACCATAATAAAATCTTCATAACATCACATACTATATTTTAACTTTCAGAATATACTCTTATCACAAATAATCACAAAAATTATTATAACACAATGTATCGTAAAATGACCTCATCACAATGTTTTTCATACACAGTCCATAATTCAGTTATTTTTTTTTTTTTTTTTTAAAAATAGTCTTCAATAATGTGTTCATTATGAATAAAGATACAATACAAGTTCACTTACATTAAATTTTTTTTTCATAATGTAAACAAGTTTAAATTCAAATTTTAAACGATAACAATTATTTTTAATAACAATGCACTTTTTTAAAATTACAATGCATTCTTCTCCCCCCAAAATTTTAGAAAACAAACTCTATAAAAATATAAATAAGAATTTAGCATATAAAATTGGATTTTGAATGAAATGGTTTTAATCTTGTAGAATGAACAATATCTGTTTTTTCCTGTATATTGATTTGATCTATTTCATAAGTAACATTTGAGAGTTTCAGGACAACTTTAAAAGGACCATTATAAGGCTTGATTTACTTGAATTAGGGTATGAGAAATTTTGATATAAGACTTAAAATCTCCAACTTTAAATTTTGCATCAACATATGTCTATCATACCTTTGTTTATTTATCTTATGATGCTTGACATCAGCAGCTGGTTTAGCAACTACTTCTTCCTTTTCACTTAAAATTACTTCAATGTGAGAAGGGCTGCTCATGTAAGGATTAATTCGACCATGAGCTCTGTATGTCCTCCTCCTCATTTTTGGGGCCCTGTTTACTTGAATATGTTCAACAACCAATCTATCAACATCTAAACCTTTGTAGTCCATTGCTTTCAGCATTTCTTAGAAGCGGAAGCAATTCTGCAATCTTCCCAGTACCCCATTGCTTAGCCTGGGCTTTTCTTCAGTAACGACGGAATGGAACAATTTCTTTTAGCTATAACATTCTTCAAATAGCGCTGGGCACGGCGAATAATGGCCTGAGCTGTTTCTCGGGTATTTTTGAAGCGTACCCGAAGGGTTTTGAGCCTCGAGCTTTACATGATTTTAGTAGCATTATCTGGTTCCATTAACGACCCATTTTGCCCAATTATATTTACAATCCAAATACCGAGGATGTGTTGACTGGTGACTCCTGCCGGAAAGAGTCGTCCTCCATGGTAGTATCGTTTTCAATTCGCTCGTTCGAAAAAAATTGTTGAAGTTAATTCGTTTGGTTTCCTCGCGTATTTTTCGGTTCGTTAATTCATCCTGTCGACTCTTGACAGGCCCCAGGCCTGCTGGTAAAATGAGGAGATCATCATCTTCACAATATTCCTTTATTACGCTTTCATCATATATAATCTAACATGGCGGACCTTTTGCCGCGCAACCGGGCGTTACCAAATACAACATCGCAGCGAGGAGACACCAGCCAAGTCCTTCCTAGTATGCGTTCGCCTTCGTCAGCGCTCGTTGCTCCTTTTAACAGGCTTGTTTACTCATAAATCCTTACGCGATGGTAAAGAGTTCGCTCTATTTTCATTTATTACTTCCTTAATTTTGAACCTAAACTTTTCAAACCTGACAATATATATATATATATATATATATATATATATATATATATATATATATAAATATATAAGTACGGTTGATAGAGTACCAATAATTTTAACGCAATTTTATATTTCGTTCTCGTAAACTTTACTCCTTTTAAAACATGTACTGACAAAATACTCTCCTTTTGTATATTTATAAAATTTTAAAAATATAATGGTTATCTTACCCAACATTTTAAATCAGGGGCGGCAACTGTGTAGCTAAGACGTGCCAAACCAATCTGTCAGTATCATTCAGCGTGCCACATAGTAGGAAATTTTTGAAATCCTTCGATTCTTACGGTAATATTTGCAGATTTAAAGAATAGAGGTAAATAATTTAGATTTAGTTTTATATTAATTATGGATGAATAAAATACATTTATTAACATAAAAATAAACAATATAAAATGTTACTATTTCTTTAACAAAGATAAAAAAAATTAAAAATGTATGTTTCCAACATATTTACTTAAATAAGAAATAGACAAAGTGAAATATAAATGATTCCCTTCATTACAGTTAAATAAAAATTGTAATGCGAATTAACTCTTTCACGACTCTTCTTTCATATCGCAAAACCAGGGTATAATGCGTGACACGATTCTGAGCATTCAGTTAAACAATTTCTTTGCGGAGTCGAAATATTTTTCATATTAGGAAAGATTTTTTACTTTGATATGCCGAATCATAAGTGGGAAGCAGAGTACACGCAATTTTCTTTTTTCAACAATAAAATCCCCTAGCAATAACACTCAATTATTTACAAAATAGCTGTAAATTTATCCTTAGAATTATCTTTCAGATTATTTTGTAGTTCCATAACTCAGAAGATGTTTTTGTCAAATAAGGTCTATTATCAACTTCCATCCACTCAAGAATTGACAAATTTGTATAGTGCTGAGTGCCACTAAGAATTGTACCATGTGCCCACAGGTCCATAGATTGCCGACACGTTTTAAATGTTCTTATTAACTAACCATCTCCTATTCAAACACAATTTATATGATAAAATAGGGTTTTCATTCATTTTGTAGGGAATTGTATTAGATTCAACCATAAGTAATTTTGTGTATCAAAAAAATTACGCTGTTTCGGGGATCCCCTTAGAGCAAAACGAAAGGAATTTGACATAATTATAGTAAGTTTCTCTAAAAGGGGAAACGTTCACTTTCAAAATACACTGCGTAAAGTGGTTTTTAGGTGTACGAAATTATATTCACTATTATTCCTAAAATAAATTTTGATATTTTGGTTTTTCGTTAAGTTTTGAAGTTATTTCTTCAAATATACTTCTCCATTACATTTCTTTCAAACTTGCTATTTTCTTTTGTGGCTACGGTATCCTGATGGTCATGGTTATGAACTCGTGTCCAGTGTTCGAGCCCTGGTACCACAAAAGTTTAGCGTTGAAGAGGAGCTGATGCACGTTAAACACGTCGAGGTCAAAAGTCCTCACGTTGGTGTGATGTGGAAGTTTGGAAGGGGAGTATCAGCTCAGGTATCGTCCTCGTCACTTAACCGCGGTTCAAAATTACGTAGTCGCTCGTCAGTAGCCACCGTGTTGACTTAGTATGCAATATAAACCCTTGACGTGTGCACTTGAGTTCGAGTACGCTAAACAGTTCCAAATATGCACATTAGATATAATTATAGATATGTGTCTTTCTCATACTTTGATATTTTTTGCTATTTATACCTGTTAAAATTATTTTTTATAAAAGGTTTTTTGTAACTAATTGTAAATTGAATAAAACCTTTTCTTACAATTATATGTATTTGAGAATGAAATCTGATTTACTTTATTCAGGAAATTTTTAGTAAATTTCATTTTCTTAGCCAACTTATTTCTTTTAAAACATGCATATTTGTGTATATAATTAAATTTCTATCTAAAATTATGTCTGGCTTTTTTCTTCATTAAAATCTTTCAGGATTTTACAAATTATCTTGCCATTATTCATTATGTACTTAATAAGGAAAAATATATCTAAATATAAATAATTTCTGTTCTAATAAACATATAATTGTTTTTAGCTACAGTTTGGAAAATGCATTGAAATTTGTATCGGGACAGGATTTTTTACTGCCACTATGTTATATATTTATCTTTCATTCTTTTTACAATATGAGTAGAAGTCGTAAACAGTTTGTCACAGTAAAATTAATTTTGTTTTATATTCAAATTATACTATTATATTGATTCTGAAAATAATAGGTTAGTTTGACAAGCCATTATTTCACAATTTTAAAGCATTGAACAGTTTTGAAATTTTTAAAACTTTTCTAAAATGTTAAATTATTAAAAATATTTAATTATTGTAAGTGATTAATATTTCTTAGATTATTGGAAACAAAAAGTATAAAATTTAAAATATATCTCTTTGTTGAATTTTAATAATTATTTTTATGGCTAAACCTGGAAAAAACCCAACTTTTTTTAAATATTAACATTAAGATATTTTTAAAAAATAACTAGAGCTCTCAGACCTAAATCCATATGAACTTTTACAAGATATTTCAAGACTATCTTGAACAGGAAAAACGCCTTAGGGATTAGAAAACACTCATCTTCAAAATTTGTAAAGGCATAAAAAAAATTCCATTGCCTGTAAAGCTTTAATTTTTCAATCTGTTACTATCCAACTTATGCTCTACATGAAAATTCTACTTGAAATAAATGACTGAAATATCTTTTTTAATTCAAAATATTCTAAGACATAACATTGATAACTGTTAATTTGATCAATTATTCACTTTTATCACAACCTTATATATTCACAAGAGTTTTAAATGCAAAATATTTATATAGAAATTAGTAGTTATACAAACGTAATCCAGAAATCACCAAGTTTGTGTAAACAATATCTATTTTTTTCTCAGTTCCCCATCGTGGCAGTTAAGCAAGTTTAAGTTTTTGTTGCATGACTTTAAAATACTGCAGTGTAGTACTACAATAGATTTATTATAATGTAGTTTGTGGTACATCAGGGAAATATTTAGTTCATTCTGCAACATTTGTATTCTGTTGTCTAATTGTAATATTACCTGAAAAAGCTGGATTTTAGATTTACCATTTTCAGTCATATTCCATCCCTTTCAAGTATTATTTATCACAATAGCCTGCGTACATTTTGGTCATGGCATTTTTCAAAAGGAAAAAAAATAATGAAAACAAAGTAAAGAGCTTTTAAATTATATAAACTATGTGTCAAAAAATATATTGGTCTTTAAATCAATCTTAATTAAGTAAATGTGAGAAAACTCAAAAACATGAGCAAACAGAAATGATTTTAGAAACTAAAATTGTAGTTAATTGCTGTTTCACACGAAATATTGGATTGTGTTGAAAAATATTTTTAATTAATTCAATCTAGGAATGCAAAAATGCTTTAAAATGAAACCGAATTTAAAATCAAAACTCAGAAAATTAAAATTTCTTAAAACCTAATTGGTTTTTAGATCAGAAATTGAGCAAGTTTTCCAAATATATGAAATATATATTTGCAATAAATTGGGTGAACTTTCTGTTGGCTGTGAAGTGTAGAAAATGTCCATTTCACAATCCTCGCTCTAGGCCACAGCTGTGAAGGAGAAACCTCCCGTTTCGAAGAACACAGAGACCGAAAAGCAATAAACCCATCCCCTGCAAAACCAATTCAGGACCTCCTGCGGCTTTAAGGGAACCAGGACATGCTCGAAAGAGTAAAATGCCAAAATTAAGACCCTTTGTTTATGAGATATATATCATTTAAAATTTCCAATAGAGCTTAGATTTTTTATGTCTATAATAAGGATCAATTTAATTATTCTGTAGAACTACAAAAATAACTTTTTTACTCCAAAAGTTTTTTTTTACTACTTAATTAAAGTAATACATAATTTTTGAGAACTCGTAATATATACTTATGTTTAGGTACCATTTTTTAAAAAAAAGTATCCTTTTTTATGCAAAATATTTTTTACACATATATAAAACAATACATAAAATACAGTGAAACCCTTTTTTTTAGTAAAATTTTAGTACAGTTTCTTTAAAAAATTATGAAACTTTGAAATTTTTTTTTTTTCTGCTTTTTTATGCATAAAACAATTTTTAAAAAATTAGGCACTATTTTAATAGGAAAAAATTAGGTTCACTATATGCATAGGCATCTTGTATAGAAGTATAAAAAATCAGGAATCATACAGTGCAATAGTTTTTTTAAAAATGTACCTAAATGCAAAAAATATGCTTTTGAGAAAAAAGTGAAAAAACTAAAAAAACAATTTTCACATATTATACACTAATTAGTATTTCCTTGCCTATTTTTATATGACTAATAATAATCCTTAACCATTTTCTAGAGTTACAAAAGTAATTTTAAATTCATATGTTTTTTTCCCTTTGTTTTAGTTAACATGAACATAATTTTTCGAGATCTTGTAATACATATTTTCATGTATAGGTACCATTTCTTACAAAAATATTCTTTGAATATACAAAAAAAAAATTTACAAATATATATAAAGTAACATATTAAACATAATGAATCTGTTTTTTAACTAATTATATTTATATAATTGCATAATTTCTTAAAAATAATCATAAAACCTTAAAATTATGAAAATCTTAATTTTGTTTTTTTACATACATATAAAATCTAATTTTCAAAAAATTAGACACATACTAAAAGATATTTTTGTTCACTGTATGCACATGTATCCTGTTTAGATATATAAAAGGTTTCAAACAATATGCTACAATAGTTTTTTAAAGTGTACCTAAATTTAAAAATATTAAACATTCGAGAAAAAATATAATAAAACTTAACAAAAAAATTTCTCCTTACATTATAGATTTGATTAATATTTCCCTGATTGGTATTCATTTTCTTCATCTAAATTCTGTTTATCCATTTTCCTTTTTAAAGACCTTCTTTTATTTCTGGCTTCCAATGACACTTTATTTACTATACGTTCAGCCTCAAAAATTCGTTTGTTATCAATTATAAGTAAGGCACGTTCCGTGTTGTATCCTGATTTAATGCCCAGAGCTTCAAAGACTTTTATCCTACTTACATATCCATCATTAAAACAAATTACAGCATCCATAACTCCAAATTTCAAAGCCAACAAAAACTGTTTTAGGAATTCGCTCCCAAATACATTTGTTAAAACTTTCATTGGGATTTTGTGTTCTTCCATGAAGGCACTTTTTCAATAAGTCCTTCTCTGTGAGATCCCGAAACACTTTTTTCACTTTCAATAAAATTGACTCGGGTAAAGAATGCTTGTGAATATAAAATTCCCCCGTAACAATGCTACGGTTATAACCGCACCAGCTATCCTCACCAAGAGGACACAAAGCGTGTTGAGGATTATCCTCAGTACTTAGTTTATGAAAATAAATAGCCCATATGGCTCTTTTCACGTCCTCCACAGATGACAAATTTTTACGGATTGCTAGCCCATAATAATGTTGGATTGAGTCCACTTCTTTAAGCGTTAGCCGTCCGTCCCGAAATATTTTTCCCATCTGATAGCTTAATGCCTTTGCTCATTTTTAGAATGTTTCTCAGCCTTGTGCCCATACGCTTTTGCACATGGCCAACACATTCTAATTTTTCAACTTCTGTGTCGCCATATACTTTTGCTTCTTTTTATAGTAAGAAATCCTTTTGAGTCCCCATCACCAAGATACTGCGTATAACATGCTTTTCGTGATGTTTCAGATCGCTGAAATATACTTAATACCCCGACATTCCATTCCCCCACTGAATCCTTCGTAATTTTTAGCACAATTTTCACATGGTTTTTTTACCCTTACATGAAGAACAATATTTTGTGAGAGCTTCAAAGTCGATAACCTTTCCGTTCTCAACAGACGTAGCACATACAACTCCGTTCAATGAAGAATAGCCTCTTTTATGCCATGTGCCATCCACAGCTAAATTTGAATTATTATCATTCGCTATGACTGCTTCGTGAACAGCTGCATTCATCGAGTCTTCACTAATTGTTTTTAAAACATTTAAAAACAAAGAATTATGGCGTTCAAACTTTTGCAGGTGGTGGAGGCAAATTCATGAGCCCACAGAATATTCGAGCAGCAGCTCCACCTTTTTCCAATAGCTCTCATTCCATATGTCAATCTTAGGTTAACATCATAACATTTATTTGATGACATTTGATGACATTGTACTCGATTCTTCACAATTGTGACAAATTATTTCCAAACTCACAGCTAAACCTCTACGACTTTTTAAATCTTCTCTCAGCTCAATTTTCTCTGAAGAACAGCAATATTTACAACATAAGAGATTTTTCATAAGGGAAGATAATAAATCCAGTTCAACGATTATGTTTACATTTTGAGAATCTTGTTCTTTTAGTAAATCCGTATTTTTAATTTTTCTCCTAGAAGCACTTTCCACGGAATTCAAAAGCAATTCTTCAGTCGATTTAGACATTTTATGTTGATTGCTACTATACTTCAATCTGCCAAATTTTTTTATTCTTGGCATAATTACTCGTTTAAAAAAAGTTAAGATACTTTTAAAATCTTATGAATATTAATAATTATAAGTAAAAAATAAACATTTCTTACGAAAATTAATGTAAAATTAAGTAGTTGTATGCCACAAGAAACTTCGGAATAGACGAACTCGGTTCAAAACATTGCCATAAACCGAAATTTAAAGTAAGAAATTTTGTCACACAGCTTGGAACAATAGCTCACGCACAAGCGTGGCTAAAAAGTAGCGGGGTTAACATTCAAACGAAAAAAACAATCAAAAGTTAATATAGATAAAACACAGGGGAAACTACATATTTAAAGTTCAAAGGGGCGTGGTCATTTATTTTTCATATTTTAGGGCTATTTTATTAACAAACATATAAGTATTATACATTTTTAGATTCAGAAAAATAAGCACTATTTTTTAGAAATAAAATTGAAAAATCGATTATTTGAAAGTATATGATGTCCCTGTTCCCTTAACAGGGGAAGGCATTAAACTGCCGCGCATTTTTGAAGCAGTTCGCGAAATTTATCGGAACATTTTTGGCTTAGCTAGCTTTGAAAAAGTAGATCGCTTTCGAAGTGAAATTGAATTAGCTGGTCATCCAGTCAGAGGGTTAATTCGGCTTCTGCGAGCAATCTGTGAAGTTAGAATATTCTTCAATTCAAACTCTCGCCAGGTATCAAATATTGCCATGATTTAATTTTTGCTGAGAGTGCCAGAGCATAACACGAAATTTCTAGTTTTAATTGGTCTTCCAACCAACTCCGAATATTGGTCTACCTGTGATCAAAAGAAAAGATCGTATAAAGACATATTTTTAAGTGATCTTGTAATTTTTGAACACTTTAATGTTATTAGCAGCATTTGGGATCAATCATGTAAATACATTAAGTTTTCCTTTTTATAAAAGAAATGGATCAATGCTTTCTGCACCTAAAGTACAGACATAAAAACAAACACAAATAAAAGAACAATTTCAGATGAAAAGTTTTATTTTCTTAGAACAAAACAGCCTATAATTAATCTTCGTCTTCCTCTTCAGGGGCTCCACTGCTCTGTGCCTTTCTCATATTCTTCCTCCTGACACGGCCAGGTCGTCCACCACCGAATGGAGATTGCAGAGAAAAGTCAATGTGCTTTTCGGAATCCAGTCGTACAATGAATGATGGTACATTTACAACTTGTTTTCTTACTCTAAAATAAAAAATGCACCAGACAAGATTTTTAAAATCAAAATAACAGTTCTCCGTAAATATTTTTTTTATGAAGCAAACAAAACAAAATTTAATCAGTTAATTCAAAAATTTTAAAGAAATGAAATCTTGATTTTAAATGACTGGATATTTCTATATACTTAAAGTAATAATTTCCATACTATAAATCTTTTCAGACTGCGGATTAACCATTTTGAAAAATACAATAAAAACAAGAGTTTAATTACAGAGAATGTAATAGTACAGAAATCTTTTTTTGTGCTCTTTTGCATTATTTAATTAAAAGTATCAAATTTAAAAGAATAGAAATTACATTGGATTAGTATAGTATTGCATTTTCTTAAAAGACAATTCCTTCAAGTCTCGAGAAACTAAAATTAAATAACAGGTAGAAAAACAATTTAAACATTTCTTACAGGTGTTTATTTTCAGTAGGAAAAGCACTAGAATATTAATCTCACTTTACCAGATAAATTCAACAAATTGTTCAAAATGTAGAAAAAATTTCAGGAAATAACAGTTCAGAATGACAATATTTAATAGTTAAGATGATTAAATTAATGAATAAAATATTAAAAAACCTAGCAATACCTTATATGTCTTTGACGAATCAGAACTCGAGCATGATGGATGCTTTTAGCAAGACCTTGTTTAAAAACTTGAGTCTGTAAACGTCGTTCTAAGAAATGTTCTATACGCAGACCAAGCACATAATCGAGTTTCATTCTACCCTCATCCAATACACCGATTCTTACCAACCGACGAAGCAAAGCATTACCTAAATGTATCATTCATAAGTATGATTTTAACAATATCACATTTCCATATTAAATTTTAGAAGAGATATTACATTCTATGGTTTAAAAAGTCATAATTTTTCATCAATATTAATTCAAACTAAGTCTACTTAATTACATAAGTTTTACTCATAACAGTATTCAGACACTGTTTAAAAATAATACCTTCGAATAGACGGCGAGCATCTTTTTCATCTAAAGTAAGCAGCTCACGAGCAGCTTTTCTGATTCTGGCTAAAGTGTATTTTACTCGCCATACCTCTCTTTTGTTTTTTAAACCAAAGTCACCTGAAATAAAATAAAACTAGTTACACAACAATTAAAATGTTCCTTGTAACATCAGCAACAAGCTTACATTTTTCTGATTTCAACTCAAACTAAAGTAATGTCCAAATTCAAATAAGACCCTAAGGCAGCATTTTTTACAGTGGGCGTGATAAACCTATGTAGGGAGGGTGTAGGTGAGAGCATATCGAAAAGTCAAAAATTAAAGATTTAAAAAACTTAATTTACTGAAAGGAAGTAAAATAATAACATTCTGACATAATATATGTATAAATTTATCAGTACATCATCATTGCATCCAATACAACATTATTGTAGGTGGGGGGTAAATTGACCGAAAATTAGGTCACAAATATTTAAAGTTTGAGGGACACTGACATAAAGAAAAAATTTCCGTATAAAAACGTATAGCAAAGATTCGATATAAAACCAACTGAAGATAAAAAAATTTCTCTTTTCACATAACTCGTCTCATTGACACCAGACATGACACATGCGGCCCGCCACACAATTCTTTTAAAAAAATTTAAATATCAGGCTTTTCAAGTTTTCATTTTGAAGAAAACCTTATACATGAACTGAACCCAGTGGCGCAACAGCTCATGAGGGTCAAGGCCTATCTCAGTTTACGTGACCTTAGGCACTGGGGTGCATGTGCTATGTTTAGCCAAGTGGCCAGTTTGACACGAATCCCCCAGTGCTCAGTTCCCAAGCAAGCTTGGTACTTATTTATCGATCCATTGATGGGATAAAAAGTTGAGTCGACCTTGTCCAGCCTGGAATTTGAATCCTGGACCAGTGGGGCAGAAGCGTAATTATATTTACACTGGGATTCGAACCTTAAATATAAATCTGCAATATATTTGCCTGTCACCTATTCTTGTTTTAAAAGAGATCCTTTTTTATAATCAAAAATGGCCTTCAAATGGTTACAATTGATATTAAAAACTATACAGCTGCTGCGCTAAAGGAGTTGTTGCAAGATTAAAAGAAATATGTTAACAGCATGGCAATAATAAATTTGAGCATTAACCAGCAGGTACTGTGCTCAAAAAGTATTAAATGTAGGACATGTATTAAAAACAGTCATTAAAATTATATTCCTGAACACAGACTTAATCACAATTAATTTGCTTCATTTCTGGAAGATATAGAAAGTGAATACAACCATCTACAATCGATGTTCAGCGTCTTTCAAATTATAAATTTTTAAAATTGTTCTTCATATTGCTAGACAAAATTATAATTTTCTTGGAAACAAAAATTACGGCTGAATTAAAAGATAGACAATGGATAAAGGATCTAGCTTTCTCAAGTTAATATTACAAGCCCTCTTAATCAATTTTTTAATTTCAAGGCGAAATCATGTTACTACAACTATTGGATAATATTAAAATTACTACGGTGAAAATAAATAGAAAAAGAAAACTTGTCGTCTCACTATGAAAACTGTCAATATCTGTTGATTAAATCCTATAAATTAGAACTTACTGAATACACTCACAAAATATTGGAAACAGAATTATTAATTCTAATTTTTAAACCTGTGAGCTATAATTTTGCCTTATTGCTTCATCTGTATATCGATATGGAAATTGTTGATGAAAACTTGCAAAAATTTATGGAAGTTGAAATTCTAGATTTTTATGCATATTTATATCAAATCTGTTTGCTAAAATTTATCCTTTACCATGCAAATAATGCCTATGTTCGGAAGTACTCATTTATGTGTGGTATTTCTATAATGAAAAATAGCAAAAATCCAGAAAGATTATGATTAACCCTAATCACTATTTATAGTCAAATTTAAAAATTACACCAGCACAGTACTTTTAATCAAATTTTGACGACTTGCTTTGTGAAAAAAAAATGTGTGTGATGCCAAATATCTTCTAGAAAGTAAAGTTAAATTGAAATTCATAAAAAATTTTTGTTTTTTAATGAAAAAAACATTGAGCTTTACACACAGTCTAATAAATGCATAATATATTATAAAAATCTTATGTTATTAATTTTTGAAGATTGTCAACATGCAGCCCTCACAACTTATAATAAAATAGACGATATAGCCTATAATATCATACAAGTTTGACACCCCTGATGCACATCAATGGTGTGCAAAAACCTATACATATAAATAAAAATGAAAGCGTCTGTTTGTAAAATGAAATTAACAGCTTTTTATTAAATGCATTTAAAAGCATATCCGGTACTTAATGAAAAAATCAATTTTTAAATTTTTTGTCTGTTTGTTCCAGCTAATCTCTGAAACGGTAGGACCAATAATGTTATAAGGAATAACTTAGGCTACTTTAATTATAGGAAAAAAATTAGGGTTCCGTGAAAATAAAATTAAAACGAATGAAATGGTGAACAATATCCGTTTCAAATAGGGATTATTTATTTCAATAGGGATTATTTTTATTTATTGGGGATTGTTTTATTCTGCGAGCCTTCTGTCTCAACGTTTCTAGCAGTTATATCAAACTTTTTTTTGTTTAATTAGGTTACTGACACTCGCAATTTTTAACGTTCATGTCTGATACTAATGATTTTAACAGTCTTCACCCCATCGACAGTGTCAAAGGTCACGTGACCCTCCCCCCGCTTGCAGATTCATTTTACCCTACTGCTACTTAGACCTGTTGCATTCTATGCTTATAATCATTCCAATGTGATTTCATTCTCTCTCAAGAACCATGAACAACAATTTTTCTATAACATAGACAGCCTTTAAACTTAAATTAGGAAATTTTTGGGGTTTTTACACGTCATTTGACTTTTCACAAGGTTCCACATTTAAATAGAGGTAAGCAATTTCATACCCCTCTAATGTTTATTTCATTGACAAACACTGCAATGATTTTACAGTCCTCACCCCATCGACAGTATCAAAGGTCATGCATCCCTAACAAGAAACAAAGAAAAAAAAAGTAAAACAAAAACGAAACATTGACTCACAAAGTAGAAGAATGACATTATACTTATAGCATAAGTATTTCTTTACGTGGAATATATAATTAATAAGTTTTCGTAAACTACGAATTGAATGAACACTTTTTTTGTTAAATTCCATGTGGACGAAGTCGCGGGTAAAAGCTATTTAACATAAAATAAATGCATCAGGAAGTAATATTAACATATTACACATCCAGATACAAATTATTCACATTATTTTAATGCGTTCATTACACAAAATTTGTAACAATGTGTTAATTTTGCTGAGCAGAAGGAAGGTGCTTTTAAAAATCAATCCATAAGTTACGGGGCATTATAAGTAAAAAAAAAAAATCTTTTTCATCAGCTATTATATCTACAGACTTAAAATTTAGCAGACATGGTTTTTTGTTCAGCTGAGATATGCAAAAAGCCTTTTCTTTTTGTTTAATTTACAATTCACGTAAAATTAACTCATAAAAAAAGTTCTTTATCCTTCGGTCTGTATTGCTTAAATTTTCAATTCACCCGAGCGAAGAACGGGTATACCAGCTAGTAAACAGTAACATTGTAGTCTTATACAAATATATGCTTATTTACTCATGTTTTCCTTTTTTCATATACATAATTACGATCTAAATATAATTCGTAATTTTTGTTGTTGTTATTGCTGATTTCTTAGGGCTGGAACCAATCTATTTATCCATAGATACAATACATTTATTCAACACAAATATATTTATTGCATAAAAGCAAAATTAGAAGTATAACTGAGCATTTGTAATTTGATGATGGAGAAATAAATCAACATTCAGAAATAAAACTGCACTCTCCTGTAGAGCTCAGGATAACATTTAACACATAATGCAATCACACACACAATATCAAAGTCAGCAGTAGTTTTAAGGTTCAATCAGAAACCTCTGGAAAAGATAATTTAGAAAGCTTTAAAAATTTTATAAATAGTGGTTATTCCAACAAGCAGCATTTTCTCATAATGAATATTTTCAAATCTATACAACGTTGTACAATAAATCTACTATTCAGTTTAATAATGCTACATTGGAAATAAAATTTAAATTTATGGTAAATTATAAACACTTCAAATATATTTTAATTATAAATGCATTCATATTACAAAAACTAGGTTAGAAACGAGATGTGAATACTACAAATGAAAAAAATATTTATACTATAATACAGTAAGCATAGGAATTAACTTACCAATAATTTTTAATTCTTGATCTAGACGTTCCTTTTCATATGGACGTCTTGGGGTAACATAAGTTTTGCTCTGTACCGTAGGGACTCTTGGCATTTTCTACAATTAAATTTTAAATATTTAAGTAAATTGAAACATCAAAAAATAATTTTAACTGCAGTATAGACTATATAAAACTTTGTTTAACCAGAAATATTCATTAACTGTTTATAGAGAATGTCAAAAGATTCCATCATATAATATCAACTTAGTTGTGTTGCCAATCCTTCAAAAAGTACCCTTAGTCCACCAAACTGAGGTTTTTATAATAATTCTAGATTGATAAGGGTAGAAGTGTAAGGAGTTGGAAGATTACAGCCCTCTTTTGTTGTTCTGTTCATTGGCGCAAAAGTCGACATGGCATCTACAGATAGTGGATATCGTAAGGTGACCAATCTTTTAATAGGTTCTGTCCTTCTCAAAAAGAGTCCTCCAATTTGTTTCCATTTTCAATATTTTAAATCTAATCTATTCATCTCCATATGCAGGGATGCCAAGGCCAACTCTTATGCATCATATACTGGTACAGTATGAATAATCAGATATTAATGCATTTTGGGTGAAATTGTTCCATAAATTCCGCCATATTTTGAAAAATCGCCAATTTGGCGCGTTTTTACGTGTTGTTTCTCTTGGCACGAGAGGCGGCCGATTCGACAAATCAACCACATTTTGTACACAATCAGGCACCTATTTTCCCCAAAACTATTCAAAAGATTAATGATGAACATAATCCAGCCACAAAAGTCAATCTTATTTTGAACTATTTGGTCCTTCAATAAAAATAACAATATGAAGAAAAATTTGCAATTTTCCAATATATTAAAAAGTATACTGACAAGATATTCATTCAATGGAAAAATACTTGTTTAAGTAAAAAATTAAAAGGGATGTGAGCATAATTAGTATATTTTTTTTGTTTGAATTAATTAAGTTTCATGTATTTACATTGTGATTTCTTAAATTTTTCATCCTCCTTTTCCTTGAAAAAAAAATCTGTCACCTAAATATCATGATGCAGCAATACAAGTATCAGAATGAAGAAAATGGTTTTGCAACCAAAAGAATCCAGCTGTTACAAGTATTGAAGCAAACTATTACTAGTACAAACTGCACAGATCGAAATAACTAACCAAGGACTAAACTTAAAGAGTTTAATCAAATTCATCAAAGCATTCTCAGAACCTTTAAATATTGAATCTTTTATATGAGGCAAAATTTAAATTTTATAGACTTAATGAATCAAAACTCGTAGTAATTAATAAGCATAATGGTATTCCGCCTAGCAAACTAATTAAATTGCGAGGTCTAGAATGGTTTTATAAAAAAAATATATATTCCAAAACCATACAATTTGAAAATATAATGTACATTTCTTTTAAATAGCTGAGTGAATTCAACGATACCACGCTTTTGAAGCAAAATGGTCTTTATGGAAATGTACTTTATCAAGATTTCAGTATAGTTGTTAAAAATTTGAAACGATTCGCTTTTAATTAGATATGAAAATAATGCATCACAAATCATAGCATTTACAGACTACATCAATAATCTCTTTAGGCTTACCACTTTCACCACGCCACGTGCTCTTATACAATTAAGTGAAAACCGAAATTAATTACAAAGAATAAATTTATTCAAAACACAAGAAAGGCACTATTATTCAAAAAGAAAATGTTTTATATAATATTACCAATATAATAACTGATCTTTGACACAATTATTACTTATAGTACGACTGCAGGCCGCGTCAACAAGGAACCGACATACCTTACAAAGATTACAGTTGTAATAAGTGTTGAGCTGTTCCTTTTGCTTCGAATCGATATAAAGAATTTCTTTAAACTATTTTTTCCGTCATAAAAATACCTCACTAATTTGAGAATTGCTAAGATAAATCATAACTTATTTGATTTTAGTACGAAATATTTAAAAATCAATATTATTTTTTGGATCCGAATAAAATTTTTTTATCAATCCACAATTAAACATACTTTATAGAAACAGCTATTACACTTCTAAACCATCACAAGGGCATATAGTGCTGTTATTAATGTAAACATGGCTTCGGTTATGTTTCGTCTGCCAAAGTCTTGTGAGTTTCGTATAAATAAACATAATAAATGAAACATAATCTGGTGAACTTCTTAGGTTAAAATAGTTATTTTATAGATATTATAAAACACTTCGAATTGTATGTTAAATGCTCTTACGTTAAGTCATACATTGCAGTATTCAAAGTTAAAAATTTTAATTAAAAAGTATTATTTTCAGCGATTTAATAATTTTCAAAGTACACAGATTTCATCAGTGGATTGTGCTGTGTTCAATAAAATTTTTTATGTTAGGTAAATTTAAAATATGGATCAGTGTGTATGGTCCTAAAGTTATTCGGATGGTTTAATGTTTGGATTGAAGTTTACGTTTCGAATTTAAAGTTCGTGTTATTGTTTTATGCACGTTTCTTTAAAAACTAATTTGGATAAAGTATAAGAAAGTTTTTAAAAAATAGCCAAAAAGAACCAAATAAACTAAGATTTATCTAAATATTCATTCACAATCCATATTTTTATTAAAAATAAAGATATCAATACATGACATTATAATGTGGCTGTTTAAAAGTTAGAAAAGTTATTTCAAACATTTAAGTAAAATTTCTTGAATTTAAATTTATTTGATTTCTTAGAAAATAATATTGTTTCATATTTAGGCTTGCATTCAAAAATAATATATTTAAGTGACATACACATTTTCTTACTAGTTTTTAAATTCTGATTATATATCTTTAATTTTTAAAACAAAGTGCATTTCTGCCATTTTATGCTATTAAAATTTGTTTTTAGACTATTTTTGAGTTGGTTATTATTTTATAAATTTTAACTTGTGTTTATTTATTTTTTAAATTTTGAATATGAAATCTGAAACTAGAATTTGTGATACTTTACCATTTTGAGGAGCCATAATAATCCAACAACAACAAAAAATCCCCAATCGATTATGTAAAAAAACTTACCTTTTTTCTTCATTGTTGGAGGCAAATGCCACCTCTATAAAATAATTCTAGAATAGATATTATTACTTTATTTTGTGTTTAATTGACCAAAAGAAAATTTTATCCATAGCCAATGATGCCCTGAAATGGAAAAGTACCGAATTTTCTTATTAATCATTAACATTTAAGAATCTGCTATTAAATACATAAGTCCGTGTAAGTGCTGAAGCGATATGATTGTTTCTTTTAGACTTTTAATTATAAATTCTTGTTGTTTTGATATAATATTAGGTTTAAGTAATTTCAAAACATTTTATCTATTATAATATCAAACATAGGGTTTATGATCTTTATTATTCACATACATGAAAAATTAATATTATGTATGATGGCAATTAGCTACCCAATATTAGTTTGTTATTATCAGAATAAATAGCTGGTTACAAGTTATAGTTTTCATAATGATTTTATTTTATAATTATAAATCATATTTAAGTTGAATTTTACATATGTTACAGCTTCTCCCATTCAAGTAATATTTTTGAAACAATTTCCTGCACGGTTTGCTAGTAGTGATGTTATTGAAACAGATAATAAGAAATTTCCTAAAGTTAAATCAGATCTTCATAGTTTAAGAAGAGGTACTGGAGGTCGATCATCTTTCAGTGGTAAAGTTGCTACAGTGTTTGGAGCTACTGGGCTTCTTGGCCGTGCTGTAGTTAACCAGCTAGGTATTTTCATTGATTTTTCATCTTACAATTTTCTTTCTTTTTTAATGCTTTTGAAAAGTGCTGTTATTATTCATGTGTTAAAATAGATTGTTCACTATGCATTATAAACAGTTTTGTAATCAGGTAATTTTTAACCTCATCATTCAATGCAAGCATGCACAGAGTTTACCTCTGTAGTGACTCATTAATTTAGGAAAGCATTCTTTTTGTATTTTGAGTATGGTTAAACATCTTTAAAGAGAATAAATAAATCTTGAAAATAAAATTAATATTATTGATATATTTGAAAATATGGGTGTGCACACAAAATTCAGACTATACAGAGTGTTTTTTTTCCAGGTATAGAAGTTTAAGTTGGCATTACTTTCCAAGATGGCGACTGATTTAACAGCTGTCAAGTAATTTATTCTCAGTTTGGTTTGGCAATTCATCATGAATAGACTCATGCCTGAACAATGCTTTCAAATTGTGCAATTTTATTTCGAAAATAATGGTCACACACACAATTTTCATAAGCGAATTTTGTTTAGGGATGAAGCGCACTTCTGGTTGAATGGCTACGTCAACAAACAAAACTGCCGCATTTGGAGTGAAGCTAATCCACAAGTGTATGTCGAAACACCATTACATCCAGAAAACTGACTGTTTGGTGCGCTTTTATGGGCTGGTGGAATCATTGGTCTGTACTTCTTCAAAAACGATGAAGGCCACAACGTTACAGTCAATGGTGATCGGTATAGAGCCATGATTACTAACTTTTTCATTCCCGAATTGAACAATCATGATGTCCAGGAGCTGTGGTTCCAACAAGACGGCGCAACATGTCACACATCTAGTGCCACAATCGATTTATTGAAATACACGTTTGGTGACTGCCTAATTTCATGTTTTGGACCTGTGAATTGGCCTCCAAGATCTTGTGATTTAACACCACTAGACTATTTTTGTGGGGGGCTATGTAAAGTCATTTGGTCTATGCGGATAAGCCACAAACGCTTGACCATTTGGAAGACAACATTCATTGTTATTGCTGATATACAGCCACAAATGTTGGAAAAAGTCATCAAAAATTGAACATCCAGATTGGACTACATCCGAGCCAGCCGTGGCTCATATATCATATTTAAAATGTAATGCCACAAGATTATCTTTCGAATAAAAAAATTCATGTCAATCGAATTATACATCGTTGTTTTATTGCAATTTAAATTTCTATACCTCTAAAAAAATACACCTTTATATATATGCAGTGAAAATCAATTAACACAAAATTGAGGAGGACTGAAATTTTTATTTTTCTTGTTTGAAGATATTGCAAAAAAAAAAAAAAAAATAAAATAAAATAAATAAATAAACCATATATTCAACAAAATTAAATTTATTAGAATACATATTATTAACAAAGATATGTATATATAATGTATTTAATAAAAATCAATGAAACAAGAATATTCACAAGAACTTAATACAAAATTCAGCAATACAAAAAATCTTTACAGATTTTCATTTTAGTCTTCTGTTTTTGATCAACAGCTTTAAGAAGCCCCATCTTCATTATAGCCAAAATAGT
The DNA here is from genome assembly GCA_019973935.1 of Trichonephila clavipes. Taxonomy (NCBI): domain Eukaryota; kingdom Metazoa; phylum Arthropoda; class Arachnida; order Araneae; family Nephilidae; genus Trichonephila; species Trichonephila clavipes. Next base: position 467,118 of record BMAU01005062.1, on the reverse strand, counting down.
AGCTTGCTCCCCCAGCTCTTTGCCATTGTGCTCATAAAAAAAATTCCTTCTAAAATAGAAAAAAAGAAGAAAAAAAAGTGAACCAAACTCACTGATTTTTTACTTTTATTGCATTATTCTTTTACTGAATTCCAAAGCCAACAGATGAGAGATTAGATGTTTTTGTGTGATGTTTCTAGGGTTGAAGGGTGAAAGTAGCATAGATAAACAAAATTGACTTATGTCACTGGCATGTCATTTTGATGGTATTTCAAAGCCAAGTTAGCTTCCTTTCTACAAAACATATGAAACCACATCTTTCATTTCACACCCCACTTAAATTTCACCTGCCCAGCTAGTGTTTTTCATATTTTGTTTACACCCAGAAGTGAAATCTCTTTGTGTTAAGCGATTTTTGTTTTGTGTTAAGAGAAAAAACGTGCTTGAAAATGCATAGTAGTTTGGCGGGACCGTTGTATTATTCATGTTAACCGATATTTTGTCTTAAACATTTTCATGTTAAATGTATTTCACTGTATATATAAAGGTCATTTTAACTTCTTTCTTATATATTCTGATTTATATGTTGAATACTTCTCACAGCTTATAAGGATTTTTAAAATTTGTAAAACATTCTGTTCAGATGTGATTAGAATTTAAAGCATGCATGTTATTTATATTTTAAAATTTTCCTTCTAACAGCTTCATTTTTTTCAGTTTAACTTTTTTTATTGAATTGTTTTACTTGGAATTTTTGAAACCATAAAATGTTTTGATTAATTATGCCCCCCCCCATGTATTGTGTAAATGAAGAGCTTGTTAAACTCTTTTTCATATTATAATTATTAAAAAAACTTGCAATAAGTGACCAATTATTTTTGTTCTGATTTCAATAAATGACTACATTTGTTCTATTTTTTATTACATGTTTTCTTATCTTTTATAATGGTGTTAGGAATGAAACAACAAAATGAAAATTTACACTATTTATGCATGGTTAATAAGGGCAGAGGGAAAGAGGCAGACTAAAAAAAAGTGGAATTAGTCAAATTTGGTGGAAAAAATACTAAGCTGAATACATATTGAAAAAATAAGTCAAATGCATGGTCACCATTTCCAAGCATTGGAAATCATTTTTATATGACTAATGGAAAAATGCAATGTAAAATCTGAATTATTGGTAGAAAATAATTGAAGAATTGTTTTGATAGTACTGGACATATGCATTTATTACCGTAATATTTCTGAAAAGAACTGAATTTTTTTAAGCATTTGCTTACTTATAAAGCGTGCACTCGAGAAAATTTCTGATAAATTTAATGTACACCCAACTCGTTTTTTTACACCATTCTGAAATAACGTGGTGAATGAATTTAACCAATATTTTTTAACACAAATATTTAGTTCTGGCAAGAATTCCAAAAAGTTTAGGAATTTGTGCCCTTTGAAAGAGTACATTTTAAACGAGTTTATGCTAATAAAGAAGTCAACACTGGCAAAGTACAAGGTGAAGTTCAGCTATTAACAGCTGATTTAATTCACAGTGGCTTGAAATTTGCTAAGAGTGTGGAACAACACATATTATTACTCATGCTCCTTACATAGAGCATGCATTAAAATTTCTGTGTAATCTTGAGTAGCAGGACATCTAGAAATATATAATTAACTTGAGAAACCAAAAAAGCCCAACAAAGAGGCTGTTAATAACAAACAAAGTTCTTCATTTGAATCAATGCCGTTGGTAGTGCTAGACATATCTGTTGTATCTACTGATGATAGGGTTTTTGATTCAATTCATAATAAACATGCACACTTGTTATCAAGTAGCAATGAATAGTTGTTTGTTAGTAGCTTTATTCTCCTAATTTCAATTTGAATTTTTATATGTTGTATGCTATGTACTTATAGACTAAATTTTCACTGTGCACAAATTGAAATTTTTTTATAACAAAAATGAGTTGTTTTTGTTTTATAACTGTGTAACATGGATTTTATTATTTTTTTACATGGTTTTTTGTGAAAATATTTAGAGATTTTTTCACCTTACAGGATTTTTTAAAATTGTGGAATATATCCCCAAATGTCATATGTATTCTTTTACATGTTTTTTCTTGCATTATTTTTTAAAGAACATATCTACCTTGTAAAAAAGAATTATGTTTTAGTTACACTTACTACATATTAATAATTATATATAATTGAAATAGTTATAATTATTTTACTGAACTATATTTTTTTTCCGGTGTAATGAAGTCAATTTTAACTTGTTTATTTTATTGAATTATTCATAAATTCAATTTATTAAATGTATTTAATGAAGTAAAATTACCGTATTTTCTTGTATATAATCCGCAGTGGTGTATTATCCGCAAAGCCTTTTTTCGATTAAAAAAGCATTGTATAATCCGTGGCAGTTTTTACAGTGAATAATCCAAAATATAAACTGCCGATAATGAATGTTATATAAAATAAAAAAATACACAATATAATTAAAAATAGAAGTAAGAAATTGTACATATAAAAAAATTTACTATGAAACATCTTTTTAAATATGTATGATAATATTTTTTACGATAATCTCAATAAAACAAAAAAATTTCTTTGCTACTGCCATCTATGTTTTGAGCTGTTAAACAAAACATTCCACACAGAAAAATCTTTTTTTTTAAATTTAGCAAGTTAACAGCAAAAAAATTAAGATTGAGACTGCTTTCCCATTGTCTCTTTCTTTTAAAATCCATTTATTTATTTTTTCCTCGAATTCTGGCCAGTGAGGTTTTCCACGAAGATCGGCTCTTTAATGTTGATCACTCTTTTCGAAGTTGGTCTTGTTTTTTATCCACAAACGAATATTCGATTTGTCAACGTTGAAAAACCTTGCAGCTTCCCGATTTCCGACTTTGGTAGCTTTCTCTATAACTTTTAACTTGAAGTTTTCAGTGTAACTTACATGCTTTTGTTTCAATATGATGAAAACTTTCAAAGGACATAATAGCTTTAGTCAAGAGAAAATTGGAAATGGTGACTAGTAACTTTTTCCTACCAAGGAATTGATTTCGTTTTTGAATGTAATTGGATAAAAACTAGTTATGGCTGAAATATGTCATCCGAGTCATGAAAGCACCATCTATTATTTATTTTACAGAACATAAACGACATTTCTTTCAAAACTTTAGTGGTAGCTTTTCTGATGGAGAATGTTTTTTCTCAGATAATCCTCGGCGACGTATAATACGCACAACAAAATTTGAAACTTTTTTAATACATAATCCATGGATTATATACAGGAAAATACGGTACTTTGAAAGAAAGTCTGTGTAGTTTTGATTCAAAAAATATTAAATATGTGTTTGAATATTATGTGGATTTCCATTAATTTTCAAAAAATTATAAGTAGTGATATTTGAAATAATTTGCAGATTGAGTAAATAATGCTAGTTATTTTTCATGATTATTTTTTATTCTATAGGAAAGCACGGTACTCAAGTAATCATTCCATATCGAGGTGATCCATATCTAGTTACTAGACTGAAGCTTTGTGGAGATTTAGGACAAATATTGTTTACAGTAAATATAATGACAATTTTTTTAAAAATTTTTTTATTTCAACTAACCTGCCTAAGTTAAATAAGGCTTACAAAATTTTTTTTCCATGTGCGCAAGTTGACTCATTAGGCCTTAATATTTTATATAAATGCAACTGAATGTACTTATTAGTCAGTGTTGTTATTATTTCCTCTCTTCCAAAAAAAATTTCCGCCTAGTGGTTTTCAGCTTTTTCATTTGTGTTTGCACATCTTATGTCCACTATTGCTCATGATTGTTAATTGACCTTTCTTGATCATTCATGCATCACTTCAGTATTGTTATCATGGGGTTCATTTATATTTTTCAATACTAATTTGTTTTTTATTACTGAAAATAGAGAAGGACCATGACTTGCTTATTTTTCTATATTGCTTTGATCCTTTTCAAATTTTTGCTATAGCCCAAGAGTTAAGACGGTTAAGTGAAGTAGGTGGAATTGATATAACTTTAGTTTTTTTTTTTCAATAAGACATTTTTTTTCTCAAGATTTGTTAATGTTTTGTATTTTAAGAAAAAGTAGAATAAAAATTGTCAGAAAAATTACCCCTGTTGCATTTTTAATCACTGCATTAAGAGGTTAATATATATTTTACAAAGGCCCAGTGGTAGTGTATCGCGCTTCCAGATCACAGGTCCGGGTTCTGTTCCTGGGCTGGGCAAGGTCGATTCAACTTTTCATTTCTACTGCAGTGGGTTGATAAATGAGTGCTAAGTTTGCTTGGGGACTTAAACACTGGGGGTCTCGCTTCAGACTCACCACCTGATTGGGACATCTGCTCATGCACCTCAGTGCCCAATGGTCACGTATACAGGGATGGACACAATAAGCCCTGGCCCTCATGGGCTGTTGTGCCACTGAGTTTGAGTATATATTTTGCAGATGTATTTATAATTATCTCTCTATTATGTGCTATTAAATAATAAAAACTTCTAATCTTTATATATAAAAATCTTCTGTGCGTGTGTATGTGACTAAACTCCTCCTAAACGGCTGGACCAATTTTGATGAAACTTTTTGTGTGGGTTCAAGTGGATTAAAAAATGGTTTAGATTCACTATTTGGTTCAATATCGCTATTAGTTAAAAATATATTAATTAAAAACATTCAACTCAATATTCACCTGCATTGTTGTAACAACGTTATTGTTATAAAAATGACGTAAGTTGGCGTAGAAAATCGATTTTCAGCCAAATTGGCCAAACCAGGTTTTTATTGTTACAAAAATGCAGAGAAATCATGCTTTTAGCATTTTTAAGTAATATCTTTTCAACAATCTTTATATATGTAATTCTTCTGTGCTTGTGTATGTGGCTGAACTCCTCCTAAATGGCTGGACTGATTTTGATGACATTTTTTGTGTGGATTCGAAAATGGTTTAGATTCACAATTTGGTCTAATATCACAATTAGTTAAAAAGATATTAATTAAAAACCTTAAAACGCATGTTTTACTCCTGTGTGCTGTTTATTCTGCTAATGCACGGCAAGAAAAAAAAGAGAAAGAAGTGGGGAGAATTTACCGATATTTTCGCCGTTTTTAAAGTTGCAATCTAATTTTTCTGTCAAAATTAGACAAAAAATAATTACAGAATTGGAAAGATTATTCATTTCGCCGCGATACCTCATATATATTTATATATAATCCTTCTGTGCAAGTGTATGTGACTGAACTCCCCCTAAACGGTTGGACCGATTTGGATGATATTTTTTGTGTGGGTTCAAGAATGTTTTAGATTCACAATTCGGTCCGATGTCACAATTAGTTAAAAATGTACCAAAATTTTGTAAGGGTGCACAATTGTTCAGGAAAAATCATGGCAATATTTTTGAGATCACTATTTTGAGTGGCAAACTTCAAGGTGAAGTTGTACTTCTCTACCGCAGATCCCAATGATTCTTTCAGACTCACCTACCTATTCAAATGTTTGCAATTTCCAATTCACTTAGCATTTGCTATGACCATTAATAAGTCACAAGGTCAAACAATGACAATTTGTGGCTTAGATTCAGAAAACACTTGCTTTTTGCACTGCCTATATATGTTGCATGTCCAAGGTTTGGTAAACCCTCACATTTGTTTGTTTATACCCCTCAAGGATTAACCAAAAACATTGTACATTCAATGGCATTACAATAAATTTATTTTTTGTACATTAAAAAAAATATACCTGTTATAAAAATAGCTCGAGTTGTATCTTTTTTGCACTTTAATCAAACAAGTTTAATTTTCTATTCAGAATAGCTTCTATATTCAACTTAGTTCATAATAAATACGTACTCACACACAATCGATAGGTCGAATTGTGGTAACTGTACTTGTGATGATGCCATGTATTGTAGTAACTTTCTTTATAAAAAATTTCATCAAAACGGTCCAGATTGTTACAACTTATTCAAAAAAGTTTGAAAGTTTTGGATTTATATATATATATATATAAGACGTGTGTACAGAACAATGTCTGTTGGGACAGATTTTTAGGAGTAAAATTTTTGGACTGTGACAACTTTCATAATTTAATTATTAAAGTAAAAAGAAGTATTTGTTTATGGCCAATGTAATTTTATTGACATTAATTAATTTATTTTGTTTAACAGCACTTCAACCTCAAAGATGAAGAATCCTTGTATAAATCTATGAAACACTCAAATATTGTTATCAATCTTATTGGCAAATCTTTTGAAACTTCGTATGTATAAATATTCCATGTTGTATTGAATATTGATATGCAATATCATTAAGAGATTTATGTGTAATTTTAAATACTATTCATATTATATATTATAGCTCATTATCCTTTACCTTAAATGGAATTTATGTATTACATCCAAGTAATAAGTAATCATGGTTTTGAAATCCTTACTTAAAAATATTTAATATCATATTTGTATTAAAGATTCAAAGATTCTTTTGTGTCTGCTATCAAAATCAGAGTTATACTTTATAGGGAATTTGATATTTATAATTGTAATTTTGCTGTGTAATTCAATTTTTTAAGTGTCATTCTTATTTCAATCATGATTACAAAATCTCTACATGATTAATTTCTAAAGTACAAAAAAGTAATTACATCTAATAAATCTCTCCTCTCCTAAAAAATTAATTCTATTAACAGTGAAAATACGAAAAACGCATTTTATTATGTACCGAAATTTTTCATGTTTTTATTAGATAAGAAGAATAAAGAAATGTGCTATTCAAAATTTTTAGAAATGTGTATAATATTGTTATTTTTTATATAATTTGTTTAATATTGTTATAAAAAAGAAAATTAAATAAGAATCCCTGTAAGGAGTAGATTTTAGATTAAATGGTAACTAATTATTTAAACTAAAGTGCCTAATAAAAAATTAAATGCTTTAAAAAATTTGTATGAAGCCCTACATCAAATTTAATGAGTCATGAGGTGTAATTTAAAATATATTAAAAAGTGTGTGTTTTAGAATATTTTTTAGAAATGAATTCAAACACATGTCAGTTTAAAAAATGTGGAATTTCAGTTTTATTTTTTAAATACTTTAAGCATTAAAACAGTGTAAGTGTCTGCTGTGCAAAAAAAGGTAACTTTTTAAAACTTAATTCTAATATTAATTCAAATTATGTGGAAATTAAAGTTATATAATTCTTGATTATCTTAATGTATAAATATTAGTTTAATTCATTGTAAAGTCATAATGTGTATAATTTACAATTTATTGAAATGACTTTCATTGTTTAATTCTGTATTTATGACTACTTTAAGATTTTCTTAAAAAAATAATTGAGACTGTCTTAAATAATTAATAATTTCATTCATAAATCTGTTTAAGAAGAATTAAAGGATTTTTTTAAAAGAAAACCTTTTATGTTTGAATTTTGAAGTAGAAAAAAAAATTTAATTTTACATTGAAATAAATTATAAACCAAAAATATATAAAAGTGTTAATCTGTCATACTGTTACACTTAAAATATTATTTATAAATGTGGGAGTCCGAATAAAATCTTCGAATAAAAATCAGACTCTCCAGAAGTCGGGATTTTAAATTGGCGAGGTAGTTGTCTAGGGGTAAGTATTAAAGGGTTAGTGATGAATTAATTGAATCAAAGTCATTTAAACGCAGATACTTCATTTAAGTAAAAAATAATTAATTTCAAGTTAAAGGGGAATATTTAAAAAGGGAAAGAGACATGCAGAAATTAGATTAATTGAAAGTTGAGTTATACCTTTAGAAGACGGGGAAATTAAGTACCTTAAGTGCTTAGACTAAGACCGCGCTGGGCGCGAAAAACATGACGTGTTGAACCGGCGGTGGTTAGTAGGCCTCTGCCGAAAAAATCATTCAAGCCGAAGCTCCGAAAGCTCACCAGATGCTGCTGCTTCAGAATGTAGTAATAAACAAAATTGACATTAATAGTCCTCTGAAAAGGACATGACTCAACCTTTTAACAAAATGTTTCTAAGGGAAAATCCTACATAAATATGACATACACTATTGCAATGAAAAGGTTAATTCATAAAATATAAATATATATATAACAAATAAAATTTTTTTATATAATTTGTAAGTGTTTATATTATTTATTAATCAATTTGGATTTATAAAAGGAATGTATTATTTTCAGAAATTTCTCCTTTGAAGATGTCCATGTGACAGGTGCAAGGAATATTGCCCGTATTGCTAGAGAAGCTGGTGTGCAAACACTTCTACATGTTTCAGCTTTAAATGCTTGTGAAAAACCTAAACCAATTATTTTAAGGAAAGGATCACAATTTTATGCTTCAAAAGTATGCTTTTATGTGATGGCATTAATTTTTATGATTAATGTTAAGGATTTTAATGTACAATTTTTATTTAATCCATCCTTTTTTTTCTGTTTTACAGTTTTTCAAGGATTATATAATTTGAAATTAATTGTTTTGTATAAAAATTGATAGCATCAAAATTCTTATGTTAATTTTTTAATGCACAGCTTAACTATAGAACTTATGTGATACTAATAATTTTTGAAATTATTGCATAAAAGTACTTGCATCTACATCTTTACACATTTGTTTACCTATGTTTTATACTATGTAATAATGATTTGTTTTTTTTTTCACTTAGTGAAAATTTTTTGGCAGTTGAATCCTAAATTTCCTTTTCTGTTAATTCAATATTATTAAATGATTATTAGGTTATATATATATATATAAATTCCCAATGTAGAAAAATATTTAATTCTTTATATATATATGTAATAATTCCCAATAATTTAATCTTTAAAGCTCTTGATTTATTTATGGTCCAGTCCTTCAGGACAACCATTTAATTTTAATTAGTTACCTGCCTAACGGGGACTTCTGGAACTACATCCATCCACCCCCAAAATCATGTGATGTCCCGCTGGATATAAATATCGAGATGATTGGAAATCCTGTTCTCTTCTCTTCTATCTGTGTGTTTAATCATGTAGCTGGCCGCATTGCATAGTGTCATAGTTTCTTTGTTCTGTGTAGTGTCGTTCATGCTTTATGTCTTTAAAATGCCTATATGTTTCAAGATTTGCAATAAACTGGATTTACTAATCACAAGACTGCCTTGTCAATAACATTGAACATGCAACATCAAGCAACATAGAAAAAGTATCTAATATACAGTAATCATGTCCAATGGCGACACCCTATCCTTTTGTTTGCTACAGTACCATCCACTAGCCATGATTTACAGTTATTTTTACCACTCTCCAGAAATATTATAGAAATATTTCATATATATTTATGTATGTATGTATATAGATTCTAGATTAATATATATATATATAGTTAACATTCAGAGTACTACCTTCTGATACCATTTATATCTAGAAAAAATGGAATTTATTTTTATCATATTTGTGTGCATCTTTTAAAACTGCCTTGCTTATCTTTGAAAATAATATTTTAATTATTGCATGTCTTTTTCTAATATTTAAAGTCAAGTTCCAGTTCTTTACATAATGCAATATGTAACACAAATTCTAAAACATTTCTTTAATAAACAATTTTTTTTTAAACCTTAATCAGTGTTAACCTTAAATATAAAAAATATTTTGTAACAATTTTTTTGTTTTCTAATTGACTTTTATATTTCTTTCTTTATATATATATATATATATATATATATATATATATATATATCCTGATTAGAAAGGAAGAAATATCAATGTTTTTCATTAAAATATGATCAATTCAACTACTCCAGGCTACCTTTAAAAACATTTCTTCATTTATATTTTAAAAGACATTATTTATACATAGTAAATTTGTACCAAGGGAACTAAACACTGGGGGTTTTAACATCAGACTTAACACCTGACTGGAACATCTGTTTTTGCACCTCATTGCCCAAGGTCACAAAAACTGAGATGGGCCAGTAAGTCTTGGCCCACCATGGGCTGTTGTGCCACTGAGTTTGAGAGAAAAAGGGAGTAAATATATTATTTTTTTCAATTTTTTTGTTTTGTTTATGAAAAATCAGTATTCTCCATTTATAATTGATTTTGCTGATAGAAATCCATTAAAATATATCCATCTTTTATAGCAATTCATTTGTAGTATTTTTTAGAGTGCTTTCCCCTTCAAAAAAATTTTGATGTATTGATTATAAGATAATATTTTGTTAATAGAAATCTTATTTTAAAGTGGCGAGGAGAACAAGCTGTAAAAGAGGAATTTCCAGATGCCATTATCTTTCGTCCTTCTGATATGTGGGGTCAGCAAGATCATTTTCTAAATTATTATATGAATATTAGTAAGTATTCTATTTTTGTTAATTAATTATTCTAATTTAACAAGCTACTTCATGACTGATATCAATACTTTGGTACATTCATGAAATGGAAGTCATCAAGGAATCTAATATAAAAAACATGACAAATTAAATTTTCTTTTCACAGCATTATAATTATATATGTGTCAATTTTCTAAAATATTATGAATCTTTGGTTTTTGTAAATATTTTTAAATTGTTAATACTAGTTATCGTATTTTTTATCCGCCTATATGGTGCCACACTAAAAAGTGATACCAGTTTTCAGCACGTGTACTTTGTTTGCAACGGTAATTACCAATCTGCAGCCCCATTAGAAAGAAGAAAAGTTATATTTTATTAAAAGAATTAAGGTTTGAGTAAAATATTATATTCTAGCAATGAAGTAGAAGATTGAATGATTAGTTTTGTATATCTTTGAATGTTAATTTTCTTTTTAATAGTTTATAATTTTCATCATAAAGTTTGACTAAATAATAGAATATAAATGTTGTTTGAATCTAAATTTTTTAAATTAAATGCTTACATGGAAATTATTTATAATTGGCCCAATATTGTCAGTGTTTGTTTTATATTTATTTCGCCATTTCAAAGACATAGTTTTAAATAAGTTTGAAAATTTTAAAGTATTAATAGATAATAAATATAGCTTTAAGAAATGTTATTCAAAACTAATTTAGAAAATCTAAATGAGATACTGAATTTATTTGAATCTAAGCCGCCATCGATTTTAAACCGCACTTCATATTCTCAACATGTTTTTGGGAAAAAATGAAAAATTGTGTAAAATGCTTTATCAATATTTGATATTTATGAGATTTTAAAAAATAATAAAATGAGAACTAACAAGAAGTGAATAATTAATTCATTTTACCTGTGATAAAATTTTTTAAATACATACTTGAACCTGTAATTGCTCTAACCGTCAATTTCCCCTTCCAACAAGTTTTTCCTTCTTCAGTTCTCAACCATGCTTGATTTTCAACAGAATTAACATTGGGAAAAAGTGTGGCTTAGATTCAAATAAATACGATGTTATATGTTTATATATTTAAAATATATATACAGCAAAAGTAGGGTGGAGGGGGCTGATCATGCATTTGTTTATTAATGGTAAAGTGTTTTAGAGACAACATTCACAAATCATAGATCCAATAATAATGACAGTATGGAAATACACCAATGAAGCATTAAATGGAAAAAAGAAATTCTCTTATCTAGCTCTTAGCTTATTCAAGCATACAAAACTGTTAGAATTTTGTCAATTTCACAGGATTTTACTTTGTACATTTAGCAGATAATGTATTATTGCAATAACTCACTACAAAACTTTGATGGTGGGAAACTTTTTGAGAATTAAGGTTGCATGTAATTTGCTTTTCTGCTTAAGTGGGCAAATTAAAAAAAATAAGTAAAAACACTATGTTTTGAATTGTTTTGGAATAGAATTACTGTATTTTCCTGTATATAATCCGGAGCGCCGTATTATCCGCTAAGCCTTTTTTCTAGTAAAAAATAAATAAACATTGTATAATCCACGGCAGTTTTTACGGCGCATAATCCAAAAATATAAACTGCCGATAATGAGCGCCATATAAGATAAAAAAATACACAATATAATTAAAAATAGAAGTAAGAAATTGTACAGGAAAAAAAATTATTATGAAACTTTTCTTTAAATATGTATGATAGTATTTTTTACGATAATCTCAAAACAAAAATTCTTTGCTACTGCCATCTATGTTTGAGTTGTTAAACAAAACATTGCACGCGGAAAAAATGTTTCTTTTTTTAATTTAGCAAGTTAACAGCAAAAAAATTAAGATCGAGACTGCTTTTCCATTGTCTCTTTCTTTTAAAATCCATTTATTTATTTCTTCCTCTAATTCTGGCCTGTAAGATTTTCCACGACTATCGGCTCTTTAACATCGATCACAATTTTCAAAGTTGGTCTTGTTTTTTCTCCACAAATGAATATTCAATTTGTCAACGCTGAAAAACCTTGCAGATTTGTGACTTTTAGACTTCTCTATAACTTTTAACTTGAAGTTTGCAGTGTAACTTAACGCTTTCGCTTCAACATGATGAAAACTTTCAAAGGACACAATAGCTCTAGTCAAGAGAAAATTGGAAATGGCGCCAGTGACTCGTAACTGTTTTTTCCTTCCGAGGAACCGAATTCGTTTTTGAATGTAATTGGACAAAAACTAGTTATGGCTGACATATGTCATTCGAGTCATGAAAGCGCCATCTATTATTTATTTTTTAAAACATAAATGGCATTTCTTTCAAAACTTTATTATTAGCTTTTCTGATGAAGAATGTTTTATCTCAGATAATCCGCGGCGGCGTATAATACGCACAACGAAATTTGAAACTTTTTTAACACATAATCCATGGATTATATACAGGAAAATACGGTAATATAAGAAACGGCACAATATTTTCTGTTTACTCTTTTAGAATAGATGAGTTCTAAATATGCTATAGAGTTCTTTAATTTCACTAATAAATGTACAATAACAAAAAAGTGTGTTGTGACTGGTGGGAAAAGAATGCACAGGGCGGCTTGATTAAACTGCAAATGTTCAAGTGGTTCTGGAGAGGAAACCACTGGGAATATTCCAATGAAATTTGGTATCTACATGCTTCGGAACATGCACAAATTAAGTATGCAAAAAGATTAAATTGTCATTTTCACTATACAACTTCCAAAACCGATAGACAGAGCATAATGATATTCTAAGAGGTATATAAACAATATACCAAATCACTTACAGTTTTATCAAAATTTCATACAATTCGCTTCAGTAATTAATTTTTTACAGTATCATGTAATCAAAAAATAACGTAAATTAAGATCACAAATTATACAATCCATAATGATGCTTTGGAAAACAATTAAACTATTATTTATTTGATGAAATTATCACAGGATGTGCTCAATATGTGAACGACCAGATGCAAACGCATGCTGAAAACGTATAACAGCATGGCCCACCGTCGCTTTTAAAATCTTTGTTGTAACACACCTCAAGTATCTCGTTATGCTAAATTTCAATTCAGCAACAGAAGCATGTTGTTATCTATAAACCATATCTTCCAAATGTCCTCACAGATAAAAAGCACAAGGATTAAGGTCCAATGATTGTGAGGAGCCAGGCGTTTTCGAAACCTCTGCTTATGACTCGATCCACACCAAAAATGTAGCAATTTTTAACAGGTTTAGGGATGTGAGATGGGTGCTTTGTCTTGTATAAATACAGTGGTTTCTAAATAATGCCTTTCTTGCAATGCTGGAATCAATTGTTCTATAAACATCACTACTCAATGTGCTCTTGTTTTTATACTGTTTGATGGGCTTAAAATTTGCAAATATGCCATCAATCTGCATTGAAACATGGCACAGCGTCATCTATCTGGTGAAAATGGCAATTTTTTTCTTCATATATTTGATTTGCTCATGATCTGAAACGTGTAGATACCAAATTTCACTGGAATATTCCCGGTAGTTTTCTCTCCTGCACGTTTTAAACACTTGCAATTTAATTATGGCCACCCTGTATATTAAGACAATGTTTTATAACTATAAAAAAACATCAATTAAAAATATTCAAGTGTTGAAACTAAAATAAACTTGCACATATTTTTATGAGCAAAAAGTCAGTTAATGCTTTGTATTTTAGAATGAATTAAATTAAAACAATTGCTTGGTTTTTGAATAACTAATTAATAGATGCCATTTTTTTTAAAGTTTTACTCAAACAAATATCAATTGCAACATTTCTATATACACAAGGACTCTTTGAGTGATAAATTAATACAAATTACTAGTATCTTGAATATGTGTTTATAAATCTGCTTTACGAGTTATATGAAAATTATGTTTTTGTAGTTCGAAGGACATGGCGTTTTATGTCACTATGGAATAAAGGAGTTGGAATTATCAAACAGCCTGTGTATTACTCAGATGTTGCAAAAGGCATATTAAGGGCTATATTAGATCCTACTGCAGCAGGTCATACCTTCCAAGCTGTTGGGTATGTATAATATGAACCAAATTTATTATTTAAGTCATTGATGTATCCTCATTTTGTGCTAGTTGATATTTAATATAAGAGAGTAATAAATTAAATAGAAGACATTTTACTTTGTTTTGGTGATATATATTATTCTATAATAATGTTCAACTCATTTTAACATTAATTGATTTTTAAAATAAAATATTACATAACTTTTTTTAAGTTCTTGTTTTTATAAAATATTTCAATACTATTTCATTACAAAAATTTTAAAAATCATAATAGATAAATTTCTTTAGTGTGGATTTTATTAAATAGCTTAAAACTATTTGAGGAGAAATATTTATTTATTGCTTTTCTATATAATTGCAACAAAGATAGCACTTAATATTTAATATCCCTTGTGGCAACTTGCTCTGCAGTAATTCCTAAAGGGAAATTTGCATGAACCTTCCCTAACCGGCGGGGAGTTGAATCAGTCTATAAATAACTTTGGCTGATTGAGGAGCCCCGGAGTGGGTGGGTGTGCCTACCCGCAAAATAGAAATTTTTTGATGAATATTTAATTGTTTGTGTGAATATATGCAACCAATACATGGCATCTCTTTCTGTAATATATTTAGTTTTTAGATAGTTAATACATTTTACTTTTTACACTTATGTATTCTTTTAGGGAAAGTATTAGGGATTATGGAGTAAAATGTTAAAACAGGAAGAACAAAAAAATAGTTTGTTTATATCAAAATTCAGTACTCACAGCAATTCAAATTACTATATTTTTCAGCTTCATTGGTGTGCAAAAATTTAAGAGGAGATGGGTTTGTTTAATGTTATGCGAAAGTGTTTCAGTATAAAATCATAAGATCCTCAGGTTGTAAGTAAAATACTCTTGGATGTAAGTAAAATACTCTGTTTATGATTTGGAACTCTTTCCAAAAAAGAATTCCAAATCATAAACAGAAATTTTATTGAATTTTTTAAAAATGCAAATGAACAGAAAGTTGAAATGTCCTTGTAACAAGTGACTGACAAGAAAAAGTCTGACTTTTAGTGAGGGGCATTATCACCCTTAACTACTGTGTGCAGCATTTACATTTTCTATTCATGCTAAGTACAAGGTTGTTGAGCTCTCAAAGCATTAATATCCATTCTCTTGTACTACTAATTGCATCTCCAGAATTGTTACTAGTATCATTCTGCCAAGTGTCTTTAGAAGGGCCCACACATATTTGATTGGGACCTTATTAGCCAATTCACACATGGAATATCTTTATTCTTCAATAGCCTCTGGTCAATGAAATGTAGCATTTTTGTCCATGCAGGGAAGCTATAAACCCATTGTAAATCTAAAATGTGAGGAAGAACCTCAGTACAGTAGCAAGCATCAATGAACAGTGACTGAACTTCTTTGGACAATGTGAAAATCAGTACGGATATGAAACATGGTATCCCTAAACAAGAATTCCCCTACCTCCAAACCAGTTCCATACTATGATGTTAGAGAGGTTATTGTGTGTTGCCAAATGTGTGTAGGTTTCTTGAATCATTAGTCAGATAAAATTTGGCCTCATCCTTAAAATAATATTCAATTCCATTGCTAATTTGTTCAATTGTTGTGTTTATGATGCCACAGAATTTGCAGTTTCTGATGGGCTGGCTCTAATGGCATACACCATACTGGTCATTGTACAAGTAAATCATTATTGTGCAGTTTCCTGGCCATCGTGAAATGCAATATGGGTGATTTATGCATTGTACAATTTCCCCTCCTACCCTTTTTGTTTATAGAATGGTAAACTTATTGTTCATTTCTGTAGACAACCAGTATACATGGTTGTTTGTCGACAAATACATCTGAACTCTTGACAACTGTTTCTGTAGTTTGAAATGCTCTCAAACTCATGAAAAAAAGCTGTAAACAAATCCTGAATGTAGCCATACTTCGAGCTTTCACCATTTTTCCAATTATTCTATTATGGTCATCCAGATGTTATCGACAAGAATGCCTGTTAGACAAATCACACTGACATAGCTGATTTCAAATAAACTTACGGACACTGTCCAATAGTTTTCACAAAAATGCTGTGTATACACCACCAGCATGCTTTATTCCTTTCAAACCCATCCCAGTGCAAAAGACTAATCAGTCTCTTGATTCATTTTTCATTCAATCCTACCTACTTTTTCTGATAGGCTTATCTTTAGTTTTTGTGCCTCATTGTACATGCTTAGATTAAATATTTTACTAATTGAAATATAAATTTTTATTGTTAATAGCTTTGAAACTTAAAATCTGGAATTTTCACAAAAAACATATTTTATATTTTTGAGATTGAGATATTTACATATCTCAAAGGGCATAGTATAGGATCATTTGCTTAGGATGTTTTCTTTGAAAAAAAATCATGTATTATTTTGGTTTATTAATTTCTCATGGTTTCAAATTCATCTAACTTATGGCAGCAGTTGTGAAATGATTACATACAATAACATAAAATGAAACTTATTCATGGTTTGTTTCTTTATAATCAAAAAGGCATTTAAGATTATTTTTTTTAATTCAAAGCTTTGCTACTCATGCATTCAATTATTCTTTGATCATATATTTCCAGTTTCTCTGAACAATTAGATTTGTTTATATATTTACTTTTTGCACATTGTTTTTTTCATTCATATTATGAATTTTTTAATATTTATAAAAGAACATTTATATATATATATATATATATACCTATATATATTTTTTAATTTATTGAATAGTTTGACACTAAATGCTACTTCTCCTTTTAGACCTCACCGATATGAACTGTCTGAACTCATGGATTGGTTTCATAGAATCATGCTGCGAACACAGGACAATTTTTACTACAGACTTGATTTACGTTTTGATTTAACATTTTGGTAGGTATTCTATTGAAACATAGTTTTTAATGCAAAATTTAAAAAAAAGCAATTAGTTTTTATTTTATTTTTTTATAAAACTTAATAATCTAACGGTCTCTTACGTCATTACTGGGTAAACCAAAATAATGGACAAGATCTTGACGTAATTAAAATATTTTAATGACATAAAATAACACAGTTACAATGGACAGACACTTAGACACAATACAGGGTAAACATTTAGAGGAAATAAGTGAAAATTAGGTAAGTTACATAGTCCAGGATTGGACCGTGAGACGGGTAACACTCACTCATTCAGTTCCAAACTCTCTCTGACGGTAATACAGTGTTTCATTCGGTAACACTTCCATTACAAGTACCACCACCTACATTTCGATCTTAGAATTAAACCATGTGTTACAATAAGATGTTATTTTGCTGTAATATTAATGAATAAAAATTTTTTTTAATTATCATAAACAATGTTCTTAACTTTTTGTAATGCTTTATTCCCTCATAGGGCAAGACTGATTATGAGTGAAATGCTACTAACTCGTTACAGGCAACTCTCTTGGGAAAGATTAGAAAGGGTATGCATTTTGTTATGCTACATTTTAATTTTTATCATAGGCCTACAGAATTTATGAAGTAGTAAAAATAATAGTGAAAAAGTTAATCACTAAGTTAAAATGTCACTGGATTTATTCATTTTTACACATTAATTTCAAAACTTTCATATAAAAGTCCTGAATATTCACATTGACTAATGATAAAATCTCCCATGAGATCATGAGTATAGTTTTATATAATGATGATCTATTATTGAAAAGTACAAAAAGAAAAGTCATAATTTTGTGAATTTAAATGGCACCATTAGATTTTTAGATTATGCTTAAAATGGTTCTGTGCTTCTAAACATATTTTTTATCTTTCGCAACTGAACCTGCATTTTAATTTACAATAGGGGGAAATATTGTCTGTTAGGTCATTTTTTGTGAAACTTTATGATGAAAGATCCTTGTAAGCTTTTGATATTCAGTAGTTATTCAAAAATAACTTTAATGTGTGGTTTATTTTGTAATACCTATACACAGTATAGGAATTTTTAAGTATTTGTTCTTTAATTGGACAAGTTCTTGACCACATTTGTACTTGATCAAATTTGTTTAAATCCTCTTAAAAGTAAATTTATTTTTTAAAAAAATAAAATAAAACCAAAATTGTTCTAATTGGACAATATTAGTTTCATTTGGAACAGTCTTCAATCTATCATGAGGCATATTCTTCTAAAAAGAAAATTGCTAAAAGAGTTTCAGTTGAAATTTTTAAACCGTTTTAAAAACATACAATTTACCATTTTTGGCTTAATGCCATTTAATCTAAACATTTATTAATAAGAAAAATTCATACATGCATATTTCTTTAAAAAAAAGCTTTTAACCTGTAATTTATATTGTACTAGCTGGTATACCCATTCTTCGCACGGGTGAACTGGAAAATTAAACAACACAGATTGAAGGAAGAAGAAGTTTTTAATGAGTTAATTTTATGTGAATTGCAAATTAAACAAAAAAAAAACTTTTTGCATATCTCAGTTAAACAAAAAAAACACACCTTTGTTAAATTTTAAGTATGTAGATCTAATAGCTGATAAAAAGGATTCTTTTTATTTATAATTCCTCGTAACACTCTTGAGGGTTGATTTTTCAAAATACCTCCCTAAGCTGATCTCTGCTCAGCAAAAGTAACACATTGTTAAAAGTTTTGCGTAATGAACACTTAAAGTAGTGTAAATAATTTATATCTGAAAGTGTAATACATTAATATTACTTTCTGTTGTGTTGTATTTATTTTATTTTAAAATTGTAATATTCGCAAGCAACGTCGTTTCTTAAATTATAATGGCGATTCAATGAAAAACAGCGAAATGTTAACGATAGAGACAAGTTGGCAAATGCCTAGCTACTTTCGTAGCTCGAGCTTTGTAAGACCCGCCGTGTAGGGGGGCGGTGCACGTTAATAGTTTATCCAAAGCATTATGATTTACTGCAGTTTTTTTCATACAATATTTTTTTTGGATCACTACATTTACAAATTAAGGGATATACATAAACAAAATACTCCACCTTGGAAATTTTAATCCGTTAGAGCTAATAAATTAATTAAAGATATTCCTCTGTAAAATTAATTATATACACCGTTCACTTAAAATAGGTAGTCAAATCATTTTCCAAGGTCTTCACTAACATACAAAAACATAAGACACTTAAATTTTGACATAAACTATTTTTTCGGGACAAAAATAATAATCTTTGCAATCCGCTGAAAGCGCAATATCTGCTACAAAACTATTTGGCTTCCCCGCTGAAATACTCATAGAACCCGTGCTTCCATATATTTTGGAAGAGTGCATTTCAAAGAATATTCCTGCTAAGTATTGGTAGAATATTCCTTCTAAGTTGGTGTGGTAGTTAGGAGAAGGGGGTGCCCACACTCAGGTGTCGTCCACATCATTTAACCATGGTTCAAAATTACGTGATCCGTTGACAAAAGCCCTCGTGTAGCTGAACAGTGCGACGTTAATATTCACTCACTCTAAAAAAATACAGTACAGTAGTTATAATTATTTTTATATTTAAAAATGCAATATCCGCATATTCAATTAAAATCATAGTGTTATAATTAACTACTAACCACAAACAAACTATGCAAATATGTTGAAATGATGTAGCGGGAAAGACAAAGTTTATCTTCTGCAAGTACCAGAAGCAATAAAAGTATTTATTTTGAAAAAAGATCAATTTCTTACTACCAAATGTGCATAATAAAATCATTCAAATAAAGAGATTTATAACAACGTCTCCCTTCTAAACTTAGTTTTATTCTGAAATAAAAAAAATTAGGGATTATGCTGATCACAGGAATTAATTAGAAGCGAGCGCCTTGCGTATCCAAAACAAAAAAGGGTTCTTTCACAAACAAAAGATAGATATATGCTGATGCGTGGGCTTTTTTGCAGCGCACGCCAGAATTGCTTGCAGATGGCAGAATTTTTTCCTACTTGACAAATATCGTTATATTTTGGACACTTCTCACAATATCTTTATAAATTACAGCCTATGTGTTATTCTGAAGTATAAGCTATATTACTGTAAAGTTTCATTAAAATCCATTCAGTTTTTGCGTGAAAGATGCCCAAGCATCCTCACAAACTTTTGCATTTGTAATATATATCTAGATTTAGAAATTTGTTTCAGATTTTTTTGTAATTTGAAATAATTTTGAAGATGGCTGTCAAATAAGGTTCATTACAAATTTATCAACTTCCATCCATTCAAAAGTTGACAAATTTGTAAATTAGTGCAGAGTACCACTGAGAATTGCACATCATGCCACTTGTGGCCATGCGTGTCATAGGTTGCCGACCCCTGATTTACACTACTAAAATTCAAAAGTAAACAAATGCATGCAAGTCTGGCTATCTTCTGACAAGCCACTAAAAAGAGAAAGATACCAAAAGTGCCCATAGATAAAAAAAATAATTCAAGGAATTAAAACAGTGACATTTTTCTGTTCTTTCTTTAGTGATCTGCTAAAGGTTATAGATTTTTAACCAAAGTGTTATTTTTGGATGTGATTTTAATAATTATTCATTGATTTTAAAAAGTTTAAAGTATTTCCTATATATGTGCTTCAATGTTTTTTTTTCATATCCGAGATAGCCCAAAGCAATGACATCATCAGTGTATAAAATTTGACTTCATTGAGACCTCTGACCCCCAAATTTCTCCTGATTTAGGGGAGAATATTACCTCACTTCTCACTGCCAGGAAATGATGCATTATTCGAGATAGCCCATGCAATACTGTGCTATGCAGCTAGTTTTGAGTATGCTTTGCTTACTGCAGAATTTCTTTGCTAATTGCATAGTACTTGATTTCTGTAAACATAGAGGAATACAAAGGATAAAAAATTATGTAATCTTTTTTCTGGTGCTGAAATGTTTATTTGTATCATACAGAGCTTTGGCTTGAATTAATTCCAATTGTCTTATTTATTTTTCCTTTATTCTGTATAGTTATGAGAAATGTAATAACTCAAAATAACTAATTTTTTTTATTTATAGCAATTTAATTTTTAAAAAATGAGAATTGGAAGTAGAAATATATTGATGACCAAGTACGGAAAAATAAATAATGCTAATAAATTTAAATTACTAATTTGAATCTCATTTATGTAAATATTAAAGTTGATTGTTTATATTCTGTACTGGATTATTAATTCTCAATTTTTTATTTAATTAAAGGAAAGCACAACTGATCTAGTTCTCCCAGATCTACCAACATTAGAAGACTTAGATGTGAAACTTACTCCAATGGAAGAAAGAATATTCTTTGAATTGAAAGGTTACAGACTTCATGCCTATCACGATCCTCTACTCGCAGATTATATAAGACCTGTTGAACCATGTCCTTTAGCTAGAGAGTGATATTTTTTTTTAAAAACTTGTGAAGTTCATTTATCTATATTTGAAAAAGTTTCAAACTATTATATTGGATTTGAAATAAAATGAAGAATAGAAATGATTATCACTCTGTCATATTTATTTCAATAAAATTATTTTCTATACATCTTTAACATCTTAACATTTTTTAATAACAAAACTAAATTTTATGTTACATAACAATGGAATACATTTGTAAAAATAGCACCGAGACAAATTACTATAATAAAAGCAATGCATTTTTTGACTAGAAATCAATACATTCAAAAATAAAGCAGAGTTATACAAAAAAGAATATTAGGAAAGTTATTTTCCTTCAGGTTGCTTTCATATAAAAATACGTGTTCATTTTATATTGTTAATTTTGATCATCTCCATTTTGTTCATCAATAATCTGCAAGTAAAAAAAAATTATTGGCATTTTATTCAATTTGAATCATTTAACAAAATTAGATTAAAAGCTGTTTTATTAAAATGAAAAAAATGATACATTTTCTTGTTTTATACCTTTTTCTTTTATTTTTGGATTAAAAAAAGATCACAAAACTGAGACATTTCTCATAATTTTTTTCTGACCTTTCATCAAACGAGGAGGATGGTATATGAATTCCACATTATACGAGGATTTTAAGGCACAGTAGTCACTATTTCTCTACATTATGGTTAAATAAATTTGATGTGAAGCTAGTAACCTTAGCATCATATACCCTTGGCCCTCTTCCTTTGGAGGTATCAAATATTTTTGGTTGATCTTTTTATGCAAATTCATTTTTTACAATCATAAAGGCAAAATGATTCAATGTTAAGTAATGGATAAAAAGCAACTATTTTTTTTTATCATGGGAAATACTTGATTCCTACATTTGACAATGGGTGAGTTTCTTAGGGAAAAAATTGGGAATCGCTAAAATAAAAACATCACAAATTTGATTTTTCAGAAAAAAGTTATATTTTGATTGGAGGAAAATTACTTTCAATTTTTTCTTTTAACAATGTTGTTTTTAATTAAATACTCTAGAACAGTGATTCCCAAAGTGGTCTATATAGACCTCCAGGGGTCTATGATGACCTTCAAGGGGTCCGCTTCAACGAAAAAATAAATGGAGGTTTATGATAGCCTAAACTAAATTGTGACTTTAATTGAAAAAAAAATATTCAAGTGTAAACCAGATTTACCTATTTAACGGCTTTATTTACTAAATTTACAGGGTTTAATTTGCAGTTACAAGGCAACAGCATAAATTTTATTAAAAAAGGACCATCATTTCAGTGTTTATTGCCAAAATTAAGTTAAAGGAATATAAAACTGTACCTCACAAATTTTAACAGTTTCTCAATTTGTCACAGAAAATCTGCTAGAAAAATGATGTTTTAACCTATGTTCAACATTTAAATGCCCTTTATTCAGGTTTTGGAACTAGGTTTGGGAATGCTTTGTCTATGGTAATGTATCAGTAGGCAATGAATTCATGTCACATTAAAAAAAATCCGATTACAGAATGAATTCATTTTAATAGTCCTAACGAAGATCTTAAAATAAAGTTTAGGAACGAATGTTGTGTGAAAATTTTGGCTTTAAAAAGATATACCTGCTATTTATACCGAATTATGGAACATCTCAAAAAGTTTTTAATTGCTCTTTTCAGAGAAGAGGAGTTTCAGCGCTCTTGCCAATCTCCAAAATAAAAAAGAAAGATTGGATACTACTTACAGAGGAGATTTAGGGTTAAACTTGAAAAGATTAAAGCCAAATGTTGAAAATTTGTTATTAACAGATTTATCCACCCATTAAAAACATTTGTTTGTTCAGTTTTTTTTAAAAACAATTATTTCATATATTAAGTTTTAATTTAATTCATTCACATATGTTAAGTTTTAAACACTCTACTTAATAACAGTTAGAAGCATAAAACTTTAAAAGTAAGTAGTGCTATAGCAGCTGTCAAAACACATATAAATTGATAAATTTGCAAACAATTAATATTAGTTAAGTAGGGGTCTACACAAAACCGAAAAACACGGCAAGGGGTCTACACAAAACCGAAAAACATGGCAAGGGCTCTATATGAGACAAAAAAGTTTGGGAACCTCTCCTCTAGAATTACATAAAATCATATATTGTATTCAAACATACCTTTCTAATTTCAATATACTTCAGTGCTGTTAAAAAAGAAGATAATGCATAGCCTTCTTCTCCAAACATATACCTATATTTAAAGACAAAAAAAAACAAATTTACCTAAAATATTAATTATCAAATTATTTCAATTTAGATAACATTGCATTCTAATGATAACACATAAGTTTAACGCATTCCATGTAAATTTGTTTCCTTATAGTAATGGTTTTTAAATTTTACATATTTAAACTAACATTAACTAGGAAAATCTATGTAAAGAATTGCAATTAAAATTTCAGCTTTCATCCTCTTCAAAATTCGTTAGACTCATTACAAACTGATAATTTCTATCCTATAAGATTTCCAGCCATGAAACTAACATGGAGTTTTCTTTGATGTATTGCAAGTCTTAACTGCCAACTTTTTACAGAAGAAAGGTGTTAATTAATGATATCTACTATACAAAGTGAAATGAAATAAAGAGCGAGAGTTGATAGGGGAATTGATTGATTGATTTAATATTAACGTCACACTGTTCAGCTACACGAGGGCTTTTGGCGACGGATCACGTAATTTTGAACCATGGTCAAGTGACGTGAGTGACACCTGAGCTGGCACCCCCTCTCCTAACTACCACACCAATGGGAGGAAGTTTCAGCTTTCGACAGATTTAACGTGCATAGCTGCCCTACACAGCGGGTCTTTAGTGGTACTGGGCTCGAACTCGTGACAAGGCAAGCCACGGTCTGATACCTATACCAATCGGCTACCGCGGCCGTTGGTAGGGGGAAGACTGACAGCTAATTAACAATTCATGAGCTTACTGCAACCAAGTAAATATCAAAAGTATTTGCATTGGAGGAATACTCCAATGTATACTAGAGCTAATTACTACAGTTCAGTCACATGATAGTCTTCTCACCATTCAGTACCATATTTCAAATCTAAGCTGCACTTTTTTCCACTGTCAATGCTACGTAAAATCAGGTGCTGCTTAGAATCAATGGTGTAAAAAATCATTGGATGAAAGAAATTGAACATGATATTCTGACAAGAATTACAGATTTGTGTATACATTTAAAATTTTTAATACTGGTAAAATATAATAATTATTCACTTCACATTAGTTTTCATTCTATTTTCTTAATTTTGTAAGTATCGGATATCGATAAACCATTTTATACTATTTTTTCACAAAAACATGTTGAGAATTCTGGCTGCAGTTTAAATCTGAATAAATGTGGTAAGTTATCTGATTAATCAATGAGATTAGTTTTAATTTGAGATTTGTTTTAATTTTGTGTTTGTGACACCTACAGTAGCGTCGATTTCAATTAGAGGTATCGCATGAATGCTATCTTTGGAGTTAGTGTCGAGCTTCAAGTTCCTATTACATGTTTAATTCATTTTACAATTAGAGAATTTTAACAGTTCAAACATAAAAATTATATTGAACTATGTAATTATATAATATTCTATTAAGAAACTTTTTGTTCGGAAATTAATCACAAAGGTTATGCATATATTACTAATTTTAAAGAATTCTAGGTTCTAAAAAATACTTTATCATTACAATTCTGAGCACTCATTTGGATTTAAAAGATTGTATTGAAAAATTAAATTTTTTTTAGAGACAGAATGTCATCTATTGTTTTTTTAATGAAATGAAATGTTAAGGGTTGAGATAGATCAGAACTAAATGGTAGATTCCTGGGAAAGCTTCTCTAGTTAAAAAGGAAAAAAATATAAAATTAAAGAAAGATGTAATTACACTATTAGCTTTTGTAACAGATCCATTACCAAGTTTTAATGAACACTTTTAGAACTTCTAGCTTAAATTATTTGAAATTGTTTTTTCATTTCCTACTATTAGCTATAACTCTCTCTCTATATATATTTATCTTGTTCAAATTTTCAATCCTTAATAAAATACTTTCTATTCACCTAATCAAGTTCAAATAAATTTTTTTAAACTTGTAGTGGATGACACTTGATGTTAATACAGTTTTTTCAAATATTAAATTAAATTTAATTAATTACTGGTTTTTGATGCCAACTTAGATTCGTCTCCATTGTTCTACTATTAGTTCACTCTCTCCCTATTTTCAGTGGTGGCCAAAATTGTGGACACTTTTTTAAATTGTTATGGTTTTTAAGTTTGTATGCTTATAGAAAATTTTATGTTGTACAAAATGCTAAGTATTTTATATCACTTTAAAGATAATTTAATACTAAATTCAATACAAAAAAGAAAAATCAAATATTTGCAACATAAAAAGGTTACACTGCAATAGCTGCTGATATAGATTGGATACAGATGATAGCAGTGTAGCAGATCAGAGCTTAGTGAGGTTGCGTTAGTTCTTTATTACAGCTTCACATCGATGTTTCATTGAGCTGAAAATAGTTTTAAGCTCTTCCTTTGTTATTACATGATTCCAGGAAACAATTATATCCTCTATTAATTCCTTTTTATTTCATGGGTACCTCATTCGGATAAGAGTTTTCAAACGGTGCCACAAGTTTTCAATAGGATCAAGGTCAGGATTGATTCCTGGCCGGGACAACAACTCAATGATCTTAGAATGATACTAGTTTTTTAATTACTTTACTGAGTGGCAAGGAGCAGAATCTTGCCAAAAAATAAATGAAGTATTGTTGGCAAATAGATCCCTGATAGAAGGCAGAAGTTTGAGTTCTAGAATGGCGTCAATATATTTTATGACATTCAGTGTCCCATCGATGATATGAAGGCGACCGATACCATCTGCTGATATGCATGATTAAATGGTAAAACTATGTGGATACTTCACAGTTGCCATTCAGGATGTAGCATTTCTGCTATTCTACATCTTACATATTTAGGCTATCACTCCGAATAACGATATTTTAGTTTCGTCCCTCTATATAACTTGTGACCAATAATCATTTGTCTAATTAATGTGCCCATTGTAGTCCCTTTTAGTCCTGCTGTAAATTGAGATATGACTTTTTTCATGGAATTCTACCTTTTAGTCTCACATCAGCTAATCTACTCATGATTGTTTTAGAACTGACAGATACACCAGAATCACTCAGATCACTTCTGATGGACGTTCATGAAATTCTTTTATCTTTGAAACATAGTATTTTTGTTCTATTGTCATCAACAGATGTGGTACACTTTTTCAGCCACATTTCCTGCTTTTTTTATAATTAAATTTGTCTCCTGACATCTTAAAAAAAAAGTTCAGTCTCCAGATCTAGTCAGTGAACTACCCACCTGTTATGCAATTTTAACAAAGAAAATACCACCTTCTCGTCACACATGTGTCCAATCTATTCTTTTATTTGATGCCATTGCTTTTTGACTAAATATCATTATTATCCTGGCCAGTAAACAGACCTGACCTCAATCCTATCGAAAACTTGTGGCACCATTTGAAAACTCTTGTCCGAATGAAGTACTCATGAAATAAAAAGGAACTAATTGAGGATATAATTGTTTCCTGGCATCAGGTAATAACAAAGAACAAGCTCAAAACTATTTTCAACTCAATGAAACATCAACGTGAAGCTGTAATACAAAATAAAGGCAACCTCACTAAGCTCTGATAATTCACTGTTATCATCAGTATCTAAAGTATATCGACAGTTATTGCAGCATAACTTTTTTTGCATTGCAAATATTTGAATTTTCTTTTTTGAACAGATTTAAGTATTAAATTCACTTTAAAAAGATATAAAATACTTAGCATTTTGTTCAAAATAAAATTTTCTATATGCAAACATAAATTAAAAAAGTGTCCACAATTTTGGCAACCACTATATGTATATTTACTTATATATCGTTCAAATTTTTAACTGTTAATAAAATACTTTCTATACATCCATTCAAAGTAGGAATTGACTTATTTTTTTTATATTACTTGTTTGATTTCATTCACATTTGTCAAGTTATATTAATACTTTTTTAACTTTTAGGTGTGAAAACATTATGCTTCCTGAAATCCATCATATTATATAGGAAAAGTTAATTTTGTTTGTGTTCTTATGAAAAAAATTCTCATTTTTAACACATGAAGTCAGATATTTACATTTATATATTTATTTCCTCTTATAATTGAATTTTATTTTAACTTTGATTTGTGCATTTATAACTAATTTGTTAAATTTTTAATTAAATAAACTATATATGTACACACATATGGCATGATAGAAAGATAAAAATTTCTACTGAACTAATATATGTTTCACATTTATTGCCATTTATTTTAATTCGTAAGTTGTTCAATGTTAACCAAACTAAAACTTGTCCCCCCCTTTTACAACTCATAATTTTTAGCTACTTGAAAAATATTAATGTAAAGTAGAGCAAATATTATGCGTGAAATCATCTATGTTTTTATCAAGAATTGGTTTTCTAAACATTTTTTTTTTTTGTAAAATAGGTCAAATATAATAAAAATTAACTTTGACAATAGACTAAAAGTTAAACAATAAATCATCCCTTACCCCTTACATGACTTGAAATAAGAATGCTTACAAAATGAAGGTTTTCAATAAAAATAAAACTTACTATTATGCAGATATGGAATCTATTTTATAAATGATTCTATATAAATGATGTATGAATTAACACATGCAAAAATTGGTGTCTAAAAACTGAGTGATTTCCCCCTTGAATGGAAAAAACTTATGAGAAAACATTCACAAACATAACTAAGAATCCAGCTTACTTCATATCAAATAATTGTTCGATAGCAAGGCACTCAGAACTTAACTGGGGTAGACCAGACTTCACAATAACATAACATAACAAAGGTATTAAATCATCAGCTCCACTGAAAATGAATATTTTTTTTAAATTATACATTAAATAATATACACTCTATAACATAAAAATAATAAACTAAGAAAGAATTATTCAAATGTGACAAAACTGCATATGAATGCACCTTACAATAGTGTATGCAAAATTATTAGCCTTTGGAGGCCAATGACTGACTGGCTGAAGCTTTAGTTCACTGCAGTGGGGCATCCAGATAGCATAAGAAACAGAGGACATTCCAATGTTAAGAATATAAGTGAATATAATTTCCTTGATTCATGTGGACCATACCTATACCTTGTTACTGGTCTCCATGTTCCTTTAAAAACTAATCCCCTTCGGAAATATTGGGACTTTAAAAATTATTATATTATAAAGCTTCCTCTAAAAGAAGATGTGACCATGCAAATTAAAACTTGTATATAAAGTTGAAACTTTAGGTTAGA
This sequence comes from Trichonephila clavipes, assembly GCA_019973935.1. NCBI lineage: Eukaryota > Metazoa > Arthropoda > Arachnida > Araneae > Nephilidae > Trichonephila > Trichonephila clavipes. The sequence continues at coordinate 438,001 of BMAU01005062.1, read as the reverse complement.
AGAGAGAGAGGTTAGACTGCTATCGGGGTGGGGATGGGGGGTAGTGATTAATTAAACTTGAAGTGAGGCATGGATATTTAGAAACTGATTACTGTAATATTAAAGAGGATGATCTATGAATTAGGAATTAAACTAGATTAGGCAGCTAAAAAGTAGAAGCTATTGACAAGACATAAGTGATCTAATTATTCAAAGTCTTCTTGTATCTTACATACCTCGTTAATTGCTTTCCATATTTGATATTTGGGTGCATCTCTTAACTTTGATTAATCGAATTTGTGTTGTTGGTACTGAGAATAAATTGAGTTATTTTGAATATGGCTAATCTTCCTTCCGTCTCTCCCACACCCTTAGATGCATCGACTTTTACAACCTCATAAACAGATTTGTGAATTTAGTATGAGCAGATGTCACCATTTGATAGAGAAATTGGATTAAAGGGAGCAGGGTGATCAAACAACAGGATTGCTTAACCTTTGGATCAAACTGATGCTACCGTTTGATGATGTTGACTAGAATGGGTTAAGCATTGTGGCAGTGGTTGACAGAATAAAGGACAGGGGAAAAAAAAGACAGAGCTATTGTGCTCACAGCTCCTGATATGTCCCTATGAGTGTTCTGACATAGCACAACCAGGAACTAATGACTGCAATTACCATCAATAGGCTACTCAGCAGATAGGAGCAAAGGCCATGGAAGCCAAGCCACTTGCAAAGATGAATTCAACTTTGAATATTATAGATTGTAGTAGAATTATTGAAGCCCAGTGGCTGAGTGGTAGTGTATCGTGCTTCCACGCCACAGGTCTGGGGTTCAAATCCCAGGCTGGACAAGGTTGACTCACCTTTTATTCCTACAGTGGGTCAATAAATGAGTATCAAGCTTGCTTGGGAACTGAACACTGGGAGTTTTGCATCAGACTAACCACTTGACTGAAATATCTGCACATGTACCCCAGTACCTAAGGTCATGAATATTGAGATAGGCACAGTAGGCTTTGGTCCTTATGGGTTGTTGCGCCACTGAGTTCAGTTAAGTAGAATTATTGCAGTGATATGACACCTACTTCAAATAAACTCATATAACCTGCAAAGATGTGTCTGGAGATGTACAGGAATGCAATGGGATGATCCCCCCACACCCATCTACTATACAATCCAACAACCATGAGTTATAAAATTTTAAAAAAATCATCTAAATTCAATTTTTAAAAGAATTAATTTTACTTCAGGAATAACAATTTTTCTTTTTTAACAGAGATTTTTTTATCTCTAAAAAAAACTCCTGTCCTCTAAATATAAGTATATGATGAATCCCTAGCTCTTTATATGTCAGTTGGGGTAAACATCCAGCCCAGTACCCCTCATAGCTATTATTACTTTTAACTTGTTCTAAACATGCACACAAACTTAGACTTTCTTGTGCTATTGACACCTGTTACAGTCGCCTGCTCTAGTCATGACTTGGAGTACAGTATGATTTATTGATTTATTATAATAAACTAAAACACGATCATCATTTGTGTTATTAATTAATCATAATCAGTAAAAAAAAAACACCGTTAGAAACACTCCAAGTCATGAAATATATATATATACTCATATAATCATAAAAGAAAACAAATACATTTTTAATGTATTTAATTCAAATTTAAAAAAACATTTAGCAATACCTTTGCAATAAAAACATTCAAACTACATAAATTAAACAGGTTTTTATATTAATACAAAATAAGTTTCTTAAAATGTTAATAGTTGTTTAAAAATCAACAACAAAAAATATTGGTAGTATAGATGTAATTTTTACTTACAGTCTTCTACGATTTGGACTCATTTGGGAAGAAGAGAAATTACCACAGATTGTTTTTGCAACATCCACTATAAATATTAAAATACTGCTTAGATTTGATAATTAGATTGCAAATTAATATTTTAAATAAACAGTAAAAATTAACTGATTACATTATATAAAAGACGATAAAAGTACTCATACACCTTTTTTCCCCCCATAAATCTATCCATATCCGAATGACTATCATTTGTGTAAATAATCAAGGCTTGATCGGGTATGTCATTTATTACTTCAAGTGCCAGTTGTCTGAGTAATTCTGGATGGCTGCTATGCTTGGGAGTACTGGCCAATAATTCCTCCCGGAATTCAACATGATTAAAAGAATCAATAAAAGTAAATGTAATATCATTGAGTGACATTACTTTAGGTAAAGTTTAGACACCACATTGAAAATAACTATAGCTATTAAAAAAGGTATGAGTTTTTAAAAACTATTAATGCAATGTACTGAACAAAAAAAATCTGTATAAATATATATTTATATAAAGAACATCCACATATGTCTTATAAATAAAATAATACAGGAATTAACGTTTTTGCATATGTAAGATTTTTTTTCCAAATAGTCTTGATACTTTTCATAGTTAATTTTGAGGCATAATAATTTCATACAAAAAGAATTATTAAATATGTTCCACTTAATTATTTTATAATATATTTGAATGCATTTTGATACATATTTTTTACAGTGAAACAAAGAATGCTAAAAAGATTAAAATATAGGCATGTATACTTTACCAAGGCATCCTAACTTTTCTGTCATTGAATTTGAGTTAGTTAATCTCTGTAAGAGTAAAATACTATTTGCATAAACTTCTGAACCAATATCTTCTTTACTTGAAAATCCAAATTTTTTTGGATCCGAGTTTCTATGAGCAATCATTGTCTCTAAAATCTTATATTCAGATGGAAGATTTAATATTCTACAAAAGCAAAAATACAAAACATAAATTTTTTTAAAAAATCCATCATAATCTATATTTTAGAAGCAATTATACAATTAATATTTCACTTTTATAATTCTATATAAAAATAATCATGCACACTGAACTTTTTAAGAATGTAATAAGTATTTGAAACATACATATGCATAAAAGAATTAGTAAATTCTTTCATATAAATTGGGTGAATACAAAATTTTTGAAGAAAAATAGCCCCATTACATATTAGAATTACTTGAATTCTGAATATTTTAGATATAACATTTTTTCTCCTTCTTAAATAATGTGCAAAGGTATTGCTTAAATAAATTATAAATCAAATAATTTTTTAAAACAAAATAAATAAAAGTAAGAAACAAAAATCTACCTATTGCAAAAACCAATTTTAAAATTGAATTATCTCATGAGAAATAGTATAGTGAGTCTTAGCTTTTTTATTACTAATACTGTTTTGAAAATATAGACAGTATTAAAAAAATTGTAAATAACAGCTTTTTCAGATTCCATGATAATTTTATCTCATTTGCCAACAATAAATATGCCTTATAAATACAAAATCAAGTATCCTAATAAATTTAATCAATAAAGAAGGCATAATCTTTTAAATGACAAATTAAATAGTTTACGTATTTCCAATTAATAAAATTAATATATATATATATTTTATTTTGAATAGAAATAATTCCATTATTCAATATAATCCATACCTGAAAAGAATAAAGATATTGGGCCAGATGGGATCCAATATATGATTTTCAATAAGTCTATGGCAAATTTCTTCTGAATCATCTGGCAGTAAAGATTTATAAATCAAGTAGAAAATTTCTAAAATATTTTCTATTGTATTTGTAATTTCTAATGAAATGTTCTCTAAAAACTCTTTGAGTGACAGGAGAAATATTTTAGAAATCTGAACTGCTCCTGCTTTGGAAGAGTTAATTAAAAGTTCTTCTGAATTTTCTGTGACACTCAGTTCATCTTCTTCCAGGATCAATGGGCATTCTAAAATATATACAAACACTGCTAAGTTTGATAAACATTTAGACAAGTTACAAGAAAAATTTACCATAAAATTTTATCATTAACTTCTAATTTAAATAATTTGAATTACATTTCAGCTATGTGTCAATTATTTTTGACAGTTTCCAACACGAGGAAGACAATAAAATAGTTTAATTTCCAACAAGTATAAAATTCTTTTGTTTATAAAAAAAAGGAAAACATTTGAAGGGGGTAGAATGTGTAAGGCATGCTTTCCCTCTCTAAGCCAATCAAATTGTTTTATTTCTCAAAATGATGAATATGAGAATTTAAATTTTATAAATTTTAAGCTATAAAGCTTGTTGCCTCATTAACTAGTGTGTTATTCATCATACTATTTAAATTTTAAATAATTTAAGAGAGAAAAGGAGGCCTCGGTAGTGCAATGGGTCAATAAATGAGTACCAAGCTTGCTTGGGAACTAAACATTGGGGTTTTTGCATCAGACTGTCAGGAAAATCTGCTCAGTGCCCATGGTCATGAAAACTGAGATGGATACAATAGGCCGTGGCCCTCTATGGGTTTTGCACCACTGAGAAAAGGATTGAAAAATAAGCACATATGTAGGAGTATAATTTTGAGCATAAGGACACAAAGGATTTACAATATTTAATAGAGAATTGTTTTGTTTCAAAGACTAAAAAAAAATACAGCTTTTAAAATATACTTTATTAAAAATTCATTCAAATTTATAGCATTTACTTCTGTATACGATAAATTTTTGTATAAGAAATAAAGTTAAATTTTAATTTTTTTTGTTACATTTTTATCGATACTCACTGTTATATAAATAATTATTTCATTATAAATTGCTAAAAAATTATTAAAGAATAAAAGTCAGGAAAATTTTATTATGATGCTTACAAATTTATTTTTTAAAAAAATTATAATAGAGAAAATTACAAAATATGTTAAATATTTTAAACAGATTTAAAGGATCATTAATCGAAACATATTAAACATTTCAAGCAGATTTAAAGAATCATTCCATAAAACATATTTAATAAAGGAAGAGTAGAAATGATACACCTGATTTTAAAAAAATCATATTATTGCGCGAAACTGCTGCACATATATTACAGTAAGTGATATATGAATGTAAAGAGAAATATACCAAGTTTTTTTCTGTTACAAATGTTTGATGTGTAACCCTCATGTTACATGGCATATCTCCAATCTGTAATCCATTTCATACATTTTGTAGCATCACTCTACCAATGGTTTGTAATGCTGGACAAATGCTTACTTGTTATCCTCTGTTATTTGTTCTGTCCAATTGCTAATGATGCGGCTTGAAATTAATTTTTTTTCACAAAATTTTCCATGCTATCGTTTGGAGCAACTCAAGTTTACAGGTGGTAACTCTCACAAACTTCCTTGAACTTTGAACAATACTCTGTCTCACCCTCTCCACTGCTTCTTCCAAGACGCTTGGCAGGCCGCTGCTTTTCTTCTCACCTGTTTCCTTAAATTGATACCATTGTAGAATGCTCTTGTTGGTTGGTGCTACTTTCCCATAGTGATTTCTAAATGCATATTGCACTGAAATAAATGAAAAAACCTGTGCATACTCTAATAGGCAAAAACTCTTCTCTATCTTTGTCATTATGTTTGGATTTCAATTACAGTGATCTTGAATGTGCTGTTGATCATCAGTGGAAAAAAATTTAGTATATTTTTCTTTATATTCATGAATCACTTATTGTAATACATGTGGTAGTTTCGAAAATATGATTTTTTATAATTGGGTCCATCCATTGTACTCAGCCCGTACAATGATTAAATATTTGTGGAGAAGGATAGGTACTGAAAAATTTTCTTGAATGCAGAGGTATTTTTTTAAAAAATTTAGTTAACTTTAATGCTTGTTCAGTAAAATTGTTTTAAAATAATAATTAAAAATCCGTCAAAACATACAGGTGGATTCCTCAAAAGTCATAAACAATTTAACTAACATTAATTTTGTATTCAAGAGAAACTTTATAACAATGTATTACTGATAAATATTCAAAAAATTATTTCAATATTAAGTACTATATAATTCTGAAGTCTCTTTATATCATTCAGATATTTACAGACTTTCCCAAACCTCAATAATCAAGTTATTTAATGGAATGTTCTACAAAATGAATTCGCGGACCTAAGACCAACATGATTAGCTGTACAAATAAAAAAGCACTACCAAAATTTTAAAATGTTATGATTGTATTAATTTATTTTGTATGCTAAAAGTAATATCTACGTGTAGATCACATTAATGTTGGCTTTCACCATTTAACAAATTACCCTCTTTTTCAAAAAAATTGAAGAGGGGAAAAAATCTAGCTACTTTAAAAAAATATTTCGTAGTTAAAATAGAAACTCTATTATGAATTAAACCATTTCAGTGAATTTACCTGTAATATAGTGAATTAAATTAATTTATGAAATATATATTAACAAAATAATGATTTTTTGAGAAATAGTTTTTCATACCTCTAATTTTAAGCCTTAATATTATATTAAGAAATGAATTCTAAATATTACCTGGTAGTAAAGCTTGATAAATAGAATTCCGCTTTAGCATTGTGTCAATTTCCCTTTTAATATTCGTTTGCATAACTAATAACCATTGAGCAAGTGGATGTCTACTGCATCTGAAATAAAAGACAATAATGTCAAAAGGAAAGAACTAAGAGGGAAAAAACATGATATTTCATACAAGTTCATGATATAAAACCAAAACAAAATTGATCTAAAAGTATTTATTATACATATAAATTATTCAAGAGATTTAAGAAGAATATTTTATCAGCTAAGTGACAAGATTTAAATATTGAAAGAAAAACTGATTCATTTGAAAAACAATATCGCACATAGCTACAAAATCTGACTAAATCTACAATATAACAATAATTTGTTGTAGACAATACATATTTAGATTCATAATAAACCCAAAAAACTTGATAAAAATAAATTTTCTCACATTTTTTAAAAGAAAGTTTTTGAAATAAAACATTTACAAAAGCTATAGTATATTTTCAAAATGCTATTTATATATAATACTAGCTGGTATACCCGTTCTTCGCACGGGTGAATTGAAAATTTAAGCAATACAGACTGAAATTTAAAGAAGTTTTTAATGAGTTAATTTTACATGAATTGTAAATTAAACAAAAAGAAAAATGCTTTTAGCATATCTCAGCTGAACAAAAAACAATGCTTGCTAAATTTTAAGTCTGTAGATATAATAGCTGATAAAAAATATTTTTTTAAAACTTATAACGTCCCGTAACTCTCTTGTGGATCGATTTTTGAAAACACCTTCCTCCTTCTCAGCAAAATTAACACATTGTTACAAATTTTGTGTAATAAACGCATTAAAATAATGTAAATAACTTGTATCTGGATCTGTAATACGTTAATATTACCCCCGCGACTTCGTCCACATGGAATTTAACAAAAAAGTGTTTATTCAATTTGCAGAGTTTACGAAAACTTAATAATTATATATTCCACGTAAAGAAATACCTATGCTATAAGTATAATGTCATTCTTCTTTGTGAATCAGTTTCTTTTTTGTTTTATTTTTTCTCTCTTTGTTTTTTGTCGAGCAAAGTGTGAGAGGGACGCATGACCTTTGATACTGTCGATGGGGTGAGGGCTGCAAAATCATTGCAGTGTTTGTGTGCAGTGTTTGGCAATGAAATAAACAATAGAGGTATGAAATTGGCTTGGCTCTATTTAAATGTGGAGCCTTGTGAGAAGTCAAATGACGTAAAACCCCAAAACTTCCTAATTTAAGTTTCAATGCTGTCTATGTTATGGAAAAATTGATGTTGCTCAGTGTTCTTGAGAGAGAATGAAATCATTGGAATGATTATAAGCATTGAATGCAACAGTTCAAAACAGGTCTAAGTAGCAGTAGGGTGAAACAAATCTGCAAGAAGGGGGGGAGGGTCGTGTGACCTTTAACACTATCGATGGGGTGAGGACTGGGTAGGGTGAAACGAACACAAACGAAGCCCAAGCAAGGGGTAAGAAAGATGCAAGATCCGTTGACAGTGTTGATGGTGTGAAGACTGTTAAAATCATTAGTATCAGACATGAATGGGAAAAATCACGAGTGTCAGTAACCTAATTAAACAAAAAAGTTTGATATAACTGCTAGAAATGTTGAGACAGAAGGCTCGCGAAATAAAACAATCCCTATTGACTAAAAATAATCCTTAATGAATAAAAATAATCCCTATTGAAATAAATAAACCCTATTTGAAATGGATATTGTTCACCATTTTATTCATTTTACTTTTATTTCCGCGGAACCCTAATTTTTTCCCTATAATTAAAGTAGCCTAAGTTATTCCTTATAACATTAGCTATCTGCCAGTGAAAGTTTCATCAAAATTGGTCCAGCCCTTTCAGAGATTAACCGGAACAAACAGAAAGACAGATACACAGACAGACAGACAAAAATTTTAAAAATTGATTTTTTCATATAAGTACCATATATACTTTTAAATGCATTTAGTAAAAAGCTGTTAATTTCAAATTACAAACAGACACTTCATTTTTATTTATATGTATAGATGAATTTGTAATTTGGCAAAAAAGCAGCAGTCAAAAATACTTATTCAAAATGCCAAGCTTGTTTCACACAACAACACAGGTTCAATATTTCAAAGAGACCTAAATTAATAATATAACAGCATACCTAACAGTTTTGAGAAATATCTTTTCAGCTGCTTCTGTAGAAGTTATTTCAAGGTTATTCAATTTCCAAGTACATGGCCAAGTCTTAAAAAAATAAAAATATAATTAATTTCTCTAAACTCATTCTTATTTTTTTAAAGCATATTTACATTACATTACAAATATTTTTCAACTATTATTATGTTCTAATTTTGATGAATTAAATATTTCAAAATAGAAAATATTTTGCTTAAGAAAGTATTTTTTCTTAATGAATTTTTAACAGAAATATATAATATTACTTACTTCTGTTTTAGTATATTGTAAGACTGAAAGATACAGTTCTTGTTTTTCTTTTTGTTTTTCATTTAGATTTTGTTTAGATTCCAGCAATTTTCTAAAATTAAATTGAATTGTAAGCAATTGTAAAATAGTTTATACATACAATAGAGTCCCGAAACATGGTCTAATATGGAGAGATGGGTGGCCAAGTTTGTGCAAATGCCAGGTTATAGAGTATAGCATTAAAAGAATAACTACAAGTGTTTCTTCAGAAAATATTGCACACACTACACTTGTATGTATTGTTCGTTTGTGAGTACAACAGTAAATAAACTACTCAAATACCCTTAAAACAAAAAAAAAGTACATACTTTATGAAGACACACAGGATTTGTTACATGAAACTTAATGAATACATAGTATGCAGTAATTTTCCTGATCAGGACACACCTCAGAAAAATATCTTATGAATATCTAATATGTTTGAAATGAAAATTAACTTTGAAAAACTAGATACTTTTTTTTTAAAGAAATGCATAACTTTCTGTTGCCTTTCATAATACACTCTGCATTTTGTTACTTAATCACAAAGGTGACGAAGGAACATGAGTCCATAACTGATGCACCTAGTGGTTTCGAGGACCTTTAGTCCATCACTATGTGATATTTTGGGAGTTTGTATGGTCCTCAACATAAACTACTTCATTAATTTCTGGCATTTTTTCATTAACTGTGAGAGCATCAATAATTTCTGCATCAGATAAAATGTCTTGCTGGGTATCAGGTATTTCAGACCTGATAAGGTGGAGCCGAGTTTTTGGGACTCTACTGCTTTAAAAAATACATTTCAATTAATAACACATAAATTTAAACTATGAATACAAGATCCAATAAAACTTTCCTTACATAAATAATAATATAGCCTGAGTCTCCCTCTCCATATATATATATATATATACACATACACAGAAAAATATGTAAATATTTGAATTAAAATTTATGATAACTAAAACTGTTTTAATTCAGATTCAGATATAAATTAAAACTAAACATTTTCCCAATAAGCTCAATTGAAAAGAGTAAAAAATATTTAAAAGTGTTATTTAATATAAACAAAATTTAAAACATTTAATAAAAACCAAGTTTATAAAAATTTAATTTTGAGAAATCTTTTTTTAATTCATTTAATTATTTGCCTCCTAGTCAAAAAACAATTCTGCTTGATAAAAGATTTAATAGTTAAAGATGTATTGTATACCTTCTAATTGCAGAAAAGCCACAATCAAATGTAAACTAATATTTAAATTCCCTATACAGTTTTTCATGCATAATGCCTTATTTAATATTCTACAAATTAACTACCTATGTTATTAATGATTCCCCCAGGCATTACTTAAATAAAATTTCAGAATATGTGAGAATAGAATTAAGAAACATGCTTGAAAATATGATAGAAAAATTGAAACAAATGAAAGGAGAACAACATTACAAATCAAGAATATAACTTTGAACTTTTTTGTTTTATCATTACAAATAATAGAATTAAGATATTAATAAGAAAATCACTTATCAAGAAACACAAAAATTAAAGAGAATGAAAAAAATAATATTTAGATAGAATAAGTTTGTAAATAGAATTTAAACTATACTTCATTTCATTTTCCATTGACCGTACTCTTTCTTTTTGCAATTTTTTAACAGCCAATACCAAAGAATTAAGGAAAATATTAATTTCAAATGAACTAATTTTGGTAACTAACAATGAAAAATTCAAAGATAAATCAGTTGAATTACAACACAATGATTAACTGATAGAAAATCCATAATTTAAAATTTAATGTGATTGTAGTTAAGATTTATGCTTTAGAAACCATGTACAATTAATAAAAAAAAATTTTGATTCAATACTTTTCACAATTTTTTTGGTAACTCCCAATGTATATGCATTATGTAAAACAGTTTTTTGTGCTCAAAATTCCATAAAATCTAACCATTGAATAGTTTTAAAAAAATAAAAAAAATTCTAAAAGTGATTTTAAAATGCTACTCCTCCTACAATAATTGACGCATACATATGAAATTTGATTTATACAAGTACGACAAATTATGTATAACTAAATTCGGTATGGTTTTTGTATAATGGGATTGATATTCATAAAATACTTTCTTTTATGAATGCTTATTGAAAATTCCTTAAAAAATGCATAAATTATAAATTGAACTATTTTTTAAAAAATAAGTTTTGCTTTGATTAAAAAATACATGCTAAATTTTGTTACATGTATTGATAGCAATAATTTTAAAAAAATGTTAATGATTTGGTACAGTAGCACAAAATTCTTATTCTTTCTTTCCAAGATAAATCAGTTTTTATTTGTCATTAGTGAATAAAAACGAACAAAAGTTATCATAACTCTGGGGTATTTTTTTAAACTTAAAGTTTTCAAATTGATTGAGATTATAGAAAAACATATAAAAATAATTTAGACTAAAAAATTTTGATTTGATATTTTGATCGATTTTTGTCAATTGAATCATACTGCAACTCCTTATACATACATAATATGGCTAAAAAAAGGAATACAAAACATTTCAAAATCTAATTATATAATAGATAGTCCATTTTAATCAATTTGATTATATTCTAAATTAAACTCAATATAAGAAAGGATACTTCATTGTATTTTTTCTTTGCTATCAAATCATTTTCAATTAACTGCCGTTCAAGCTCTAACTTCTGTATAAAAGTAAAAATAAAACCATAACTATGCAAAATGTTTGAAACAAAATTACACAATTTTATATGTATTCCATTATTTAATATAATTTTTATAACTGAACATCTTCAGGCAGAAAGAGAAAAACATTTTGTACGTCATTAAGATTTTAATGAGTACTAAATATAGTAGAAATAAGAATAGAGAATATAAAACAACATAAAAAAACAGTGAAATAAACCGAATAACTAATGAAATGCTGTGAAAATGGCTTTTATAAAATACTTAAGTGCTCAACTTAAAACTAGTTTAAAAATTTTTTTTATGCATTTAGTGCACCATTTTTTTAATGAATATTGCCATTTAACAGGTTTACAATAATGTACGCAAAGACAATATTCAAACATGACATTTTTATATGATTTCACAAAATGTGCACAAACTAAGCACAACAACTTCAGAAATTATATATAAGTAATAAAAATTTAAATAAGAAAGCAATGAGATAAATTTTATGAACCTTAAAACTTTTCTAATTACAATACTGTTCGAATTATTGGCACAAACGTTTTTCTTGTTTGAGTTGGTATGTGATTACTAATGATGTCCTGAACTACCTCCAATACCTCTATATAGGTAGTGTGATATATTGACTGACAATAATTTATTCATTTTAATGTATCAGGAGCTCAGTTGTGAGCCTTTCAGTGGGGCAGCTGGTAATTTCCATTTTGCGTTCTGTATTTGTTACTGATTTGTTCAAAGATGGGTATTACTCTGAAGAACCCCATTCTAAAATAAATCACTCTCAATAAACACACATCTATGACTATGACAGATATAACTATGGCAGTTGGTGAGATTCAATTAAGAGTTTTAAGAACATTTCAAAATTCTGGATCATTGTCGCCAAAAAGAAAAGAAAAATGTGGGCACAAGTGGGAAAACTATTCCAAGAATTGATAAAATTTTAATAAGTAGCAGCAAAATAAATCCAAGAAAGACAAGCATAGACCTTTGAATGAATTTATTGGACAATGGTGTTGAAGTGAATACCTCAACTGCATGGAGAAAGCTATTGGAAGGTGGCCTTAAGGCAACAAGAGAGAGGAAAAAAACTTTCCAACTCAGAAATGATGAAAAAACGTTCAGCATGGACCAAAATATACCGATCATGGATTGTTAACGACTGGGAGAGGGTGATTTTGAGTGAAGAAACATTTATTTGTGCAAGGATACAAATCAAGTGTAGTTAGACAAAGTGAAGTTGAAACTTTGCAACCAGATCACATCCAACAGATTGTAAAACACCCTTCTAAACAGATTTTTGGGTTTTTATTCACAATAAATGGGCCTGGAAGCTTAGTTTCTCTAAAATACATGATGAAATCTGCCAAATATATAGAAATATTATGTAGTAGGATTTTTTCATTCTTGGAAACATTTGATGGAACATTTGAAAATGACTTGACCCCTCGTCACAATTCCAAATTGGTCCCTACTTTTATACGGAAAATAAAATAAAAGTGATCGGTTGGCTTGAAAATTCCCCTGACTTAAATCCTATTCAAAACTGATGGCATATTCTCAAGAATCATTTAGCTAATATGAATCGCACGACAACAGAGCAAATGATAAAAAGGGCTATACTAGTGTTTCCAAGATGATGAAATCAAGAACATGTGTACTACTCTAGTGGAGTCAATGCGAAAACAAGTTGAAAAAGTCATTTCTGCTAAAGGAAGACATACTTCATACTAATATGCAGATTTTTCAGTCTCTTTACAGTATGTAATGATAAAAAGCTAAGGTTTTAGAGAAAATAACTTTTATCCCAGTTGTACCAATTAATTTCTACAGTACAATAATATTTAAAATTATTTTCTCAAGGAAAAAAAAACTTAGATTGCAGAACAGTTACATATTACAAAATTCAACTGATTATTAATGGTTTATCATTAAATGATACCAAAATCCATTTACTGCATAGAAATATTTCAATATTTAGAAAGTACAAGCTTCATAAAAAATGTATTATTATTAGGAATAGAATGAGGAAAGAATAAAAAAGTACAGAGTAACATACTAAATTCGCTTTTGCATTTTTATCTGTTGCTTTTTCAAATCTCCATTGGTATCTTTTTATAAGGGCCATATTATCATTTTCTAATTTTTCAAAAGCAGGGAATCTAAAAAACATTCAACAATTATTAGAGATTTAATGTTAACACTGAGAAAATGAAATTTATAAAAGCTTATAAATTTTCTTTATTGCAACATTCTGACATTTATATCTTAAAACATTTCTTTTTATAATATATTTCATCTTAAATGAACTTTAAAAATGTATTTGACCATGCATTGAAAAAAGGTAAGTTACATTAGATATAAATGTAAAAAGTACTGAATTGTTAAAATTCATTCAAATTTATATTATTATTTATTGAAATTAAGAAAAGAACTAAAAAAAATAAAAATGTCTATTTTTTCTTCTACAGAATTGTATAAACTACTGACAGCTTACTTTTTTGTATATGTATTTGTAAAATCAGAACATGGTTGCACATTACTAACACTATTTTTTTTAGGGATTGTATTTTTTGGTGATTCTTTTTTACCTAGGAAAAGAAAACAATGTACATTATCAAAACAAGAAATTCAATATTACTTTTTTTAAAAAGAAGTTGTAAATTAATTTCTTTAATCAAGAAAGCCTGAAAATAGCACCCATTTAATAGAAATTTTACATAATTCTGGTTAACATTAAATTTAACTTATAGAAAGTTAAAAATTTCTTTATTTAAATTAAATGAATTAAGGAATAAATACATAATACCAATCACACACAAAGGCATTTATATTAAAAGAAAAATAAAAGAGATGCAAAAAATTACCTCCATCTACAATAACAGTCATACGATCTGAACACTCATGTATCATACTAAGAACTTGTTTTACTTCCTTATTTCTTTCTAACATCTTTTGAAAACCTTTAAAAACAACAACAACAAAAGATTAATTCCTTATATTGAAAAACTAATATTTATAATTAAAATAAACCCGATATATGCTTTTAAAAAATTTAGAAAAAAAATTTAATAATTTTTTTTTCAAACAGTTGAATCTCATAAAATTTTATTTATATTCTTCTTATACATAGTATGAAGCTGATACAAATAGCTTCATTTAACAGATAGATTAGAGTAAAGAAAAAGTATAGAAAATAATTAAATTCCAACATTCTATTTGCTTTATACACACACACAATATATAAACATACATAACATGAATGATAACTTATGAAATCATGAAAATACTCTCTTCTTCAATTTTTAATGAATTAAAATACTCATTTTATTTCAATAAGACTTTTTCTTTAATCTCAAATCTCTTTTTCTTTTTTCAAAAAAAAGAGAAAGAATTCTGCCTTTATTAAAGTAAAAAAACTGGTAATTTGTGACTAGGAAAATTCAAATATAAGAACTCCTTAGAAAGGGAACATACAAAGCAAGCTGTTTTAACACGATTGATGATGCATATCGAGAAATATATACAAAACAATGTTATTTCTGGATCACATACGCTATCCTATTTTTTCCATACAAGTTAAATATATTTTAATCACTGTTATTATTCAATAATAGAGAATGCTGTTCTATTTGCTTGTAATGTCAATGAGAAATTTAAAAGGATTTTTTTAATACTGTGTGTAAGTTGTGTATATTCTTTTCTATGGTACAGACAACATTTAGTAAATATTTTTATAAAGAATATATATGTTTTACTACAGCAAGTGGTTGACTATCGTCATGATATGTATGTAGATGAGCAAGGACTAACTATTCTTCAAAATTTCACAACTTTTTCAATAACTACAATTGCTACTGGCACGTGATACATCTGAACACCACACCAACTTTTAACCAATGAAATGACAGAGAAATATGTGGAATATTTTTCTTCTGATACAAAGTTCACAGAACTAAAAAGAGAGATTAGGTGTGAAGTAAGTGGGTAAGAGACATTGGGTGTAATTTAGAGTGCAGTAAGTTATGTAGCTTTCTACGCATAAGCTTTGCATTGCTTATCAATTAAGACCCAAGTAAAATAAATGAATTCCTGTTTTACTCTTTTGCAACAAGATGAATAAAGGAATATTTACAAAATAATTTATTACAAATTGAAGAACATGTTATGCATGTAAAATCTCTTTTCATTTATACATATACATATATGTGTGTTTATCTACATTTAGTGTTAAATTGAAATTTGTATAGGGATTTTTGCATAAAAAATCCAATTCTGGTATAAAAAATATTTTACATTTTAAAAATAATTTTTAATCAAAAGAAAAAATAGATTAAATGAAAATAAATGCTTAACATTAAAACTTTCAAAGATTAAATAATAATAATATAATATATTAGATTGTTATGCACTGCTGGTTTTCAAGTTGAAGTAAGTGAACCCTTGCAGGCACTCAAACATTTAAATGGAATACAAAAGCAGCATTTAATTCTTAAAATATTAAATTTTTGATTAATAATTTTTAAAAAAGTGTTTTCAGTGCTAAAATATTATTTCTCCAAAATAATTTCAAAATCATATGCATGAAACTTCTGTAGACTATTGAGGCAAATCAAGAAATTTATTTTTACAGAAATAATCGTTGAATAATATTTAATTTTCTAATTTAAAAAATATCTAATGCCTCTTTCTGCACAAAATTAGTAAAGCTGGTAAAATACTACAGCCAAATTTATTTATTTCTATGTGGATTTACTTTAGTTAGTGGTTTGAAATAAATATAGAGATGGAGATGATACAGAGTTTTATTTATAAAAATATTCACATTTAATTTACATTAAATTTCGTATAGTAAAATGCAAATTGAGAAACAAATCTTCCTTTTAAAGGTGCTGCAAATATTTAGAACTTAAATGTTCTAAACTGCAATTACATTTTTGACAAAAGCGAACAAAGATATTGCGAGAATAAATATATATTTGTTAAAATATAGAAATGTAATTATAAATACAAATATATAAATGTAATTACTTTTAGAATATTATAGGAATCACAATGATTTGAAAATTTCAAATACAGTATTAGAAGTTTGGTTTTTTTTTAGACTAAAAGAATAGAAACAGTCATTGACAAAAGATACAAATTCATATACTTAGCAGTCATTTAGTAAACAAATTTTTAAAAAGCTAGGAAAAGCTTAAGAAAATATAAGTTAGAATGGAATTTACTTTTAAAGCATTTCTAGAAATAAAAATTAGATGAGAAATGATTCCATGACAATTAATATTTTTATTAGATTTGTCATATCCCTAGAGATAAGCTTTTCAAAATAGCACAAAGAGAAATAAATCCCCAAACCCCCAATAATAAGGACAATACATTAAGAGTACACCAGAAATTTTCATTGACAAGAAAAAAAATTTATTAATCAAAAGGTATGCTAAATAAAAATTTTTGAGAGTAACTGTAAACTGGAACATATCTATAATTTCACTGAAAATAAAATATAAATTTAATTTTAGATAAAAAAATGATCTAAAAGGAAAGATATTTGTACAAACCAAAAGAAGCAAACATTTCATTCAAGTATAAAGAGAGGACATTTAGACTTTGAAGATATTTGGCAAAGGCCACCTGAAACATAAGAATAATTATTAAAATATTAATTTTATTATAATTTATTAAAGCTAAAAAGAGAGTATTGAAGCATTGTTGTTTGTGTTTAATGCCACCTGATTGATGGCATCAGATTCAAACCTATGAAATTTATGGTGACAAGGGACTAGTTTTATGACTGTTATTAATTGTAGCTTTCAGCACTTTGCAGCGGACAGTATACTTTGACTCCATATACTTCACCCCAATTTTGAGGGAGGACACTCTGAGGGGGGTGTCCACCACCAACTGCTTGAGAGAATTGAATTTCTGGCTTGCATGCCTCGTGTTGTATGAGCATTAGACATTTACAAACATTCATGCCTTCTCCATCTCAGTAGCAATTCTTAATTTTTTTTCACCATCATTAACCCAGATGGTACTGAGATTAGTGAGACTGGCTGCTGTGCCAAACGGCCGCGTTTGAATCCCAGAGATGGCATGGATGTTTGTACATATCTAGTGCTTGTGCAGCATGGGGGCACTCTAAATATTTGTCAAGCCAAAATTTCTCTCCAGAGGTTAGTGGAAGGGAAAGAGAGGTGGGAGGCCCAGTGATGCCTCCTCCCAGGGTGTCTTCCCTTAAAATTAGGAGGTGGAACAAAACTAAAATGCACAATCACCTGCATGGAGATCAAAGTTGCGACTAATGACAACAGATGTACTACTAGCCCCTTGTTACAATGAATATATAGTGGACCCTGATCTAATACCGTTGATTGGATAAAATTAAAAAAACAAACAGAGAAGTATTTAACAAAAGCATAATAGAAAAACAATACATAAAAGGATGACGATATATTTAAGAGATGATTGCCACAAAAATTATGAATTTCATGCACAATCATCTTCTCAAAGGATTTCATTATAAAAAACTGAATTAATATAGTAATACACAGAAAATCGAAGTTCAACAGATTTCAAATAGATATGTGAACATTTAAAAAAAAAGCTTTTTACTTGATAATTTCCACTGCTGTCCATACTGACTGCATCTGATAAATATCGCAATGCTAAGGAACGATTTTCCATACTTGAGTCTGAAAAGTATAAACAGTTCAAACATTTAAAAAATTTTTATTTCAAATGCAGGGCTTTAAAATAATCACAGCACATAAGCTTAAAAACATAAAATCACCAAAAGACCCAGCATATCACTGTTTGCAAAAAAACCCTTCAAATTCTAATATGTATTTGTAATTGTAACTTTTGAAACAACATGATAAAAAAGCTACTTTTTCTTCTTTCTTCACCACTATTTTCCCTCACTTTTAAAAATATTATTAATGCACAGTTCAAAACACAGAATATCAATTTTACGATAAAAATATATATAATATAATATAATTTTACGATAATTCAATGAAATTACATGAGAATACTGATTGTGGTTATTATATACTCACATCTAATATGTTCAAAGCACGAAAAAATTACAAATTTCAACACATATCATCAAAGTTAAAAATAACTGCATTAAAATGTAACAAATACTGCGTATTAATTAAATCTTATGTAAAATTTTTTCGAAATTACTAAAACACTTATTTTGTATTTTAATTAAATTCTTTTAAATTAATTAATCATTTTTAACAAGAATGACTTTATCGCACCGTAAATCCAATATCATAAATCAACAACAGGTTTCATTTCCCAGCCGTAACCCATTCCGCACTACGTTGTTTACAAACAAATTTAAATACTAATATTTTTTTCCTGTCATAAGATAATAGGGAAAAATAGCGGAAGTAAAATAATAAATTTCTGGAATGGCAATAAAAGCAAGCAAAAAAATTTTGCTTGAGTTTTTCTGAATAATTATAACAAATAAACAGTCGAATTGTATAACTATGATATATTTTTTTCAAAATAATGCTAAATATTTCGATTTATATTAAATCTAGTAACAATATTAAGAAATATTGTTCATTTATTGATTATAACTTGTCAACAAAATATATTAAATATATATTTAAATACATTTCTTGTAAATACATATTCGTCAGCAATATAGTATGCGCAGAAAATAAATAATTATCAAACGGTAAATATATTGTGAATTGAAAATAGGAGAGTATAATACATATATATTGCATAATATAGTAATAAATTATTTTTGAATGTTCGCGATTTTTAATAAACTTTTATTAATTTTAATTATAATTGAAATCAAATATATAAGCCATTATGCTATGTTTGTCCGAACTATCAGCTGCAAATTATATAATTGTTGTGACTTTAAATCTTTTTAACTTTTGCAAACAAAATCGAATGTCAGGTTTTAAAAGAATATTCGTCATTCTTCATATGGACTTGCCGTTGCCTAGTGGTTATGGTCACGAGCGCATGGCCGGCATATCACGCGTTCGAGTCCAAGTGACATTGAAGACCCGCTGTGTAGACAGGATGTATTCGAAACCTGCCAGGCGTCCTCCGATTGATGTGGTAGTTTGAAGAAGGAGTCGTCATCATCACTTGACCGAAATTCGAAATTACAAGGTCCCAACTTACAATAATAATTATCTGTTTTTTATTTAGAAAAGTAAAATTCGTGATTCTCTCATTTCTTTTCGACAGTTCAACGACTTTGAAAATACAAATTTTCAATCACATGGATGATTTTTTTTAAAAACTTTTTTCGTAGTTTAAATTGATTTTTTCCGAAACAATCCTCATTTTTACTTTATATAAAGAATAGTAGGGAAAATATGTCACTTTTTTAGTTTTAAAAAAGTGACATTTAGTTTCTTCCCCAAGGGGAAACACATGGAGCTTAGACTTGTGCATTTTTGAGTTTTTTTTTTTGAACTCTTTTAACTCTGTAATGAAAAGCATTAACTATTTTACGATGCTTTAAATATATTTAAAGTTGCTTCTTTAGTTTCTCAGTTAACAAATTATATACAACTAACCATATCTGCCCACTTCTGTGAGTATTTCCAATGTCGTACAAATATATTTTGTTTTTATGTTATTCAGATACTAAAATCTTAACAACAAACTTTGTATTGAATTCAAAAACATTCTTATAACCTTCACCTCTTGATTTAAAAAGGACTCGGCTTGAAATTCTAAATTAGTACATTTATTTTATCTCCTTCCTTTCCGCCCCTTGGGGACCTATTTCCACAAAACTTATTCTTGGTGAATTTGTACTCAACAAAAGGAACATGTCCATCAAATTTCAAGTCTTTAGGTGTAATAGTTCCTGAAATCTCGTGATGAGAGAGTATGTGAGTCACTTTTCTCTTATACACAGAGAGAGAGGTTTCCGATCAATTAAAATTATTTGTATAGTTATTGCTTGTTCAGAAAACTTATTAAAAATAGAAATTTTCATTATTTTCCAGATATTAAACTGCAAATTTAATACTTAATAGACCTCTGAATTTTGAAACACGGTCACAGGGTGAATACGACACCCGAGTTGATACTCTGTTACCCTACCATCAGTGCCGGTTTATCCATTGGGGGCTCAGGGGGCCTGGAGAGGCTCAGAAGGGCCCGGATAAGCTGGACTTAACCAGATTTTCTGATAGTAAATTTTGACTCTCCAGTGCCAAGGGGACCGTTAGGTCTTCTGCACCCAGGGTCCGAAATTAGCTTAAATCGGCCCCTCATACCATCGCGAGGACTTTGAGCACGTCCATAAACTCTGTTACACAATGAAATTTTGGTAAAATCAAAATTTTAAAGACATTTTGACTAGACAGAGCAGTTTGACTACGGCAGATATTATTCAATGCAATAAGATAATATTACCATTTTCCTCAAAATGTATTATCCATGTAAATATGTTCACATAACCAAGCATAATTACATCGAGTTTTCCTTCAAGATTCTGTACCGAATTTCGAAAAACTCATATATATTCATTATATTTCATTCCATATCCTATAAAAGATATATTTTTCATAACAGTTTTTAGAATTATGACTGATTTTTAAATAAATTTCGCAAGAATATTAAGGAAAGCCATTACAAAGCTTGAACCGTACAAGAATAGTGAAAAGTATTCTCCTCTGTAATTTTAGCAATAATTATTCATTTGAATGTAAGAATTTTTTAAAAACAACTCAGCTACTGCATTACATATTAATGCGACGCCGGCTTAACTTAAGTTAAATTGATTAATTTATTTCGTTCGATCAATTTTAAATAAAACCCGGTTCTATTCTTCTGTTGGCGTCACACTATAGCTTAAGTTAAAATTAAACACTAAATCCTCAAAGAACAATAAAACAGTACACTAAATTACAAGGGCGGTTCTTTAAAGTAACAATTAATTTATTAAACAATAAGATTAAAATTAAGTGACACATAACTGAATACTACTTAGCTTTGAAGGAGGGAGAGAGCGACGGAGGGGGTTGACCTCGGGTAGCAAGTGCGCTTCCCGGCTGTGGAGGGTTTTTCTGGCAGACGAAGAAAGAGTAAAAAGCCCCGAGAATTCGCGCGCCCACCTTTAAATAGGTTGACCGCACCACTCGGAAAATCATTCGCTTCAAAGTTCTGGCGGTAAACTTTACAATTCCGATTGGCCAACAAGCTGTGCAAGGATACAGCTTCACCCGCCATAGAGTCCGTTGACCCGAGGCACCCCCGAAATTCCTTTTAAATCCGTTTCCTGTAAACAGGGCAAATGTACAAACTGCCGTTGTAACTTTGGGGACCGGCGACCTCCCATCAATATATTAAAGTATGCGTAAGAAATATGTATGAGTATTAATTTTTTTAAAAAAATTAAATTCTCTCTCTAACATGCACATGAACAAGTAATACAAAAAAAAAAAAAAAATTAAAGTCAACTCTCCTACTTCGGCCAACAAAGAGAAAATGTTTATTTTTGTTACTTTTTATTAAATAATAACAGTTAATATAAATATGTATATACATATGACAGAATCACACTATTAAGTGGCAAAATAGAAGGCGGTTTTCCTTTCTATATATGGTGTGTGAAACTATTATATTCTTGTTTTTTTTACTATCTATTCATTCATAAATCCCTTTCTCAGAAATTAAGCCATCCCAGGTAGGATTCGAACACACAACCTTTGGATTAGAAGCCCAACGCGCGCGCGTTATCCAATGCGCTGCAAGGACACTACGAGCGATTTTCCTTTTTGTATTTGGTGTTGGCTATTTTTGTTTGTTACTATTTATTACTTAATTAAATTTAATTAATGAATTAATATTTAGAATGGATGAAAAGTAAATTGCATAAAGAATTAAGAACTGTGGCTGATAAAATTCTAAAACATTTAAGGTATCCGAACACGTTCGGAGCACTTTTTAACAAAATAACATATTTAAACATTATAAAGGCTTTTTTAGGACTCAATACCAATAAATACTAATATTTAACTAACAATATTTAAAATAAATTGCCTAAATTTCACAAAAATCACAATTATAAGTGAAATTTTAGCAACATTTTTGTAAAACTTCAAAGCAATTAAAGAAAAAAGTAATAAACTTATATTAGTAAAAATATTACCGAAACAATCTAGAGAATGTACTAAAATTTTAGAGTTGATTGAGTAAACATTATAAGAAAAATCACATTATTTATAAGACCATTATTTAAATAATAAGCTCTAACTCAAAAAATATTCACACAATAAGCAATATTTTAGTACTTTCTATAGAGAATAGTATAAATATCAGGTTCAATAAGTTTTATAGAAATACATATGTAATATTTTGAGTAATCAGACTCGCCATGATAGATTTCGAGTAATTTAAATGCCCACTTCTGGTAGATCCAAGACCCACTTCCGGTTTCTCTAACTTAATAACATTGATTGTAGCTTGGCCTCTAGGTAGAGTAGAAACAAAAAAAAAAAATGTTTTGTAAAGCCAAAAGATGGCTCTATTCAATAAAAGAGAAAACAAAAGTATCTGTCTTGACCGAATTTCGTCATTTTCAACGTGTTCGGATACCTTAAGAGCATCAAAATTATTAAATCTTGATACAAATGAATCATCTCAGCAGCCTTGTTAATTAATGTAGTTCTGAAAAGGGATCAAATCGCTTCCAGATTTTTCACACGTTTCACCTGTACTGGCAATCATTAAATTTAAACTTAAATTACACAATTTTCATAATTAAAAATACTTTAAACTAAAAAAGGGCAAATTATCAAATTAATGTCACTCCCTAACTATTGACTGATTGGAGATTTAGATTTCCCTAGGAAATCAGGCGCTCCGTAAACCCTCCAACCACAAAAGGGATCATTACTAGATAAAGGGCACATGTCTTATTTTATGACACAGCACAGCTCAATCAATAAATAATAAGTAACTGCAGTGAATATTTTGCTTTCTTCTTTAGATGGTTCTAATAATTTCGGATGTACCTTAATCGTTTCAGAAAATTCTCTATAACAAGTAATATAATTTTTTTTAAGTCAATTCTCCTACTTAGGTTAACAAAGAAATTTTTTATTTAAGTTACTTTTTATTAAATAGTTA
Organism: Trichonephila clavipes; assembly: GCA_019973935.1. NCBI lineage: Eukaryota > Metazoa > Arthropoda > Arachnida > Araneae > Nephilidae > Trichonephila > Trichonephila clavipes. The sequence goes on along the minus strand of BMAU01005062.1, from coordinate 414,336 downwards.
TAATTAATATAAATATGTATAAACATATGACAGAATCACAACATTAAGTAGTAATTAATTTTTATTAATTATCATTTAAGTATCGTATTGTCATCCAAAACAATTGTGTATATAAAATTTCAGTTCAACTGAATGCTTTAAAACGTGAGGGGAAAAAAAAAATCTTTTTAAGTTTTGACCCAAGTCGCTAAAAATGACACCAAAATAGAAAGTGATTTTCCATTTCCCTTTCTTTATATGGTGTTGGACTATTACTTTAATGTTTGTTACTATTTATTCATTCATAAATCACATTCTCAGAAATTAAATAGGATTCGAGCCCACTACCTTTGGATTAGAAGTCCAACGCGCTATTCATTACTCTACAGGGACACAACGAGCGATTTTCCTTTTTATATATGGTGTTGGACTATTATTTTTGTTTGTGACTATTTACTAATTAATTAAATTTAACTAATGAATTAATATTTGAAAAAACTGTATCATACACTACAAGTTTTAAAAAAATGTATTTGAACTTGAATGGATGAATAGAAAGTATTTTATAAACGATTAAAAATTTGAATAAGATATATATATTTATAGGGAGATGGGGAACTAATTGTAGGAATTGAAAATAACAGATTGAAAAGCAAAACGAAGCCCGTCAGTTAAAAAGAAAAAAAAGATCCACATAAATATATATACATGAAATTAAAGAAAAAGAGCAATTTTTTTTATTCTCATAAAAGGCTAGCTAAAGAAAAATAAAAATATATATATGTATATATTTTATTTATGTTTGTAGAAAAATAAGTTTTTGTTTTAAATGCTGGTTGGTTCCAAAAATAAATGTTTTAGTAAAAAATAAATTATTTTTATTGGTTTTTTCTTTGTTTCTTTTAGGCACAATGGAAAGGTCAATCATGGAAACTTACCAAGAAAAAAAAGTCAGCTGTAAAAAATATTGGAATCCATTTCCTGTTCCGTATTCTTTTTAAAAAAATCTGTTGTGCAAAAAATAGAAATAATAGAAATTCTTACCTTAGAGATTTGCAAAAGTTTTCGTCGAAAAAAATTTAGTAGTGACATGAAAATTCATAAGACAATGGATAAATTATGCAGAATTTAATGAATTTAAAGAAATCTCTAGTTTTTTGAAAACTCTATTATTTTAGAAAGCATACCTTTCAAGGGAAATAAAAGAAGGGAAAAAAAAAGCATTTGTAGAGATAAAAAAAGAATTGAAATGTTAATGTAAAATGCTATTCATCTTTGATAAGAAAAATTGTGAATCGTGTTTATCTTTTATCACAGCATCTTTGATAAGTTAAATTGGGAATCGTGTTTATTTTTTATTACAACAAATCACAATTATTTAACAAATATTTATTAATTTTTTAAAAAGGTTTTGTGCTGACGCTGCAATGTAACACTCGCGTTTCTTTTGAAAAATTATGTGTAATCTAATATTCTCCCAAATTTTGGATTTATTTGTATGGAAATCTATTTTTAAAATGTTAGCTAAAAAAAAAAAAAGGAAACTAATTGAAAAAATATTAAGAACTGAGATTAATCGTAAAATTTACAAAAAGAATTATGACTTTTAAACCTAATTTATTTGTTTTCAGTATACTGAGACTGAGTTCACTTAGAGAACTATAGTTCTCTAAGTGAGTGCGTGTTTGTTAACATTGCACAACAGAGCAACGTAAGAAATATTGGCGACGGACCTGTCTTGTGAAGAGGGCCACACCTGAGTTGACAACTTCTCTCCGAATTTCTTTGAGAATTGGGGGCCATTAAAAGTATTTATTTTAATAACAGCCTTGCAATTTAAAAGAACAAAATAGAGGAAAGAAATGATTTTTGTGTCTATTTGCATTTTTATTAATACTTTACTTTTTGCTGGGATAAATGGGTTTATAAAATCATCATTCAGTACTACTCAAAATAGGAGAAATCCTGTAGAGGGGCTGCATATTAGATTTTTGCTCGTGGGCAGCCGACACCCTAGGATCCGTCTTAACCCTTAACTTCGCACTGTTGTATTTCTGCAACATATGATTTATTTTAATTTAACAGACTCAATATTTTTTTAATTACCTACTAACCACTTATCTGAGAGAAAAAAAAAGATTACTTCAACGAAATACATGCTAATTTTGACACTAGAGGGAAGTACATTTTTTTCAGAATTCACAACAATTATAAAAACCTCTGATGCCTCAAGAACTGTGTTTTTGCTATAAAAGTTCCTCTTGTTTATTGATGAAATAAATTACCGGGCAAGAAATTTAAACATTTTATGATGAATATAAATGAATCATATAAAAAAAGTTTTGTAATTTACAGCACTACTGCGCAATATTGCATTTCTGCAACAAACAAAAAATGATTAAAATTCAATTTAAAACTGCCAATTTTTTTTTCCATATTTTTCCCTTTTATTATTACTTGAGAACTAGCTCATATAATTTTTTCATAGAAATTTAAAAAATTGCGAAGTTAAGGTTAAAGCATGGGCCTTGGCTCAGGCTCTAGGCCGTAATGGGGGCCTTGTCTCGTTCTTGACTCAACCTTAATGGGATCACGATTCGAATAATTTCAACAGTCAAATGTTATTTCCGGTTGTACTTTCCGAAAAATTTGGAATGTGATGACCATCATTCATGTATAGGCTTATGCCAGTGGCGCACACAAGGGGAGGGTCCTGGGGGTCCGGACCCCCCCCAAAACCATCGATGTTTTTTCCGATTGATTATAATTCTAAGTATATAGTACGAAAAATTTAATTAAATATTTGTTATTAATGATTAGTTTTATTAATTAATGCTAATTCTTTATTCAATAATTAGTTTTTTACTGTGTTTGTGACAAACCTATACGGAACTTTATCACTAACCTTCTGAGACGTCTTTTTTAGGGAAATTTAATTCCCCTACCTATTTCCAATCAGTTCCAAAAAGAGGACAGGATTCCTTGTTATATGCAGATTAGATAAAGTATTTAAGTCAAACGGAATCGTAAAGTTAGAGCAGTAGGAGAGAGAGATTGAAGCAAGAAGGTATAATGGTGAAGTTAGAGATTTATTATTGAAGATTTCTAGGTGGATAAATCTCAGGAAGAGCTGAGCTGCAGTGTGGTAAATATTGATTTATAATTAAAGTCTCATTAAAGTTTTATATTAAGAGTGAGATTAAAGTTAAATGTTCAATAGGAACATTATTGAATATAATTCTGGGATCTCTTATCGCGGTAATCTCTGCGTGATCGATATTCTAATTGTTAATTAATTGGATCATTAAATATTTAAGGTTATATAAAGGAAAGTCCCTTTTAAACCTCATAAAGCTAATTTCATTTAGTTGTTATTTAAAGTCTTTGATTCTATTTGGGAAAGATAACCAAATAAAGAAAGTTATTTATAAAAATGGCTACTGGTTCTTATTTGACTCAAAATCATTCTCGTTCTCAAAGTGAAATCCAAGGGGATCTTCACATGTTTTGCTCCTGAAAATCGACAAAATCAATAGGAGCATGATACAAGAATGGGGAATTTTCGACGCCGGACCCCTCCCCCCACTTGAAAAATTCTTGTGGGCGCTACTGGCCTAGGCCTATCACCATACACCATCATTTCTCATTCAGTCGAAAGGCGGCAGTTGGTCGAGCCGGTTTGTGTGATTGTAAGTCACGCACATTTTTTTATTTTGGGTTATTCTTTGTACGAGTAATTCATAACGTATACTATTTTGTGTCTACTTTTAAGAGTCATGGGGGGTTATATTTGTGTAGGGGCACAGGCAGTGGTGTAATGTACACGAGAGCCGGCTCTAGTAGATTTGCCGTCCCGGACAAAAATGAAAAATGGCTCCCCTCTCTCCAAAGCAAAAAAATTATAATTAAAAAAGATAAATTATTCACATACACACCTATAGAATAATTCTTGCGAACAAATAAGCAGCAGCACACACATATTATTTTAAGTCTTAAGAAATACAAAATAATTCGAAATTGAAGACACTAATTGTAATTACTTGTTATTATTTAAAACGAGTAAAATGTAATGAAAGGAATAGCACATTTCAGCAAGGCGATTTCTTTAAGAAAGAGTCTACTGATAGTGAGAATCACAAGCGTTTATTTTAACTTATAGTAAATGCATTCAAGACAAAAATAAAACATCTCCTGTTGCTCTCTATCTACCAAAAACTGTTATTACTTCTGGCCCCTTTTGGGTAGCTGACACCGGTCATCGTATGGATGAAAGAAATGTCCATTGTGATCCCATATAGGGATGGGGAGAAAGTTAATTGTGAAAGATGTGTAAACATATCAATTTCGTGATTTAACTAACGTATGATTCCGCCTCAAAACCTTCAAGTTTCAATATTAAAAGAAACTGACATTAAACATACAGAGTACAGATTGATTGATTGAATTTTAACGTCGCACTGTTCAGCTACACGAGGGCTTTTGGCGACGGACCACGTAATTTTGAACCATGGTCAAGTGACGTGGACGACACCTGAGCTGGCACCCCCCTCTCCTAACTACCACACCACACCAACGGGAGGACGTTTCAGCTCTCGACAGATTTAACGTGCATCGCTGCCCTACACGGCGGGTCTTTAGTGGTACTGGGCTCGAACCCGTGACAAAGCAAGCCACGGTCCGATACCTATACCACTCGGCTACCGCGGCCACCATACAGAGTACAGAGTAAGGTAATAAGATACGTTAAATGAAATATCAAATTCATACCCAATAATATTTCAAAAAATATATCAAAGTTTTTGTAACAAAAAAATTAAATTCGATTCACAAATGTCGCTCCGGGCAGGGATCCGGTTTGTCCGACCCTAGCACCGCCTCTGCGTACACCTCCGCAACCACCGCATCAAGGGGATCAGGATTTTACGACCCCAAAACCTGACTGACGCCAAGTACCTCTTAGGTAGCCTAGTGGTTAGAGCATCGGACTCCAGACTGGAAGGCCTGGGTTCGATGCCCGATGCCAATAAATACCCTCCGAGTCCACATGGAGAACGTGCTCGTTAAATCAGTGGGTTCGAAAGTCTTGTGGGTTGAATCACGAGTGCAGATGACTGGAGAATATTTCCCTCCCATCCAGTTCCATGGCAAAATTGTGGAGGTGGAAATAGGTGGTGGCGCCATCTATCGTCCCTTCGGGGAATTTCTCCGAGCTAAATCGTACTGTCACTTTAGTAATATCTACTGCATTTATTCATGGATACGAGAACAACAACCTGTATGGAGCTCAAGGCCTACAACAACGACAGGCGTACTTCTAACCCCTTGCCACGATGAATTTCATGGGCCTCGTTCTGACTACGTCAGACAGGTGGCATTAGTCACAACAACAACAACAACCTCTTGCGGCTCAAAAGCTGACTTTGCAGAGGGGGAACCTAATATTTTCCGTTATGCCACTGGGTACTTTTGCTTAGGGGCATAGAGCCTCAAAAAGCCTTAAGACATCCCTGTCGATCCCAGGCAGGGACGATTCTAGGTGATAAATTGCATATTTTTAAAAATATGGAAACTGACATGTTCTATCACATCATGACTTACTGTGACCAAAATTTTTACAATTTTATAGGGATTTTTTCACTAACATTTTTGACTCTTTCAAAAGCTCGAAATCTTCATTTTGAGTGAAAAAGTTAACTCATCGTATCTTTTTGGTTTCCTCATTTTATCTTTTATTGTTATTAATGGTGTCCTTCGCACATCAACATTTTCCCGTGCTTTGATCTGCGTAATTTTAACTGTATATTTCTTTGTAAATTATGGCGAATTCTTACAAATAATTTATTGTTAATATCATTTTATGAGAGGGTAAATTTATTTAAGAAAATTATACGTTGTAATCTTAGCTAGAGATAAACAAAGATCTGAGTTCCCAGGCGAGTCACCCATCCAAGAGACATTCACCCCTTCTATTGTCCTGACATAACTATAGATGCTGAATATTGTTACGAATTTTGTGTAAAATAGTGTAAATAATTTGTATTTCGATATGTAATGCATTTATATTACTCTATATTATATTTATTTTATGTAAAAATTGTAGCATTCGCAAGCAACGTCTTCCCTTAAGTCATAATGGCATTCAATGATTACTTGGCGATATAGTCAAGTTGGCATCATTTTTGGTGATCATTTTGGAGACTTGGCGATCATGTTGGCGACCATTTTTGGTGAGTTTGGAACCTTATGGAAATTAGTGGAGAAATTCATTAATTTCAAGACCTATGATGCAAGCGGATCTTTCTCGAAGAATCGGCGAGTCTTATTTGACCAGTGATTAATCAGTATTGTTTTGACTAGCGATTAGTAGATTTACCTTGAGCGTAATTGCCGATTAGCTCGCCTGTTGTATAGGACGAAGGTTACTTGTGAACAATCTTTTACTTAAGTGTATTTTAGACACTGATAATTATGTCTGAGTGCTGTTGAAACAGTGAAGGCCTTCATATATTTATTCTGAGAATTTTGCTGCTGAATCTTGTATTTTAAAGATTGATTTCTGACAGTAAATTCTCATCGTTCTTAAAGAACTGTCTTGTTCTTTGCGACTGATTTGCATAAAATCCTCGAACCCCTACCAACGTAACAATATATTTCAAGTAATAAAAATGTTAGTGAAAATGTAAATAATATATGACTTGGGAGGGGAGGAATGTTATTAAGGTTGAAGGTAAAAATGTGATTGGCATATCACAGTGGTCTTCAAACTGTGTTCCGCAAATTCCTGGAGCTCCACGAATCATACCTAGGGGTTCCTCGATTAAAAAATTTGAAAAGGAAATTATAAGTTGTGTATGCAAAACAAGTTCACGTTCTCTATTAAGTTTGTACAAACACGAAATATCTTAAATCCTTGCTTCTCAACGCAAGTCACACGTACCACGGGAAAAAACCTTTTTTTAAAAGAGCCTCCCTTTCGATTCGTACTATTAGCTCTCTCTCTCTCTCTCTCTCTCTATATATATATATATATATAACATCCCGTTATATATCTTACCTCTCTATATATAACATATTGTTCAAATTTTTAATCGTTAATAAAATACTTTCTATTCATCCAATCAAGTTCAAATAAATTTTTTTAAGCTTGTAGTGGATGACACTTGATGTTAATACAGATTTTTCAAATATTAATCATTAATTAAATTAAACTAATTAAATTAATTACTGGTTCTCGAGACCAACTTAGATTCGTCTCCATTGTTATAACAATATAACTCTTGAAACAATGACAAAAGTTGGCGCCGAAAACCATTTTTTCAGCCAAACTAGCCAAAACGGGTGTGCATTGTTACAACACAATGCAGACAAATCATGCTCTTTTTTTAATTCCTACTCTATTAGTTCACTCTCTCCTTATATATATATATATATATCTTGCTCAAATTTTCAATTAATAAAATACTTTTTATTCCTCCATTCAAAGTAGGAGTTGACTTAAATTTTTTTTTATATTACTTGTTTTACGTAATTTAATTGCAACTTTTAACTCTATGCATATGCGAGCTTGGGAGCTATTATAGAGGACACACTATGTTAGAAATTAACCCTAACAAAAGTGATAAAAAAGATCATTTGTGTTTCATGACGTTTTTAGAGGAAATGGGGTATAAGGATTTAAAAAAGAAAAGAAAATGGTAAATTTGTGGCAATTTGACTTCGGAACTATTTATTTAGTTTGCATTTATACAGATATCACAGAAATTGAAGAATATACATTTCGTATTAAAACAGCAAAAGCGAACGATATCTTCAGTTTCAAATTATTTTGTTGTCCCTTAAGAATTAATATGCCCCTGTAAGATCAAGTGACAAAAGTTATTGCTTTTTTTTTACTTTTAGTGTTATATGGGTAAACATCCATTATTATCACCCTGAGCCGGGGTCTCAAATCGCTCAAAACTTGGACTCAATAAGATCATGATTTGAAAATAATTATAATCATTAAATATTATTCCAGAAAGTTTGCTCCGAAAAGCTGGAATTTTGAATTAGATGTCAACTAGAATAGTGGCAATATTGCATTATTGTGTCATGTTTGTTCACCATGTCTAGGCCTAGACCTACCAACATTCACCATGATTAAACATTTGGTCGAAAGGGGGTAGTCCAGTGTTTCTCAAACTGTGGGGCGCTCCCCCCTGGGGGGCGCGATAAACCTACAAGGGGGGCGCGAGCATATCGAAAATAAAAGATTAAAAAACATTTTTTTACTGAAATGAAGTAAAACAAAATACTTTCTGACATAATAAAAAAATACACATTTACACTGGTATAATTTATATGTATCATCTGCGATATTACGTCATGAAAAATAAAAGCTTCTACTTCAAAACCTCATTAGCTATCTTTTTTTGATACTATAACCAAATAAAACACATTTTATTTGATTTGCTGTAATCCCATGATGAGATATTCTTTTACTGCATGAGAAAGAACAAAACCCAGACCCATAATGAAAAAATTTTTTTAGGAAGATAAAAAGTTCATCACTGTTGTATTATTGACATCAGCTAGCTGTAGGCAGCAGAATGTATTTACTGCGGTTTGACCTTCGAACTTACTTGTACAGTTAGTTACATCCCTGCTCTTATGTATTTGTTTTTTATTCATTTAGGGAAGTTGTAAATAAACTATTTCTGTTGCGCTTTTTTCCTTGTAAAATATTTTTATGATTTTTGGAAAAGCACAGAGATCTCTTTGAAGGATTACTTGGCCAAGATTTATTTCTATGAGTTATTCCCAAACATATAAAAAAAGCATAATGAAAAACGTTTTACATAATTTTTTTGAACATCCATATTGTAATAAATACACTATTATTCCGGAGCTGTCACGCCGAGCACAGAGTGTACGAAATCGGTAATTCTGGCAAAACTATTTAATTGTTACCAATGGCTCTGACACTATCCTCCTGTTTGACAGTCTTAACGTGAACTAAAATATATTTGTCACATATCTCCCTCTTTTTTGGGAGTGACAAACGTTTTTTTTTTTTTTTTTTTTTTACAATCTTAAGGTTATTGTTTTGAATGAGTTCCCGGTGTGATAACTTTTTTTCCGAAATATTTTCTGTGTCCTTTAAAGTAGGTAAGTATATTTACGCTTTATTAAATTGTTCACTGGAATTTTACGATTTTTATCGTGTACAACAGTGCTTCTCAAACTGTGAGGCGCGCCCCCTGGGGGCGCGATAACCTTACGAGGGGGGCGCGAGCATATCGAAAATAAAAGATTTAAAAAATAATTAGTTTTTACTGGAAAGAATTAAAACAAAATACTTTCAGAAATAATAAAAAATACACTTTTACTCTGATATAATTTATAGGCGATATTAAGCCATCAAAAATAAAAACTTCTTTAATACCTAATTAGCTATCTTTGATCCTATAACCAAATAAAAAAACTTTTATTTGATTTGCTGTCATCCCGTGATGAGAGATTTTTTTATTACGCTTTTTTTTAACCTAACATACTACTCTTTCAGAGAAAAAACAGATCCCGGACCCAGAATCGAAAAACTTTAGGAACATAAAAAATTCATCACTGTCATTATAGTCACAATACTGCACATTATAGCTGTAATCTCTTTGACCTTCTAAGTTATTGGTACAGTTAGTTATGACCCCTCTCTTATGTGTTCTCTGTTGCGCTTTTTTTCATGCAAAAGAGTTTTATGATATTTGGAAAACCACGGAGAGCACACACACAAGCACATGAAGGATTACTTGGCCAAGACATATTTTTATAAATATTCTCAATGTATAAAGCATAACGAAAAACGTTTCACACAATTTTTTAGCAGTAACATACATATTATCATAATGAATATACTTTTTACCCGGAAGTGGTCGCGCGAGACACACAGATTACGAAATCGTTAATTCTGGCAAAACTGTTTATTTATTACCAAAGAAAAATTGAAAAGTCCTTGAAAGTAGGTAAGTAAACTTTCTCTTAGCTAAATTATTCACTGGAATCATGATTTGTATCGTGTACAATAAAATAATTATAAAAAAAAAAGGATTGGGGTGACTCAATAACCCCGACCGTATCGAGTGCGCGCCTGCTCCCGGGTTAAAACATGTTGGTCTTTTCACTTTAAATATTAAAAATAATACAATTATTCTTCATCGATATTTTATATTATTGATCATTATTTAACATCAGTAGCGCACACCAGGGGGGGCGGAACCCCCTCCCCCAAAGCCCTTGATTTTTTTCCGATTGATTATAATTCTAAGTTTATAGTACGCAAAATTTAGTTAAGTATTTGTTATTAATGATTAATTTTATTAATTAATGCTAATTATTTATTCAAGAATTAGTTTTTTGTTGTGTTTTGTTCTCGAAAATCGACAAAATCAAAAGGAACCTGATACAAGATTGGTGAACTTTCGACCCCGGACTCCCCCTTGAAAAATTCCTGTATGTTTAACATCAATTATAAATGCTAATTCTGTGAGGCTTAAAATTACAATTCGCTTAAAACTAATTATAATTTGATCAACGATTTTAAAAAAATCATTTTACGTTTTTGTAAACATTGTCGAGCACTTGGCTTTGCTTCCCTTTACAATTCAGCTATTATATCAATAATGTTTTATTTTCTTATAAATGAACTCGTGCAAAGAGCGGGCACTTCAGCCAGTATACTTTTAATGTATCAGTGCTGCACAGAATATTTTATAACTAATTAATTAATACTAAATTAAGAACAATTTTAATAAGTATTAATGACGTCCATGAGCTTGTCTTGGAAAGAAAAGTTTTTATAAGGAATGCTTATTATTAGAAATTGACCCTCTGAATTCTTTTTCTATATTTAGCAGATATCTATATTTTGTCTTCTAAGCAGCTACCGCATTTTGCAATATGTTCAATTTAAAAATTAGAGAAAGGAAAAATAACATAATAATTATCCTATTATTTTATTTATTTATTTATTTTGCTTAAAAGTAGTATACAAAATTTAATACTTATGTTACTAATTTGTATGGTTTATAATTAAGATCGCCTATTGTAACTTTAGCGTCAAAGTGCATTATTATTGCATTCAGTACATTATTAATGTATAAGGGGGGGCGCGAAAAAAATTGTGATCGAAAAGGGGGCGCCAGTATTGAAAGTTTGAGAAGCACTGGTGTACAATAAAAATAATTATAAAAAAAAATATTGGGGTAATTCATTAACCCCGCTCGACCATTAGTATCGAGTGCGTGCCTGCTCCAGTGTTAAAACATGTTGAAGTCTTTTCGCTATAAATATTAAAAATAATACAATTATTCTTTATCAAAATTTTTTTATTGTTCATTATTCAACATCAATTCTAAATGCTAGTTCTGTGAGGCTTAAAATTACAGTTCGCTTAAAACTAATTATAATTTGGGCAATCATTTAAAAAATTATTTTACATTTTTGTAAACATTGTCACGCACTTGGCTTTACTCTCCTTACAATTCAGCGATTATATTAATAATGTTTTATTTTCTTATAAATGAACTCATGCAAAGAGTGGGTACTTAAGCCGGTATACTTTTAATGTATCAGTGCTGCACAGAGTATTTGATAACTAATTAATACTAAATAAAGAACAAGTTTAATAAGTATTAGCGACTTCCATGGGCTTGTCTTTCAGAGCAAAGTTGTTCAAAGGAATGCTTATGATTGGAAATTGACCCTCTGAGTTCTTTTTCTATATTTAGCTTATATCTATATTTTTTCTTCTAAGCAACCACTGCATTTTGCAATATGTTCCAATTTAAAAATTAGATAAGGGAAAAATAACATAATAATTATACTATTACTTTTTTTTTAGCCTAAAAGTAACATATACAAAATTTAATACTTATGTCAATAATTTGTACGGTTTATAATAAAAATTGTTGCTTTAGCGTCAAAGTGCATTATTATTGCATTCAATGTATTATTAATGCATAAGGGAGGCGTGATAAAAATTGTGATTAAAAAGGGAGGTGCCAGTATTGGAAGTTTGAGAAGCACTGGGATAGTCGGTTGAGTCTGTTTTCCTGGGATTGCGAGATATACAGGGATGTCTTCAGGCATGAGCCAACTGGGCCCAGACCCAGGGCCTCGGCCGCAATGGGGTCCTCATCTCGTTTTTGACTCAGTCTTAATAAGATAGTAATTTGAATAACTTCAAAGGTCTAATGTTGCTTCCAGTTCTAATCTCCGAAAAACTGGGAATCTTGAACAGTAAGTCAACTAGCTACATGGGATGACCACCTCCCGCGTATATACAGTCCTAAAACCATACACCATCTTTATTCATTCAGTCAAAAAGTAGAAATCGGTCGAGCCTGTTTGTGTGACTGTAAGTCATGGCCTGAATATTGAATTAACAATGGTTATAGCCCTAGTAAATTGTATAAAACTGTGTCTCTTGAAATCAAGAATCTTATCTGCATTTTGTGAGAGCATGGGCGCAGAAGATTGAGCATTACTACTTTATTGCGAATCAAGATTATTCATAATTCAAAGAATTATCTAGAATGGAAAAACCGATTAGAACCCGGAAAGTTTCAAGATGGTGTATTCGTGATGAAATTGAGGTACTTGGTCGATATATTGGAGACATTAAATCCTTCGAGTTGTAATGACTTCATACAGCTCTGGGTTAAAACTATTTATTTCTCAGTAAGAATATTATCAAAATACAAGAAAATATTCTATCACACTTAATTACTAGGATAGGTAAATAGGGTTCACTCTCGGCAATTCTACACCGAGTACTGGGAGAGTTCGCTGGTTCCAAATCCACCTTACTTCGCGGACTATGGTATCACTCTCCTCGATGATCGGGACTCAGCCCGTTCCCGGATCTCTCCAATTCGGATTCCGTGGACTTCGCGGATTCCCTCGCTTTTTCGTGGAAGAGACCTCACAAGGGTTCCCTCAATAATCAGTCTCTTCGTGGGAGGAGCTCCACAACGGCTCTCTCTAAAAAAATCGCAATCCTTATTGCTGAGAGGGGCTTTTCAACAGCACCCTCCAAATCGCAATCCTCCCCCTGTGACTCCTTCACTCCCCTTATATATCCACTCTCTCTCATCCCATCCATCCTAATCCTCCTCCTGATGTTTTGTCCTTTTGCCGCTCTTGTCGGCTTCGGCTCTCTTGATCTTTTTTTTTCTGCCGCCCCGTCGGTCTCAACTCTTTTGATCTGTTGTCCCTATGCCGACCCTGTCGGTATCGACACATTTCATCTCTAGCCCCATGGGCGTCAATGTCTGGGTACACATTGTATGCTTTCAGACGCGCTGTCGTCACCGGAATCGGGGTAAACGAAGACACATTGTTAATACGTCTCTTTTTGACGCCGAGGACCCAGTTCCGAAATTCCTTCCCAGCAATTACGGAAACGTCTGGAATGTCGCACGTTTGTCGGCAAGGGCAAGGGCTCCGTAGTAATTAGGGGGAAGTGACCGGCTTCGTCACAGAGTCTTCAAATCTAAGAAGCAAATACACATACGTTTAATACTAGAGAAAAAAGTTAAAGGTTTTTGTTGAAAATTAAAACTGGAGTAGAGAAATTTAGAGAAAAAAACCGTAGAAATGTTTTTAAATCTGGAAGAATGTGTTAAAATTTACAAGGCTCATGTTGGCAAAGGATTTCAAGGAGTATTTTTTTGTTGACTGCAACTTGGTAGCAAATTTTGGCTTAGAGATCTGTTCCAAAGTACTTCCGAAAATTTCTCAAATAGCGAAATCAAAAGCCAATTCAGTAATAATTCTCCTTTGAATTTCAGGTAGGCGGGAATGATGTATTTTCTACTCTGAAAAAGAAGCATTTCGTATACTGTTACCATTTTCAATGCCCTTCCTTTCCGAAACCGAATTTTCTATGATGGCTGCTTTGAATATAAAGATAGGAAAAAAAGAACTCAGCATTTTTCTATTTCTAATATTAGTCCTTTTTTCGAAAAACTTTTCTATACAAGACAGGTTCAAGGAGGTACTAATAATTAGTAAACATGTTTTAGTTTGGTATTCATGTAAGTTAATTATCTTATATAAATTGTGGAGTATATTGAAACATTCTATTTATTAGAAAATTGTTGCAGAGCACCACAAAGTAAATGCATATTTTATTTTCCATTATGCCAAAATGTATTTTTTACTCCCTTATCAGGAAATTAATCAATTTTTTAAAAATAATATTTTTTTCATATGCTCCCCCTTTCTTCAGTGTTATCACGCTCCTGAAAATTTTTGTTTTTACAAGAATAAAATTGAATGTTGTAAAAGCCATGCCAATGTTGCTGCATTAATATGCAATGTCAGTCTGCTTAATTTATTTATACTTAAAATATAAATGAATTAGACATTTATTTTTCACTTTTATTCAATGTTTTTTAAAATTAATCTAATCTTTTTTATTTTCTAAGCATACCAAGTTTCTCATGTATATGTATGCAACAAATATATTGAAATATTCATCAATAAAAAGAAAAAATTCATTGAAATTGATCAGTAGTCAAGCTATATAAACATCAAAAGAACAATACTTCAATTGATTTTTTAGTTTCCACATATAAATGCAAATTTTTTGGAATTATTTTCAACAAAGTATATCATGATTATGTAACTTCTCAAAAGTGAAATTGTAATACCAAGAAGTAATGCACGTAGCATCATGCAAATTTCAGGAGTTATAGTGGTTAGGTGGATGTGCAAGTGATTAGCAGACAAAAAAAAAATTCATTATAAACCAATTTATTCAGTCCCTAATGTGCCCACCTTAGTTATACAGGCCTCAATCCGGCGAGGCATTATATCAATTAATCTATTCATGGTTGCCAAGCTACATTCACTGCTGTGCACAGATCATCCACGTTTGCGCTAGTATTCTTAGGTTCATGTCACGCACAATGAAATTCCACAGGTATTCAACGGGCTTCAGATCTGGAGAGTTTACCAGCGAGGGAAGGATGTCAAATCCATTCAGGTTAAGAGTTCTTCGTGTGACAGGTGGCCTGTAATTATCTTGTTGGAAAACCATGTTGGGTGTCCCTAGCGACAAGAGCAGAACAATAGGCTCCATAACTTGTGTGATGTAGCATTCAGCTGTCGAACGGCCATCAATGTGTACGAGAGGCATCCTGTGATCAAACATTATGCCACTCCAAACCAGGATGTCCGATGTAGGCTCAGCGGAAACGGGTTGATTTGTAGGGTTCTCCGGGTCGCTATCATACCCGTCGACGGCCATCATTCCTTCCCATACAGAAACGAGATTCATCCGTGAACAACACCCGACGCCATTTGATGGTACCGGTACGATGACACCACGTCAAACGTCTAACCCAGTGTTGAGCAAACAGCGGTAGCCCTGTTGCTAGTACATGTAACTGTACATTATAAAATCTTTTGCGCATGATTTGGGTGGACCCAGCTCAGATTCTGTTTAAGGGAAAGAAGAACGCTCGGCATCTTTGGGAAATGAAACGCGAGGCGTTCCTCCTTCCCATAGCGAAATGTATTTGGACCTGGAAGTGGAGAGATCTTGGTTGAAAGGGATCTTCCTGACTAGTGGACTTAGGAGAAAGGAAAGTAACTGGCCTTTATAGCCCGAATATGGGTACCACGTGATCAGATACGTGCGAAAATTTAATCCTTTGCATATCCATCTCACTACTATCACTTCTGAAATTTGCATGATGTTACGTGCATTATTTCTTGGTGTTGCAATTTCACTTATGAGACATTCTTGCGTTACACGTAATTTCTTGCGTTTTATATTTATTGTAGTCAATTATTTATAAGGAACCAAATATGGTGATCCAAGAACAAATGATTTTGTCTACCACCCGTTGCTGTCTAGAAAAATCATCATGATTCATTTACTATTCTGCTCTTTTTCTCTAATGCACTTGAAGAGGGCTGCGGTAGCTCAGTGGTTATGGTATCGGATCATGGCAGGCATGTCATGAGTGCCAGCTCTGGTGTCGTCCACATCACTTGACCATGGTTCAAAATTACGTGGTCCGTCGCCAAAAGCCCTTGTCTAGCTGAGCAGGGTGACATTAATATTCACTCACTCACTCACTGATGCACTTTAAGAACGCTGTAGGAACTACGTTACTTTGAACATTATGTAGGTTTTAAAACAACTTTATTTTTTTCCTCAGTCAAAATAACGAGAAAAAAAAATGTTTATGTAGCAATTTACGTAATTCAAACCTCTCACCGTTCCAAATTACCTGATATTCATCCCTTAATTAATGAACAGTGAAGTAAGGGATATGAAGAAACAGGAAAGGCTGAATTAACTCAAGCAAACAGAAGGGAAAACAGGTGTATTTGCTCAAAGTACTAATCGAGAGTGGTAAAGTAAGTGGAATCCTTTCCTCGATCAGTTTGCTCTAGTCTTAAACAAGATCATAGCCAGCGATTCTTTTACCAATTTGCCTGCTTCCTTTAAAGTCCCAGCATGTACAGGGGCCATTGCATCTTAGATTTCTCAGACAATCGGAGACTAGGAAAACAGAGAGGTTGTTCAGGTATTCTTACCGAAGTTGAAGTTACGTATACTGTCTGGGATTAGCGACACAGTGCAAATCACAGATGGGTAGAAATAAAGTGGGGTAGAAATAGGTATCTGGAAAGCGTTCAATGGACTATCAAAAAATTAATGAACCTGTTGTAAAATAATGAGAAAAGAAGAGTTGTATCAAATTATAGTTCACACTAACTAGGATCAGCTGTCTCCGCAGAGAAAAAAAAAATTGAATGACAAGGGTTGTACTATTTTTCATTTTGCGCATGCGTGTGCAGAAATCAATATCTGTATGGGAGCCCTCAAAGGGATTTATCGCTTTTTTCAGGAATAATGCAAAAAAATTGTTAATATTCTGAGTAAGAAAGTGGAAATAGAAATTTTGCCTTTTATAGGATCTGATTTATAACTTATCAGAATTAATAGCAGTACATTACATAGTTACTAACTGACTTGAAAATAAGTTACATTCTAAATTTGTCGAATTTTGAAATGAACCGGATTCCGAAAATTCGCCAAAATTATACTGATTCAGTTGCCGACTATGGTAACCCGAACTTGCTAATTTTAATGCTACAATACTGCGCATAGTCGCATAAAGTATTATTACATCTGTTTCCTTATAGAACTGTTTTTCGTTATGTGAACTCTAATAGGTTAAAAACGTTATTTTTTTGAAATTTCTTATCACAGAAGTTATTTGGATAATGCCCTTGGAGTGACTATTTTTTTGAAAGGTGAATTACGTTCATGTTTTAAAATTGGTTGATTATTTGTACAATTTTTTTAAGTTTGTGAGAATCAGATATGTGTTTGAAGTTTGTTAAAATTATTTTGAGGGACTTGGAATATCATTTAAGTTCAAATTAATTTTATTAAAATGCAAATATCTTTTTGTTTTTAATGTATTAATCAGATTGATCCTCATTTTGTACTCTTATTATTAGTAGTCAGTTTGTGATTTCTTAACTTTTATTCTAGAAGTAGATAATGTTTATACAGAAAATCCTGTACGATAATTTTTAGCGAAGTTTAATTTTGCATTTGGTTCAAGTTAGGCATGAAAATTTTCATGTTAATTGTATTCTACAGCTACATAAATTAAATTGGTGTTTAAGTATGGAAAACTTCAGTTACTTACAAAATGTTAAGAGCCTTATGATATTCAAGATATTTTAAATATGATGTGAAGTTTTTTTTTACTGTGTAATCTAAATTTTTTAATTGTTTTATTCATTGTTAATCTTCCATATGGCTGTTCTTCTACCACTATAAAGATTTGATCTCATTTTTAATATTTCAGCTACTTTTTAATTTTCTCAAAGATTAAATGTTATTCTTCTGTATTAAAATTTATGATAATCATAATTGTTTGCTCTTTTTAATGTACATACAAAAGTTCACACACATACATAGGATTGTCATATTTGTGATTTATTTTTCATAAAGCTCTGTACATAATTATTTTTCAAAAGGAAATGAAACATTTACTACTTGCCATTATTAATTAACTACTAAAAATTGTACCAAAACACTTTTTAAATGCCTGTTTCTACCAATGAACTTAATTTTCAAAAATTTTTTACAATGGTTATAATGGTTATACATTTTTATGTTATAATTTGTATTGCTTTGAAATAAATTCCATACAAAATTTGAGTGATGTTTTTCAATGACCTATTTGTGAATTATTTTCCCATTGATGAGTACTTGTGTACTATCGCTACCATGTCAATTTTCAAGATTAGTCACTAAATTTGCAACCTCAATTTTGCACTTGTCGTAAGCTTAGAAGAAATGACCATGTGTGCTTAGTTTTATATTTTTCTGCTTGCCACTGATCTAAGCCTAACCATTCACTCGCATGACATGTTTGAATACTAAATACGAATCTGGGATTTATACTGAATTCATGAATAATAAAATTTAAAAGTAAAATTAATAAAAAAGTGTAATTATAATACTATTATTATTATAAAATTAATAATAGGAAAACAAATAAGTAAAATTAAAGCTGGTAAAATCATAGGAGAGCCCACACCCTTGGCGACAAACTGAAAAAAGCGCCAAGCCAGAACAAGATGGCACCAAGCGAAGCTGACAATGGCGGCAAAGGAATATAGCAGGAAAAGGTGGATGCGTAATGAAAATATATGTAAACAATACAGAAATTAAACATTTAAGATAAAAAAATATAAAAACAGCACTTACTTTCTTACTGCTGATCTTTTCCAAGTGGAGGGTACAGCGTAACAACAGATTTTAAAAAGCTTTAAAGGTCTCATCGCTAAGCGAATGATCGTGTGAACGCCGCCATATTTATTCTGCGAGGTAATGGTCAAACATACATTCGGCGTGGCTGGTACAATTTCGAAGAAAGCGTTTTATTGCCGACCATGTTGGATCATGCCGATCATTACATTTAGGACATTCATAACTTGAAGCAATCGATCCTTCCTTCATACACCATTCAATCGATTCTTTCTTACCTTTCGCATTCACCAAAGTAAAAAATTCTAAAGTATATTCCCACACACACGCAGCCAGCACGGAGCCCAACAACAAAATGAAATTCGAAATGCACGCCCACAATATACGAAAATGCTAGAAATAGTTAGGGTTGCCACATGCAGTGTTTAAAAAAAGTAGGGTTACCAAGATGGCACAGTTATCACCAACCAAAGTAATTCGCGCCAAGGGTGTGGGCTCTCCTAGGAGTGAACCATTAAGGGTACTTATCGTAAAATCTGGCATATAACATGCACTTTTAAAACAAAATATGAGATTGAAATTTACGGGTGCGCATCATATGCCGGGTATAAAAATGAGATCTTTAAAAATAAAAACGCGATGAGCCTAGAAAATAAAGAGACTTCTGCTTATATTGAAATGCCATTTATTTAAAAGGAATGACATTCCTTATGAATTTAAAGAGCTGTAGTTGTAGAAGTATACTATTTTTTCTAAAACTTGCGATAATACCTCGAACAAATTACTTCAAAATATAAAAGCATTGTGCACTTATATTTCATGTGTCTTTGTAAAAAAAAAGGGTGCATGTTATATCCTGCGAATATGTCTGAAAACTAAAAATTGCAGCATGAAAGTATAGGTATGCGTTATATGTTGGATTTTATGGTAAGTATTATCGCAACAGAGCCAATGTTCAGAATAACACCAAGTCGGCAACCCCAATTTCGCATGTGTCATATGCACTGAATTGGCAACCTTGTGCATCGTTCCATATAATGTCTCCAATAGGTTGCGATAATATGCAATATTAAATTAAGTAATAAAAAAAATTTAGTTATTTTATTTATTATTTTTTTATAATTATTATGTTTTGCATAGTATTTTTCGAGTTACTTAAGTATTATTGCAACCTATTGGTGACATTATATGAAACGAAGCACATGATTCATGATTCAGTGTGCACAACACATGCAAAATCAGGATTGCCAACTTGGCGAGTTATTTTGAAAGCTGGCATTATTGCAATAATGCATAAGTACCTTTTCAACTATGCGTTCCATATTCCCTTGAGTCTGTGTGTTTTTAGAAATCTTGTAGTTTTAATTCAATGTTACCAATATAGTTGCTATAGTATGAAAGTACTATGCATTGTAGTAATTTATTTATAATTCAGGATTCAAAAATTGATTGAAGTATTGTGACATTATTAAAATTTTATGACAGTTGTATCCATTTGTATCTCTAGAACTCTTTCTTTGTAATTTAGTATTCTTTTTACTGTATTCTTGAATCAAATTACTTAATCTTAAACTTTTTTCTTAAGACAGCAAACATGTGGAAAATGCTTTGATGAGTTTGTCATTATATTAACCTTTTTATAAAATGTAATAAATTTCAAAATTTAACAAAATTTTATTTATATGAACCACACAAACATAAATTCTTGGTGGCTAACACTGTTGGTACAGTAAGACCTTGCTTAACACTGGGTATACGTTCCATCAAAGCAGAATGTACTATGAAACAGCGTTAAACAAGGTTATCTCGTCATGTAAATAATGGGGTTAGGGGAAGATAGGTAGAAAATTGGTCAGGTATTTTACCATTGAATTCATTGTTTTTTTTATAACAATAAAACAAAAATTTATTCTTTACAAATATAGAAATATAATGAACGAATATACATATAAAAATAAATAAAATTCGAAGTCTTGGTTTAATGGCATATTGCGTTCTATTTCGTTGTCAGTCCATATAGAAAGCCGTTTTTCCATTTCCTCTATTTTATTATTTCTAGAACGGGTAATTCTAGTTGCAGAGTTTGTCGTAGTTGCAGTTGCAGATGACAGTACTTTTTCTTTATTCTTAAGAATGGTCCTTATTGTTGAAGTTGCTAAATTCAATGCAGCACCGATTTGAGATTGACGTTCACCAGTATCTAATCATCTAATCACTTGCATTTTAGTTTCAAGTGAAAATGTTTTTTCTTGTTGCTCTATTTTCGTGTTTTTTATCATCACCCATGATAAAAACTAAAAATCATAATATTTGTCTCTAGCAATCGTTATATTATATAAATTTATACTTACAATAACGTCAATGTTTGAAATGACAAAAATGCAATTGTATAAAACCACAGGAAAGGAGAAACACAGGTAAACTGCTTCAGATATTGGGAAGCTTAACGCTGCATGCAATTTCGGGGAATCCCACAATTAAAATAAAAGAGCATTAAATTGAAACAGCGTTAAGCGTGGTCTTACTGTACTTTCATATTAGCATCACTGCAGCAAAATTTGTGCCAAACAAATTGCACCATGATATCTAAACAAAAAGATTCTTACATATTTTATTTTTGAGGAAACAAAAAAAAAAAAAAAAAAAAAAAAAAAAAAAAAAAAAAAAACCCCAGCCAGTCAGATTCTGGTAGAAAATGGCCATGATTTGGGGGATGCAAATTTGGCTGCAGTGACATTAAAATGTAAATACTGAACTGTTCTTTCCAAAACTCTTTGCATATAACTTCCATCCCATTTTTATTTTCACGTATTATTAAGTAGAGGCAGTATTAGTGTATGCATAATATAATGAATATCATATGCAAAAATTTTTGTTTCATCTCACAAGATTCTTAAGTCATTAATGTGGGAAGAATTGACGATGGTTTGGTCTACCATATATTGTTTAGTGATAAAAGTAATATCTAGCCATATGTATATTCTGACTAAAATATTTTATATATATAAATTATATAAAGAGCAGAAGGATTGAATTCAATAATAATTTATGCCCAATGACAGGGGTGTACAGTTGTTTTAGCTCAAGGGCCACATTTAGGAAGTGATGGATACCTAATGGTCCACACTTACTAATTTTCCATCTCATAAAAAGTGTAATTTGTACTGTACAAATTAATAAATCTTGAGTTAAATAAAATTGTTGCAATTTTAATTCAAGTTATTTATTGTGCTAATTTAAAATTTCTTTGCATCAGACTGACCACCTGACCAGAACATCGGTTCCTGCATCTCAGTACCTAAGATCACAAAAACTGAGATGGGCACAGTAGGCCTTCTCCCTCATGGGCTGTTGCGCTATTGAGTTTAGTTTAATTTCAGATTTTTAGCTTTATGCGCATTTAATTTTAGAATGTTTAAAGTAACAAATATGCCCCATCACACTTTTCTACAATTTCATTTTAAATTAGGAATGGGATTGCTTTTGGAAATTCTTATCATAGCCTACAAGTTAATGTCAGCCAGTTTGTATCTAGATTTACCCTTGTTGATTTTCATGCAAGAAAAATTTTGTTCCTGACCTGGACATAAGAGAACATTTTCTGCCGATTTGGTTTTCTGATTGTCTTGGCAGGTTGCAAAAAAACTCTTTGGGGGCTACTGTTTTCCCACCCTTTCCCTATAGCAATAGGCAACACTTTTTACTAAAAACATTAGTTTCAGGAATAGCAAAAAAATTTTAAAAATAAAATTTTTTTTTGGAATATTTGCAAGTAAAGTAAACTGTTTTAATTCAGATGTATTTTCTTTTTTCCCCTTATGGAATACATGTTTTGCCTTTTTTTAGGTGTTCATTAAATCTTATACAATTTTTTTTTCTTTTGGTTATAAAAATTTATTGGCACAATAAATTTATAAATGAAAACTAAGGTACTAACTTATGGTATTTGTGTATTATCACAAGCATGTTAGCGACACTATATAAAACAAAGCATATGACTGCCAATTCAGGGCAAACGACATATGCTAAATTGGGGTCTGAATTATATGATAAATTATATCATTTACAAATTTAAGATTATTTTAAATTATACCAAGTCTATTCAGATAAAGAAGTACAGTAGTCCCGAAACTCGGCACTTGATAACCATGTAGCCTAGATAATTCGGTCACACCCCTGCAAGTCAAAAAAACCTCAAGTAGCCAGTTTTTGCAAAGTTGGCTACTTTATTTTCACTGTAGAAAGCTTTATACTAGTAAGTAAAGAACTTCATAAAGTATTTTTCTGAGGTGTATCTGATCAGGTAAATTGCTGTAAACTATGCATTAATTTTCATTTTATGTTGTAAATGCTTTTTACGCTCATTGAATATGTAATTTTCCTTTGTTTAATGATATTTGAGCATTTTATTTTCTGTTGTATTTGTAAACAAGTAATACATACAACTATAATGCAATATTTTCAGAGGAAATACTCATACTTATTCTTTTTTTTATCCTATTCTCGATAACTGTATTTTCACAAACTTGGGCCATCCTTCAAACCAAAGTAATGCAATTTTTTGAGGTTCTACTGTACATATAAATTGTTTTTCAATGAATTTATTTTTCTTTTGTAGATTCCCTTTTACCTTTAATGATGTCTTCAACACCAAAGCAACCTCGGAAGAAACGTCGCATTGATGCTCAAGGAAGCAAAGACACTGATGAATCTCCTGAAGTTTTACCCTTGGATTTTCCAAATGAAGTTGCAGAAAATCGTAGTCAGGACATGTATCCCAGTAATGATAGAGTACAGAACAAACAAAGTTTGTCATATTCATTTGTTAATGCTTCAGATTTGTTAAGGGAAAGAAACAATAAGTCTGAAATATCTGTGAAGGTTAATATTGAAGTAGGAGGAATTTCAAATAAAGGGGAGAGTTCTAATACGCAACAAAAAAAAGCTAATGTTAAATATCATATTGAAGCTTCGCTAGATAAATTTCATAAATCTTCAAATTCAAATGAAAAAATTACATCCTACTTTAAAGTCATACCAGATGATTCTTCAAAGAAAAAAAAGGCTGTAAGTGAAACTGCTGAAAGCAATTCTGAAGACATTCCTGGGACTTCAGGTTATCAGTTTCAGTTTGAAAAATCTTCCAAAATTGAACCCTGTGAAGATCCTAATGAAAAAAGAAATGACATTTTTTTCAAAAGAATTCATAATTATTTTGGCCTCTTTGGTGAAGAGAATGAGGATGAAGAGGAGCAACCTAATTATTTTGAACGGCTGCCATGCCATATTTTGGAAGCAATATTTTGTCAGCTTCCTAACGTAGAATTATTGAAAATCCGTGCTGTATGTTCTTCATGGAGAGCAGTAATAAATGATGCAAAGGTAAGATAAAAATTTGGAAGAAAACAGATGAAATTATTATCAAATTCTGTTATAATCTGAATAGTAAACTAAGTTAAGAAAAGAATTAGACATATTTAAATAGAAAAATATAGCATTTCTTTTAATCATAAATGTAGATCTCACACTTATGTGTTTAGCCTTTTTCTGGGGCTTACAGGAACATAAACATATGTTATACATACATAAAAGTAATAATAAAATAGAAAGGGATATTATAAAAAAGGTGCAGTTTTGTTTAAAAACTAACATAAATTGATATGAATAAAAAAGATCTCATTTACACATTGTAATTTTCCTTTAAGATAGGGGTCTTCAACCCATGGCCCGCTGAAGTCATTTTAGTGGCAAGGTATTTGAAGGTACAGTCGAACGTCATTCATCCGAACGTTAATTATCCAGAGCATCAAATATCCAAACCAGTTTTTTCAGAGATGTTGCAGCAAAAAAACGAAGGTGTACAACGGTACAGTGGAAAATAAGTGATTATTTTCCTCAATAAAAGTAAAATTGCGACATTTTGCACCTATTTTGCTTTTTCTTCAAGCACGTTTCCCGCATGTGGTGATTTTCAATATTCGTATATAGTGTCCGATGTCATATACTGCATGGATCGCTTTCGGTTATCTGAACAATCTTATGTCCGAAGGGTGTCCGGTCTCAATTGATTTGGATAAACGACGTTCTACTGTATTTAAATTTGAGGCAATTTCAAAAAAATAAAAAAATCTGCTTTTTATTGTAAAAGACACCATTGTTTCTTTATTCTTGATATTTAAAACAGGACAAACATATTTTCTAAACGTATTGGCGACATTATATGAAACGAAGCACTTGATTGCCAATTCAGTGCATACGACACATGCAAAATTGGGATTGTCAACTTGGCAATTGTTGTGATATTACGTAAATACCTTAAAACATTTCACTGATGTGTTTGATATCCATTTGAGATGAAATTTTCTGAAAATGATGAACTTTTCAAAAATTTCCCTATTGTTTAAATAATTTTAAGTACAAAAAACCTGGCAATGCATAAAATCTCAGAAATTTTCAGAAAAAGATACACTCTTTATCTTTAACAGGTTTGTTAAGTATTTTAATTGGAGTTCCATTTAACTTTTCGAAACCGGTATATGTACACAAATCTGTAAACACCATTTCTTTCCTTAGAATCAGTTGTAGTCTTGTAAAACAAACCTCCCTTTTTTTTTTTTTTTTACATAATTTTTCTAACTACAATATTTTTTTGACATTCATGTGGCTTGTGGATCTATGTGAATTTATTGATGAAACCCTTGGATCATTGTAAATTTATTAATTTGACCCTCAAACATGAAACGTTGAAGTCCCCACCTTAAGAAATAAAATAAAAAAATCTTTAGAGACAATGAAAAATGCTTGGAACATTCTGTAATTAATGATTAATATTAATTAAGAAATAAAGCATACATATATATATACTTAGTTGAGAATTTAAGGTAGGCCTTGCACTGAGCGTTGTAAAATTATTACTGTATGTGAATTTTTGATGTTAAAATGAAGTTTGGTGTTATTTTACTTTTTATTACAAGATTTGGTTCTCTTATTTGCTTAAATTTATTAATTTTTGTAATATTGAAATTGCTCTTGAATAATAGCTCTCATTACTTATTTGACTAGAAGAAACATCATTATATTTTTCTATATATTTATGTTATTTGCATATGAATAATGAAAAATATTTTTTTCATGCTTAGCAAATAAAAACATATTTTTTATTAACTTATTGTTAGATTTTTATTCCTGGAATATTTACTTTGAATTCTATTTCATCAAATGTAAAAATTAAGGCTTTGCATATCTTTCTAGATATACATCTAACTTAATCATTAAAATTAATTTCAAATTTTTAAATTAATAAAGATAAAAAAAAATCCCAAATTTTTAAAAATTTTCTCGGGAATTTTCTTTAACTTAAGTAATTTCAAATTCAATTAAAATAATTGTGTAATTTTTTTAAAAAAATCCGCTACATTATGCTTTAAGAAGTAATAGACATTTTCTTTACAAATTTTTTTTAATACTATTTATTTTTGAACAGTTTATGGAATGGAAAAAGAGGTATTATGGAATGCATTTAGTTGAAAACAAAAAATTAATGGAAGGGATATGTGCAAGTAATGGACTGAAAGAAGTGGAAGATTGCTTTAAAGTTCTGCTTAAGTAAGCACTCTTTTTTTTTTTTCTTCTTTTGTTATATGATATATGTATAGCTCTGTAATATATCTCTCTCCGTAAATGTGCTCTGATTTTTAATAAGCTTTTCTTAATATGATTAGTAAATTTAAAGGATATTAAATTAGATTCCACTCTAAGGTAAAATAATATATTTGCATTTTGTGTGGAAAAAACATTGACATTTGTTTTTCTATTTTGTTGAAGTTATTTTTAATTTATTCTTTTGTAATGTAATTACATGTAAAAATAATATTTCAGTATATATCATAAATATGGATAAGTTCTACCATAAAGCTTACTACAGGGGGTGTTGCAAGCATTAGTACCCTTTTCTTCTTCCAGTTATAGCAAAATTATCGTTGCTTTGAGCTAAAAAAATTAACAAGGTATTTTAGAAAAGATACTGAAAAATCCTGAATCTGAATGAACATCATCTTCTGTCCATATTTAAAAAAAAAGTTTCAAAAACTTGCATTAGAAGTTTGAAAAACTTAGTTGATTTCGATGTTTTCACATGGATTAACATTACACTAGAAGTAGGATTGAAAGTCATTCGATTTTGATTTAGTGTTGTTGTTTACAAAGAAGAACTTGTCCATATAAATACTCAAATCTAGATATATTTCAAAATATAAATCTGGTGTAATTCATTTATAACTAATTTATAGGGACCATTTATTGGCAAGCAAACAACCAGTACATTTCCTTCCCCTTTCAAAACCAAAAAATGAAAAAGCAATTGCACAACCACTGAAGAATTTTAGATTAGCATTTTTTAAAAATCTCATATAGATATGGATAAAATCCTTAATCATAGAAACAGAAACTGAAATCAGACTACACTGAGTCACCAAAAATTTAAGTATGCCTATTTATTTATTCCAATAGTTTAAAATTACTAAAAGAAAAAAAAAACTTTTGCATTTTTCTGAGTCAACTGCCCTACTCAACCAAAAATATGATGGAAGATTTCTTTTTCCTCATATATTCAAAACATTTTGACATGAAAGCTTGTATAAAATAATTTTTATTACATGTATTATTATTCAATATTCATTCATCCATCCTTATCCTATTTAGATGGGTCCCTTTCTACAGATATTAAAAAAAAATACACTACTATTTGAAATTGAATGAAATTGGCACCAGTCAAGGTCACCAAATCTAGACAGCTGTCTGACTTTTAATCATTATATTATTATTTAAAAATGTTTTAAGCAACCAACTTAAAGGGAGCAAATGAAAAATATCAATTAAAGATGTAGCAATAAAATGGAAATGTGGTATTAGTAATTAAATATATGATAATTTTAAAATTGGAAATAGAATAGCAATAGAATAAATATTGTATTCTTATTCTATTCTATGTTATAATGCTGTCTATGCATTTAGATTCACTCCCAAGTATTACTGCATTTTTAAACACACAGTTTTAAAATACAAATTTACAATACATGATGCCAAGTATCTTGAATTTTTTAGTTCTTAAAAAGAACAAAAAAACTACTTATGGTTCAGTGATGCTAAATGTGGCTGACAGGTTAATAAAAGCTCTGTAAATACCACTTTTACACTAAAGTTCCTTTGCAAATACAAACTGTAATATGCACTGATATTTTTTCATAAACACAAACTTGAGACACATGCTGAATAAGAAGAAACAAATTGCACAGGCTGACATCACCTACTGGACACCTTTTCACATGAGTAACGTGTGAAAAAATTGGAACACAATGGGATTGTATCAACCAGATGTATGAACTATGTGTCCCTATCAACCAGATAAGAACACATAGAGGCTTTTCTGCTGGATACCAATGAAGCATGCAGACAGTAACAAGTATATCCAGAGTACAGGATATTGACAGGTACATCAGAATAATTGATGTACCTGTGTACCTTACTTGGATGTTGTTGTGCAATGTATTGAATAAATTTCTATTAATGCCTAATCTCCACTGCTGCTGCTACGATTGTCAGAAATGGGTTTGATCAGGGATAAAGTGAAACTTCAGTTTTAGTTCCAATTTTATTGTTTTGATGATACAAGGCTACATAGATTGATGACATTAAAAATCACTGTAGACATATTCCAGCCAATTTTGCAAAATTAACAACATCTCATTTATCTTGCTGGGTAAGCAATTCTCTCTCCTTTTCTTTTTTATTACAACACCTTCATTTCTGCCATGTGAAAAGGTTGCTGTCCAGTTATTGCCATATTTTGGTAGGCTTTGTCGTTTGAAAAATTTTCCTTATTATGATGTGAATAATAGAAGAAAAAAATACATCTGCTCAAATATCATCACTTGAACATAATTCAAAATTATATTCTGTTGTCGATAACTTTCCTGTAGCTTTTAGTGCAACTTTGATTCTAACAATGTAATAATTTAGAATCTTAATTTTTGAAAGTTAAAGCTAGAGGTTTCAAAAAATGTTTAAGAGTTAAGAAGTATGTGGATATGTTAAAATCATAAAAATTTTCTTGTGAAGTTTTAAAAGATTCTCATATTAACATTAAAATATTTTCAGTTTTAAAGAATTTAGTAGTTATTATTTTAAAACATATTTATAAGACAGCATAAAATAATACTTCAATAAGTGTGGAATATTATAAGATTTTTTCATATTATACTTGCCCGTTATGAGAAAAACCACCAAAATGCAGTTATCAATCCATTAACCAAAATAAGTAAATCATTTTATTTGCTAAGCTATATTTTAGGGAATATTTGTATTTGGTAAAGTAGTCAATTAGATAATTTGTATAAATATCTTTTTTATTTTTTAAAAAAATGAACTGAGCCTAAAATTTTTCCAAGCATAGAATTTATTTGAGAGAATTTTACAATATTTATTTACAAATGAACAATATTAATGCAAGTTATTTTAAAAAAAATATTTCACATGTTATGTGGTTCATTGGATTCAATAAATTATTATTAAAATTGGGCAAAACTATAAAAAAGATTATTTTTTTTAAAGACAGTGTTAGCTGAAAAAATTTAATAACAAAATGTTATTGTTTTAAAAATATAATAAAAGGAAGTAATTTTAAAAACTATTAATTACGAGTTGTTCTTTCATTTGTAATGAGTACAATGTAGCATATATGGACAAAACAACACAAGGTAGTACTTGATGTTTAATATATCATTTTTTTTTAATGTTAGCTAAATAAAGAAATTTTACAATTTTCTAGTAAAATTATAAAATTATTTTAAGATTAAAAAAATTTAAATAAAAGAAAGGAGAATGTGTTTTTTCATAAATAGCAATACAATAATTTAACAAGGGAGAAAATAAGCCTATGGGTTAATAGTAATTGCACCACTTTTGTATTGATTACATTAGTGGTATAACCAAATTCATGTGAATGCACTATATTTTTTTTACTTGAAGAATGTGTACAAACCAATTTAATAGATCTATTTTTGTGTGTGGATCAGTTTTTTGAATGTTAGTTTATAGTGTTTCTACTCTAAAGAAGTTTCTCTTCTAAAAGAATTGTTTCATTTTTCTTCCATTGAATTTATACTTAATCACTTCCTTCTCTTCTTTCCTTTATTTTTTTCGTCTTGTTTTTCTATTTCTTTGTCTTTCATAAAAATATTTGAATTGCTACTCTTACGTACTATCAGTTTATTAATTCGGTTATTAATAGTTTTATGTGAGTATAAATCTTAAATTTTCAATAATTGGTTTCTTTTGCTATGATAGTTTATCTATTTTTCCTTATTAAATGATTATACTTCAGGTTATAATACAGTATTTATACAGTTTAACAAATAAAATTTCATTTTTTGTATAATAAAATTTTATTTCTTGTAGGTTTATGTTTGAAGAATTCAATAAAAAACCATCATCTGATATGTATACACTGTTAATGGAAATACCAAAAGCCGTTCAAGCCGAACTTGTTATTGCTGAAAGATTTCCTGAATTTTTAACAAAGGTGACTTTTTATTATTGTAATTTATTATTGTTTAATGTTTTGTAATTCATGTTATGATTTGTTATAATTATTTATCAGTTTTGTTGACTTTTTTGTTTATTCATGTATTTTTTTTAATCAATCAAATATAAAATTAGGAAACAAAGTATTTTTAACATATGATTTGTAGTATCTAACGGAAAACAAATACCGTATTTATTCGAATCTTTTCTGCCATTGATTCTAAGCTGCATCATGAATTCTGAAAATTTTTTTTTGTGAAAAAATAAAAAATAGCATTAAGAGTTTTATTGATATGCAACAAAATTTTAAAAAGAGAAAGAGTAAGAAGTGAATAATTAATTTATTTTACCAATATTAAAAACTTTTAAACAAATTCGTGAACTAGTAATTGCTCTAACTTTTAGTATCATCCAATTAATTTTTTCTTCAATTCTATGCCGTGCACAATTTTCAGCAGAATTAACATTGGTAAAAAAATGCAGCTTAGATTCATATAAATACAGTGTTATTTGTTTGTATATTTGAAATATATATATGTATCGAAGGTTGTGGTTTTTTTCAATGTAGTCATAGCTGTAAAGATTTAAGTGGGCATGCTGATTATGCATTTGTTTGTTAATGCTAAGGTGTTTTAGAGACGACATTCACAAATCATAGAGCTAGTAATGACAGTGCAGAAATGCCCCAATGAAGCATTGAATGGAAAAAAGAAATTCTCTTTTCAAGTTTTCAACTTATTCAAGCTTACAAAATTGTTGGCATACTTGCCATTATTTGCTACAAAAGTTTAGAGGCGTGGAACTTTTTGAGAATATAAGACTACATATAATTTACTTTTCTCGTTAAGTGGGCAAATAAAAAAAATTAAGTAAAAACATGCTGTCTTGATTTGTTCTGGACCAGAATTAATGTAAGAAAAGTTTCCTCATCCAATTAATTTTTCTGTCTTTAATTCTAATCTGCACTCGATTTTCAGTAGCATTAACACTGGGAAAAAATGCAGCTTCTGAATGTTTGATTTTTTAAAAAAGTTATTTTGTTTTATTTGAAATTGGGGAAGTAGCTTTTTAATACTCTTTAAAAAAGGAAGAATTTTTATTTGTTATATAAATATTATTTTACCTATATACAATTTTGTTATTGTAATAAACACCTTATTCAGCTTTTTCCTTTTATTTTTCTAGGAAGCAAAAGTCTGGGGTATATTTGCTGCTACATTAATTCTTTCGGAAACTGTGGAAGATGTGTGTGATGTCTACAGAAAGCTATTGTCATTCCAGTCAAATTGCACTCGACATGATATAATAGATGCTTTTTATTGTGTTGCTACCTTTTTTCATTATTTTAAAAACTTTTGGGGAATCAATCATGGGTATGTAATACTTTAAATCTTTTTTACTCTGTTATAAATTATATTTTTCAGTAAATCATTTAATAAAAATGGAGGAAAAGATTTAACTTAATTAAATCTTCAGTAATGTATGCAATTATAAAAGTCAACAATGAAGAAAATTAATTTTCAATAGGTTTTCTAATGTTTTTATATAGCTATATTAGGTACTTTTTCATTTTGGCAGCACATATCTCTCCAAGCAGACTTTATTGGCAACGGTGCACAGTATACACAACTGTTCTGGGCAAAGCTCAAATTTTCATTGGTTTTTCATTCATTTTTGACTTATTTAGCAAAAAAACATTACTTCTAAGAAAAGTCCTCAACTTGTTTTAAAAATTTGTTGGTAAAAAGTTACTAGCGGGAATATTCCATTTGGTGTTGAGGTTCTATCATTTTGGATCTTTATCCTCTGCGCCGGCAAAATGGAAAACTATCCTATATATTTATATAATGTTCTTGTAATACTATGTATCAATTATTAAGGGTAAAGTAAGTAGTGGAATAATTTGAATTCCATAATTCCTTCGGAAAGCTGCGGTAATTAGGTGTTCAAAGTCATGAGTTGATGAGGTGTTCAAAGTCATGGCCAATGATGTATGAACAACATTGATTGGAGTCCTGATTTTGCTCAAAATTCATGTAGAATAATGAAAGCTGCTCTGTTAAATTGAACAAGGTCTCAAAATTGCCCATCTTTGTCATCTAATTGTGTTTTTTGAAAAAATTGTTTGTCATATATTTTTTTTTATTTCTTGTGCTTTAATGTTATATGAAAAGAGATTTAATGGTCAACATTTATATTTATGCTTTAATGTACCTAAATTGAATTTTAGAATTTTTGTCTTTTTATAATTGTGATTAGATCTTTAAAAGGTTTTTAAAATATGCTCAATTTATAAATGTTTGCAAATTCACCAACATAGTAATAGAAAAAGCATTTCAATTTTGGTATTAGAAGTTATGATGTTATTATAATCAATTTTTTAAATAAAATAATGTTTTTTTAAAAGAAAAGAGAATCATTTTTAGTTAAAGCATTATCATGCATTTTTACACCAAAAACATTTGCCTGAATATTTTCAAAAAGCCTTCAGCTCAATGCTGAAGTATTATTTTCCGTCTTTTAGCATTATTTCATCCAAGTTTTCCAACAAATTGCCTAAATTGGTAAGGGTTTGGCAAATTTATGAAAGAAGAAATTGATACAAACTAGAGCTATTGCTAAATGTCTAGGAAAAATGTAAAAAAATGCTATGTGGTTGGGTTTCAAGGAAGAAGTATGAAAAAAAAATGGAGAAGGGAAATATAGAAAAAAAATATATATATAAATATTTAATTAAAATTAAGTCATAGTTCAAATTTTAAAACAATGCATGAAACAGATTTTAATGCAAACAGCTTGGTTTTTAATGCATAATTAGTTATGTAATAAAATAGATAGTTTTGGTAATAAAATTAAAATAGATATGTCTATAGTTAATAGATAATAATTATTTTTTATTTCTAAAAATGCTATTTTTTAAATTTAATTTACTGTTTTAAAATCCTAGTATTCTTATTGTATATTCTTTACAGACTTCATTATAGAGTATATTGTGCTCTTTATTGGTTTGAAAATGAACTGCCATCTAAAAATCTCACTGGTTCTCCAAGCTTGAAAGTCGTTAAGAATTTACCTGGACAGCAGAGTCTTCATAGCTATTGGTAATTCCTTTGCATACTTTTTTAAGCTATAGGTTTTTGCTAAAAATATGCTTGTCTAGGCTTTTATTAATGATAAAGGGAATGATGTTTAATGTTCTAAATGCAATTTAATGTAGTATGATGTAATAATGAATTTTTTCCTAACTGTAGTGAATCAACTGAATCGCATTTGACAAATGAACAAATCAGAATTTTAAATCACTGTTTCCAACCTGGTCAAATAATCAAGATTGTTGCACTTGCTGGTAAGGTTTAAATTTATATTATTTGCTTTTATTAAATATGTTATTCAGTTACAATTATGTATTGTTATTAATTGTCACTGTTAAGATATAAGTATTTAGAAGATAAGTTCTTGATTGAGAGAGATGTCCTTTTTATTACTCTTTCTTTCTTTCTTTTTTTTTTCTTTGAATAAATTTTAACTATATGCATTGTCTAGAAAATATTCAACAGTGTTCAAAAATTCATATTTAAAATTTTCTACAATAAAAGGCAAAAGATATATAATTGTTGAAAAATCTATCAAAAGATTTAAATAAAAAAGATGCATAGAAAATATAATTGATAATATGTATATAGTATTAAAAATGCTAAATTCTCTGTATATATACTTGCATAGGTCACTCACAAAAGTGCATAGATAGTAAAGTAAAAATTAAAGAAGCCAGTTAAAATAAATTGGATAAATCTTTCAAAAATAAATAAATATAATTTTTTTTTGCATTAAGAATTTTTATTCTTCTTGGTTAATGTATTAAATTGTCTACAAGTATTTGAAAACATTTTAAGCTATCTGTTAATCTTAAATTTGTGAATATTTCTAGATTTGTAAACTACTTTTGTGGTAGAAAAATTTCAGTTACTTTAATTTCTAGTGATTCTAGTTTTAAATCACTGGTATTGATTTAAAAAAAAAAACTCTAGGAAACCTTCCTTTATTTTATGAACACACATTTGACTAATTTATAAGCAAAATTTTGCTGATTGTAGCATCAATATTAATTGTTCGAAATTATCCTTTGAGAATTCACAGGTATAAGATTATACGAATAACTTACAGCTTTTGTTTAGAATAATAACTCAATAAAACAATAAAATTACTAGGGATTCTTAGTAATTATAGAGGTGCTTCACAATAATTCATACAAAGTGATCCAATTTAAGGTCAAGCAGAAGAGTTGGTTTTAAAAAAGATCAGTTCATATTTCAAATAATGGAAACAATGAATCAGATGTGATAGAACTCTGAGGATTTTCCTAATCTCATATGTACTTAGATTTATTTGTTTGGGACTTGGATGTACAGTAAAATCCTGAAAATTCATCACTCATTAACCCACCAGTCCAGATAACTTGGTCACACTTTTGCAAGTTAAAAATCCCCAAGTAGCCAGTATCTGAAAAGTCAGCTACTTAATTAAAAAAAATTATTTATGCCTTCATAAAATATTTTTCTGAGGTGCATATGATCTGGTAAATTACTGTATGCTATGTACTCATTAATTTTCATTTTCATGTTGTAAATGATGTATGTCTCTTCATAAAGTAAATACTTTTCCTTTGTTTAAGGTATTAAGGCAGTTTTTTGTTGTTGTATTCTCAAGCAAACAATACATACAAGTGCAGTATAATATTTTCTGAGGAAACACTCGTACTATTCTTTTTTTTTAATCTCATTCTCAGTAATATGACACAACTTGACCACCCTTCGGTCCACATTTTCAGGACTCTACTGTATTTAATTTTTGTGTTATATATGCTCGTCCTGTTAGATTTTGTTGGATATATACTTATATCTTTTGAAATGTTGCTACCACATAATTAAAATTTAGGGCAATTGTCAAGCCAGGATGCCTGAATGTTAATGAATATGTATTTTTGAAACAATGTTTCTGTAAAAAGCAAACATGGAGAGCATTTAGTGCATGACTTAATCAAGCAATTGCCTGAGATTCCATGGAAGAAAAATATGTAAGATGAGAGATAGCTGCAGTAAAGGGTGGTGATGTTTTATGAATGAAATTGTTTGTATTTGATTTAAAATTTATATGTTCTACAGGTGGTTATAATAGCCAAATAGTCATGGTCATGTACTCAAGACCATTTTTGTGTTTTTATCGAATCAGGGGTTCAAGTTTTGGTACCACTAAAAATCTACCAATGTGGTTTTAGACCACAGAGATCTACCATAGACAAGATTCATACGTTGAGACAAATCTTGGAGAAAACCAAGGAGTATACATCAAAACATTTCATTTTTTTATTTGTCTTCAAAGCTGCTTATGACAGCATAAATAGAGATAAGATGATTGAAGCAATGACTGAGTTTAAAATACCCAAAAAACTTGTCAATCTCATG
Source organism: Trichonephila clavipes (assembly GCA_019973935.1). NCBI lineage: Eukaryota > Metazoa > Arthropoda > Arachnida > Araneae > Nephilidae > Trichonephila > Trichonephila clavipes. Next base: position 378,528 of record BMAU01005062.1, on the reverse strand, counting down.
AAAGCTACTTTAAAAAATGTACGCTGCAGGATTAAAATACAAAAATATCTGTCTGAGCCCTTCACTACAGAAAAAGGCCTGCGCCAGGGAGACTCGCTTGCCTGCTTGCTCTTCAATCTAGTATTGGAGAAATGTATCCGAGACAGTGGCTTGGACCAAAGCGGCACCCTGTGGAATAGGTCACTACAATTACTGGCTTACGAAGACGACATTGACATAATTGGAAGATCTGAAAAAGCAGTGAAAGAGGCTTTTCAAGCCCTTGAAATCTCAGCCACAAACAGGGGCCTCACTATCAACGAGGATAAGACAAAGTTCATAGAAACACTGCCCTCTTCTGCAAACAATACCTCTTTTTGTGTAAACGGTCATTCTTTTGAAAGGCTTAGTGAGTTCAAATACCTCGGAACCATTATTAATGACCAAAATAAGCTGAAAGCTGAAATAAACAACCGTAAAAAATCGGCTAACAAATGTTATTTTGGACTAAAGAAGCAATTAAGATTGAAATTTATCAGCGGAAAAACAAAGTTAAGATTATATAAGACATTAATTTTGCCTGTGTTGCTCTATGCTAGCGAAACCTGGACGCTGAATTTGGAGACTATACGAGCTCTGGAAACTTTTGAAAGAAAAGCACTGAGAACTATATTTGGGCCTGTTAAAGATCAAGGATGTTGGCATACTGGATATAATTTCGAGCTATATAGGTTTTACAAAGAACCTCAAGTTACTCAAGTCATCTGAAGTAACAGATTGAGATGGCTCGGCCACATCTGGAGAAGCCCTGAAAACAACCAGACCAGAGCTTACACATTTAAGAATCCTATGGGATCTCAAACAAGAGGAAGACCACCAACAAGGTGGGTAGATGATGTTGAAAATGACTTAAAAACTCTAAATATTAAAAACTGGCAGAGAGTTGCTGCGTATCGTTGGAATTGGAGGAAGCGAGCTGTGGAGGCAGCCTAGACCTGTAACAGGTTGTTACGCTTATAAAGAAGAAAAATCTACCATGTAGAGGGGCTGATGCTCACTAAATGTGTCAAGATTAAATGTTCTCATGTTGGCATGATGCAGAATTTAGGAGAATGGGGTATCAATTTAGATGTTACCATTAATTGACAATGCTTCAAAATTACAAAGGTTCGTTGCCAATATATCTTGCCGTGTAGGGCAGCGATGCACGTTAAATCTGTCGAGAACTGAAACGTCCTCCCGTTGGTGTGGTGTGGTAGTTAGGAGAGGGGGTGCCAGCTCAGGTGTCATCCACGTCACTTGACCATGGTTCAAAATTATGTCGTCCGTCGCCAAAAGCCCTCATGTACTTGAACAGTGCAACAGTAATATTCATTCAATCAATCAAGCTTCAGAGTTCAACATAAATGAACATTCTATAAATCAATCTAGTATATTGCAGAAATTATTCAATGTGATGTGTGAATGACTGAGAAGAAAGCTATACATAATCGATACTCTTTGTATGTCATAACTCTCAATTTAAATGAGATTGTAAATCAGCCACAATGTTCAGTTTTCATGATGAATAAAGAATCATAAAGCTCACTCAAAAGATTGCATAATATTTTTAATCTAAACATACAATATATTAAATATTCTCTGTTGTTGTTTATCCCATTTAAATGACAGTGCCAGATGGAAGCCCATGAAATTCAAAATTCACTGTGGCAAGGGGCAAGATGTATGCCTGTCAGTAGGTGTAGCTTTGAGTACAATACAGGGGACAATATGTTTTGGCATGGTTCCACTCCAATTTCAAGGGAGAAGACCTTGGACTGTCAGGAGCCTCCCACTTCTCTTCCCCTTCCACCAACCTCTGTAGAGGATTTGCAGCTCTACAAATATTTAGAGTGCCCCCATGCTGCAAAGGCATTATACATTTACAAACACCCATGCCTTCTCCGAGATTTGAACCCAAGCCCTACGCTACAGCAAACAGCATTACTAGTCACTGTACTGGTTAATCAGCAAATTTTCTTTGTTCTTTATATGAATGAATGATTTTGAAAACTCAAAAAGCTTGATTCGTCCAACTACCCAGTGGTTATATCTTAAATGTAATTTAAGATATATTTTCATTTGTTGACTCCTTTCTTTTTGTGTAAATTTATGAACTTGATTACTTATTCATATGATAAAATGTTGCAAGTGCTGTCCTTTTTATTTTATATTTTAGGTACTGGTAAAACCACTACATTGATTCATTTAGCACAGTTATATCCTCAAGTGAACTTTCTTAATGTCATGTTTAATAAGTAAGTTTGTGTTATGTTAAGTATTTTATACTTTAGTCAAAATTATGAAAAAAAAAATAATGTATTATTACATCAATGTTATGTATAATGTAGAATATGTACAGATAAAAGAAGATAAAATATTCAATTACAATGAATATTTTATCAATGACATTATATATTTTTTTGATTTTGTGAAATTTATTTTTTAGAGCTGTTTGTGAAGAAGCCAAAAAGCGATTTCCACCAAATGTTACTTGCAGGACAGCTCATTCATTAGCATATGCTGTTTATGGTTACAGGTAAGGGCATTAAGAGAATCCCTACTTTATTTAAATTGGTCTAAAATTTTTATGTTTTAAAAGCAGAAGTTATTTACTTTTTCTTGTTCCTTTTTATTGGAGCTTTTATGTTGACTATCTTCTGTAATAATTATTCTTTACTAGCTAGAGTGCTTGTTTTTCGTTACGGTTGAATTTTTAGTATAAAACTGATCAATCTCTCCAGATGCAAGAGAATAATTTTTTGAATAATGACCCACTTTTTCATAATCTTTTGAGCAATTTTCACTGAATTTTTGAAAGAGTGCCTTTATTGGATGATTCAATCTAAGAAAAATTTCAATTTTGCTACAAAAGAAAAAAAAAATAAAGATTTTCTTACATAGAGATCATAACATTATGTGAAGTATATACCAAAACCACATTTCCTTTCCCCTTACATTAAGAAAGAAAAAAAGGTGAAAGCGTATTTACCAATTGTGTTGAAAATTTAAATAAAATCCACCAGTTTTTAATCCTTGATTTCCATTCCTTTTTAAATGAAGGTTAAACGTCAATTCTATGAACCGTATAAATTGAATTGTTGTTTTCTGAGTATTACAACTTAAAATAAGAGAAATTGGGAATTGAGGCATTTCAAGGCTAAATTTTGAAAATTCTCCAAAAATTGGTTTGTTAGTTTACATGCTCCAAACAAGATCAGTTCTTATTTAAAAGAGCTTTGATGTTTCAGATAGTGTAGGAATTGTAATCCTACAACATTTTGAACTGGTTTGCCTAGATATAAAAATATACGAAAATCATTTCGGCAATGAATTTAAAAAAAGCAAAATTTTGAAAAATGTGCTTTGAGATGTATTCCGTCATACACATAATTATTTTTACATGTAACTTTCTGTCATTGTATTATGCTGCTTCTCTACAAACTTCCGTTAATATAAAATTAAGTGAACAATATAGTCATATAAACAATTAACTGCAAACTACAGTGATATGTAACAGGGCAGCTTATAAAATAATCATTAATCATAAGTATGAAGTAGCCTTAAACTTAAGTTAAAAAGCTATTTTTAAAACAAATAATATAGGTCTAACTTTAATGAAACTTTACCATAAATAGTTCTTTTTTGTGTGTGTGTTTGGTCTTGCATATAAACATACATATAAAATAACAGATATCAGATAATTTTAAACTGGTGTACAATTAATTTTAATTAAGAGAATAAAGTTAAAAATTACCTAAAACAAAAATTACTTGAATTAATTAATCTTAAAGATAAATGAATAAATTATAACATTAACTTTACTTGAAGTAAAAGAATTAAGAAATCTGAAACAGATGAAGAAAAGGCCTGAGTTTGATTAAACTTTCATCAACAGAATGAAGGCATGAACAATATTAATGTTGATTTAAGTTAAAAATTATCGAAAATAGATCAATTAAAACCAAAATTTAGCTGAAGATTACTGATAATATAATAAATAATAAGAAATATAAATAAAGATATATATATATATATATAATAGGTGTACAAGTTTGCTACCGCCGTTTTGAATAGATGGCTGTAGCAGTAAGTGGAAGTCAAAATAAATAGATCGTAGATGTCATACATTAAGCTTAGGTATTTGTAAACATAACGCCATCAAAATATTAGTCGGTTTGTGTCTGTATCATAAAGTTATTCTCAATTAAACATGTCAGCTTACGAGCCAAATTCTCGTCATTTGCGGGAGGTTTTAATTTTCTGCTTAAATATGAAGAAATCTGCAGCTGAGGCTCATCAAATACCTATGGTGAGGCCGCTATTAGTGAAAGAACATGCCGAGAGTGGTTTCAACGCTTCAAGAACGGTGATTTTGATGTTGAAGACCAGCATGGTGGTGGAAGAGAGAAGGTTTTCGAAGATGCAGAAGTGGAGGCATTACTTGATCAAGACTCATGTCAAACGCAACAAGAATTGGCAGGATCATTGGGAGTGACGCAACAAGCCATTTCAAAACGCTTGAAAGTCATGGGAATGATTCAAAAACAAGGAAATTGGGTGCCGTACGAGTTGAAGCCAAGAGATGTCGAATGGCGTTTGTTTGTGAACAGCTGCTTGCAAGGCAAAGACAGAAGGGATTTCTGCATCGCATTGTGACTGGGGACGAAAAATGGGTTCGTTTTATAATAATTCCAAGCGCAGAAAATCATGGGGATATCCCGGCCATAGGACCAGTTTGACGTAGTGTATTATGAGTTGTTAAAACCGACTGAAACAATCACAGGCGATCGTTATTGAACGCAATCAATGCATTTGAGTCGAGCATTGAAAGACTAAACGGCCGCATTACAACAAGAGACATGATAAAGTGATTTTACAGCATGACAATGCTCGACCCCATGTTGTGAAAGTGGTCAAGACATACTTGGAAACATTGAAATGGGAAGTCCTACCCCACTCACTGTATTCTCCAGACCTTGCTCCCTCGGATTATCACTTATTTCGATCAAAGGCACACGGCCTGGCTGACCAGCACTTCCGGTCTTATGAAGTAAAAAATTGGATCGATTCGTGGATCATTTCAAAAGATGACCAGTTTTTCCAACGCGGGATTCGTACGCTGCCCGAAAGATGGGAGAAAGTAGTGGCCAGTCATGGACAATACTTTGAATCATAAATGTCTAATCAGTTTTTTACAATAAAGCCTCGAATTTCGGGAAAAAACGGTGGAAGCAAAGTTGTACACATATTATATACATATATATAGGTTAGATAGATAAAGATAAATAGACTTAGTTTACACATTTTGAGTGCAAAAACAAAATTGTAAACATAAAACAAAAATTAACTTATTGAAAGATAAATTTTTTAGGATGATTTTATTTCCAAAATGACTTTAATTCTGCCTCAAAGGAAAAATGAATAAATGTAACAAGATAAATAAATATAATGATAATGAAAATATGTAACCTCCAAAAAAACTTCATACTTCATAAAAGGTAATTTATTGCCTTCAAAGATTGATATGGCATCATATCGTATGAGCTATCAAAAATTTGTTCTGATTTAAAATTTTACAAATCTAAAGAAAATTTTGAAAAAATCTTTTCAAGTTGCACACCATTATCATCCATAGTTTTAGTAAACCAAATTTCATGCTGCTCTGTTTTCCAGTTTTTATACTGCATTGCGCATACGTGCACAAATATGAACTTTAGCTTTTGTTATAGGTTTGTTCTTGAATTAGTTAAGCAAAAAATAATCTATTTACATAATAGTATAAAAGTAGCAATTTTGTATTAAAGCTTTGAAATGATAGACAATAAGTAAGTTTAACTTATTAAAAATACATTTTTTTAAAAAAATAAAATCAATTTTATGAATATAATTTTTTTTCTGCACTGTTCATAATAATTAAAAAAAATTCTGTGTATTTTAAAATTTTTATTTTATAATTCTTAAGAAAATAAAAAATTGTTTTTAAAAATTAATTTTTAACATTTTGTTGTACATTATCATGGAATTTGAATTATAAATGGATTAACATTTGGAAAAAAAATGTTACTTTATAAAATTAAATTGTCAAATAGACTATTTTAAGCCGGCTGGGTGGCATAGTTGTTTTGGGATTGGCCTTATAAGCCCAAGTCAGTGGATTTTCATGATGCAAGAAAAATTGACAGCGTCCATGTCGTATGATTGTGTGGCATGTAAAAGATCCCTTGAGGGCTTGTTTGGCTTAGGTGCTCTTAGCAAAATTAGATTTCTAGTATGCCTTTACATCATCAGAGCTCGGGTGCCTTGCTCAGAGGAGAAAAGTGGGTATCAAAATTACTTGCAGTGCTTTGTATACCACTTATATGGTGCTGCACTAAAAAGCGATACCAGCTCCTGGGGAATGTACTAGGTCTACAATGGTAAAACACCAATTCACACCCCATTAGAAATAAATAAAGAATAAAAAATATTACATTCCTTTACTTTTAATGTATAAAATTTATATACATAAATCTTAAATTTAAAAATTTATGTGATTTTGTTTATGATTAAAGTATGTATTTTCTGTTCCTTTTTAAATGCAGGCTACGGTACAAATTGGCAACTAAAGTTAGGGCATATGATTTGGTTCCACTCCTAAAACATCAATCAGAGGCCGTATTACAACCTCAGGCATATGCAAAACATGTCCTTCGTGCTATAGAACGTTATGTAAGTTCAACAGATGTAGAATTGGACCTATCACATGTTGGTGAAGTAGAAAATGTTCGATCTACTGAAGAAGAGGCATTGGTATGCTTCAATTTCTTTTCTTTAAGTTACTTTTTAATTACAGATAAAAATAAGTTTTATGATATTAAGGGGACATGGTACAATATATAAAAACATCTTTTATTTAATGGTTTTTATGATTTTTTTTCTTTTAACCAATGTGTATGGATTATGTAAAGCAGTTTCTGTGCTCAAAATACTACAAAAGACTAACCATTTAATTTTTTAAAGAAAAGTTTTAAAAATTTATAAAGGGATTTTAAAGTGCTATTCCTCCTACAATAATTGATGTGCACACCTGAAATTTGATTTACAAATATGTCAGACTATGTATAACAAAAGTTGGTATGAGTTTTCAGCTAGCATGATTGATATTCATGAAATACTTTTTTTTTCTGAATGCTTATTTCAAATTCCTAAAAAAATTTGTAAATTCTGAAGTCTACTATTTTTTAAAAAAATAATTATTGCTTTGTTAAACAATATAATTTAACATTGTATTTTAAAGAACAAATACTTTTGTATGAAAGTAATAATATCCACATATACATTTTATACTCTTATCTAGCTGTATAAGAATACATTGACAAATTAATATATTGACAATCAAATTCTGAGTTTAATACACAGTGATATTTTGAAATCTGACTGCCTCACAGAATTTCAAACAAAATTAAACATGAAAGAAAAGTTTGAGTTAATTTTGGGGTTCAGAATTAAATACCCTGTAGGGCAGGGGTGTCAAACTCGTAGCCTGTGAGCTACATGCAGCCCAGAACGAACATTTTACCTGGAATATTTTTGCTGCCCTACCAATATATCAGTACACAATAATATTTAGTAAAATAAAAAAATGGAAAAATAGTAGCAGAGAAGAATCAAATTTAATCAAAAGGAAAACAAAAAGGTTCTATTGTATAAAAGTCTTTTAAGATCAGTATTAACTTATGCATGTGAAACTTGATCCATATCTCAAACAGATGAGAACATTATAAGCATCTACAAAAGGAAGATTTTAAGATTAATTTTGGAGGAATTCAGAAAAATGGAACATGGTGAAGAAGGTCAAATTGAGAGCTCTATCAAGCATATAAAGAATCTGACATTGTCAACTTCATCAAAATACAACAAATTAATTGGGCAGTTCACGTTATCAGAATGAACGAAGACTGCCCCACTAAAAAAAGTCTTCAATGCTCAACCAATTAGCACACGAAGAAAGGACAGACCAAATCTTAGATGGGCTAGAAAAAGATCTCCCAGTTTTGAAAACTAGGAATTGGAGAACACTTTCAGGAAGAAGGCTGGCCTGGAAAAGGCTTCTTGAGAAAGCTCACCCTAGGCTGTCGTGCCACTGAGGAAGAAAGGAAGTAGCAGAGAAGAGATGTCAAGTGTCAGGACATAAATATTAAATTTTTCTTGTTCTTTTGTATGTTTATTAAAATAAACCAACGTTTCTATGAGTATTAATTTTTTTGTGGCCTACCTTAAGTTAAACCTTGTTTGTTTGGACCAAGTTTCTCTTTGAGAGTTTAACTCGCCAGCTGTAGAGGCCTTGAATAGCTACAAAATATGTACATAGCTCTCCCACTTTGAGATGTGTAACAACAAATGTTCTAGGGATATTGAAAGAAGATTTTAGGTTGCTAAACTGGAAGTGGAAAGCCAGAGGAATAAAAGTAAATTTATGAAACTAAACAGAAGAATTTGACTTTTGTGAGTGATTGATGGTCTAATTTGACTTGACTATCTACTCGTTTTCTGTAGTCCATCTGTACAAATTTGTCATTCAGTTTGTTGTCAGAAGCTGCAGTGGAAATGTTTTCTGTTGGTAATTTCGTGCCTGTTTGCTATTTTTTTAATAATAACTTTATTATGTGATAGTATATCATTGAAGGCATCTCATCTTCCAAGCAATCATTCTTTTTCCTCTTCCAATTTTTACATGAGCCATTATCATTATTTTGCAGATATATACAGGCTATTCTATTTATATTTGTATTCAAATATTATTGTAAATATATTACCTTAAAATCCTTTGTATTTAGTGTTGAAAACATTGAGTTTTTCAAAATCACAGGAACAGATTTAATTGATTTCTGTTGTTTGAAAGCAGGAAAAACAGTCTTGGAACTTTCTCAAGAAGAATCCTGAAATAGATGATTCAAATATCATTGTCTTAAAAAAATTAATAAATGTTGCCACTTGTTTTGTTTTATTTCTGTTAGTTAATTTTTTTGTTGCTGAAATAAAAGAAAAGTAAAAAAAAAAAAAAAAAAAAGTAGACAGGAAATCTGTGTTCTGTTAGAAGTTACTATATATGTTACTATTTGTGAATTTAGGACAATACAAATAGTCAGTTAGTCATTTTTGTGTCCTAATTTGTTTTCCATTCATATTCATTTATTTTCATTATTATTATCAACAGAAATTTTTTGCAATGCATGCAATTCACTGCATTACTAATGATTTACTCATTAATCTAATTACAATTTGCAGAAAAAAGCAAAGTACATTATGAAAATAATACCATGGATTTAGTATAAAAAGTGCTAGGACTTTGTTATCTGCTACTAGATTAGAACTAGTATGTTTTCCAACAAAAATCTGTATTTTCCTTTTGTTAGGATTTAAATATTTTTTGTAATTTCAGTAATTATAAGTAAGCTTTCCTTTTTTTTTCTTTCTCAGTCAGTATCCTAAAATTATTGATTGTTAATTATGTGTATTGTATCCTATAAACAGGAAATATATGAAGTAAGATTCAAAAGTTCCCGGATTGAGCCTTTAACTTAAAAAAATATTTCTAAAATTAAGTTGCTGAAACACATCCTCCTTTGAAGTATGACCCTTGAGCAACAGCATACTTTTGCCATTGCTTGTAAAGTTCATCAAAACCTTTCTGGAATCCATTTTTAGCCATGCCCTTTTATTTAGCCTGCAATGCACTTTTAACTTCATTGTAAGAGGGAAAACAACAACCCTGCAAATAACATGTCAGTTAAAAAAATGTGAAGTTTTGGGGAGAAAAATTAGGGGAGTAAAGGATGTGGCAAAACAATTGTTTTCATTTTCACCCCGTTGCTCTTTGAAGCATGTTTTTGTGTATTGCTGCAAAAAACTTTTCAATGTTTTCAGTGGTGCAGGAAGTCTATAGACAACCAAAGCATTTGACGTCTTTGACACTTTCCCTGCCTTCTCTGAAATGTGGATGTCACTCAAAATCTTGTGTTCACAGTGATGTATCGTTGCTTTAAACATGCTTCAACATTTCGTTGCCTTTGTCTTTTCCAAGCCAACACAAAATTTGATATTATTCTCTGCTCAACAAATGTTATTTCCTTCTATCGCTGGCTACTAAATGCATCCACCTACAAAGTACGGCGCTGTGGCAAGCCGCCACAAACTTTGGGACAAACTTTTTTGAAAAGGGGAAGAATGTGCAGTGACACAGCAATGTTATCGTAGTCACTCTACTGCAAAATTTTTTCACGTAACAGGCTCAGTCCGGGAACTTTTGAATCTTACCTCGTATTAATGAGCACAGATATAATGCATATTTATTATTAAATCTTGAAGCTTAAAATATGATAGTCCTTTTTTTACACTAATTGCTCAAATGCATTTTAAATTTAAATAGAAATAAGATTGAAAATTTGTATAATCTTTAAAAATAACCATGATTTAATTGATTGTCATTTCTTCTCTTAAAATGTCAAGAGGTCAGATACAAAATAAAACTCTTAGTAAATGTGTCTTAAAAAATCAGAAAATTTAATTAGCTGAAAAAGGAAGAAATGAATGAGCTACCAGAAATTGTATGTTTTGTCAAAGAATATTTAAAACTTGATTAGTTTTTTTCTTCTATAACTGGTATCTTAAAATCATATTACGATGATTCTATTTAAAAATAAGATAATTTATGTTTTTTTTTTACATTTAGCTATTAAGACAAGTCTATTATTTACTGTGCACCCCAGGGGTCATATGAGGCTTGCAAAGGTAATTAAAACATAAAATAAAAAGTAAATAACAAAAACAAATATGTTACAGAGACAAAAATACATAACAAAATAAAACAATTAGGAAACAAAACCAATACAATGAAGTTACAAAAATAGAAATATGAAAAATTTACAAAATTAAATCAATGAAGATACAAATAAAGGGAACAAAACTTTTCTTGAAACAAGTTGAAAAAATTAGGAGGCCAGTTGATTTTAGGAACATGCAGTTTGATTTTCAGGCATTTTCTATCTTTCTTAAATTTTGAGCAGAAAAGGATAAAATGCTCCACACCAACACTGCAGTCACAAAGTTTAGAATGCCACAGGTTAAATCTATCGAGATACAGTGAGTTTATTAATACCATAATATGTTTTGATATTTATGTGAGTAATGTATAAATTTCTAACTGATGTGACTTTGTCACATACACACAAATGCAATCAAACCTGGTTTTTTTGGTAATGGATAGGGACTGGAAAAAGATATATATATTATATAAAAAGTATATAAATTATGTAGAAATGAAAAAAAATGTGCAATGTATGTTTTCTTTTTTACTAAATGATATATATTTTTTAAGAATTTGATTTCCTTAGTTTTTTTATTGTATAATTTGAAAACTGTATCTCTGTAGAAAATTTGGAGAGATGCAACCCAAATTTGGCAGAAAATGATTGATCGAGACAACAATGAAGTAAAAGTAACTCATGATGTATATTTAAAACTTTACCAACTCAGCAAACCAAGGCTTGTTGGCTTTCAATGCTTAATGGTTGATGAAGCTCAAGATTGCAATCCTGGTAAATATTTTGTTTACCATAATAAAGTTTTATAGAATAATTATTTTGTAAAAAATTCCTTTTCTATTTTGGTTGTATTAATTTATGTATCTTTGAACTGCTCTCCCTACTATATTTAGAGTAACTGCTATATGAAAAAATATTACTCCATTTGTTTTAAAAAGTGTATTATTAAATTAGGAATATGCAGTTTTAACTATTAACTCAGCAACAGCACACGTCTAGAAAAACCAAGTTTATAAAAAATCTTATAATTTCACTAGAGGTCCCGACAGATGTTGTCCTGTACACACGTCTTAAATCTGAAAATTACTAACTTTTTTGAATAAGTTGTAACAATCTGGACTGTTTTGATGAAATTTTTTTTAAAGAAAGTTATACTGCAATACATGGCATCATCACATATACAGTTACCACAAAATTCGATCTATTGATTGCATGTGAGTACGTATTTACTATGAACAAAGTTGAATATAGAACCTATTCTGAATAGAAACTTAAACTTGTTTGATTAAAGGGTAAAAAAGATAAAACTCGAGCTATATTAATAACAGGTACAGAAAAATCCGGCATTTTATAATGTGCACCTATACTTTCAAGTTGTATTTTTTAATTTTTAGAAATATTTGCCGTATAGTGTGCTTCCTCTTTTTTACAAAAAAATTTGAAATGTACATGTGCAATTTTCTTCTGTTTTGAGGTCATTTTTTTATTGGATGAATCATTCCAGACTCTCTTCTGAAAAAATAGTATAGTTTTAGAATTATACAACTCTTAAGCGCAAGAAGGGATGGGACCGAATCACCTCCATGGCTGGATTTTTCCCATGCTTTTCTATAAACATTGATTCCCTTTTCCCCTTTCGTGTGATGTATGAGGCGGACGATTAATTTTAAAATAAATTAGAACAAGCCTGAGACTTATTACGCTCGCTGTCTCTAGTATATTCAATACTATGAATAATATAGAATACGCTTCAAATTGTGAACAGTAAAGATGGATCCTGGTAAACGAAGCAAAATACAGTGCTGATTTCAAGATCTAAGGGATTCAATTTGCAAAACAAAATGGAAATCGTGCTGCAGCAAGGATGTTTGATATTGGCGAAAGCTCCATAAGGGAGTGGGAAAAAAATGAAATGACAATAATTGACATCCCAAAGAAGAAATGTGCTTTACGTAAAAGAGTAACGAAATGGCCTATTCTAGAAAAATGTGTTGTGAACTGGGTCCTAGAAAATCGCCTGAATGGATTAATTGTAACAAGAAACAGTGTACGTTTATTCACCTTAAAATGGTCAAAAAAAGAATGCCTTTTCATGTTATCAACAATGAAAGTTCATAAGGTATGTTATTTCTTTTAAACAGTATTTCGATACATAAGTTAATTTTTTTTAATACTCATTTTTTTTAAAGCTCTCATTTTTATACTCGGCATATAACGCGCACCCCTAAATTTCGATCTTATTTTTTGTGTTAAAAGTGCGCGTTATACGCTGGTTTTTACGATAGTTTTACAGCATTTTCGAAGAAATATTATACATATACCGTAAAATCCGCCGTATAACGTGCACCAGTGTATAATGCACACCTATACTTTCAAGCTGCATTTTTTAATTTTGAGGTATATTCCCCTATAACGTGCACCCCCTTTTTTACGAAGGAACCTGCAACGTACATTAGTAATGCTACTATGTTTTAAAGTCATTTGTTTGAGTTATTAAGCAAGGATTCTGAAAAAATAGTATATTTCTAGAAAAATAACCCTTTTTAAGTTCATAATGTATTAAATAAACAGTATTCGGATCTTTGTAGAAGTAAACATTTTTTTTATGCACATCTCTTTTTTAATTTTTGAAGCTATCAATTTTATACTTGGTGTATCACCCGTTTATACTTGGTTTTTGTAAAACATGCACCCGTAAAAAAATAAATTTATATGATCTTGAATTTTTTTTGGTTAATCCTGTATAAACAAAAAATGTGGTTTGCCAAACCTCGGACATGCAACATATAATAGGCAGTGCGAAAAGCAAGTGTTTTCTAAATCTAAGCCACAAATTGTCACTGTTTGACCTTGTGACTTATTAATGGTCATAGCAAATGCCAAGTGAATTGGAAATTAAAAACATTTGAATAGGCAGATGAGTCTGAAAGAATCATTGGGATCTGTGGTAGAAGTACAACTTCACCTTGAAGTTTGCTGCTCAAAATAGTGACCTCAAGAATATTGCCCATGATTTTTCATGAACAATAGTGCACCCTTAATAATTACATACCAAATTGTGAATCTAGAACATTCTCGAATCCACTTGAACCCCCTCAAAAAATATCATCCGAATCGGTCCAGCCATTTAGGAGGAGTTCAGCCACATACACGTGCACAGAAGAATTATATATATAAAGATATATGCCGTATAATGGCAAAATGAATAATCTTTCCGATTCTGTAATTATTTTTTGTCTGATTTTGATAGAAAAATTAGATTGCAATTTTAAAAACGGTGAAAATATCGGAAAATTCTCCCCTTTTTCTTTTTTTTTTCTTGCCGCACATTAGCAGAATAAACAGCACGCAGGAGTAAAACAATTATTGTGTTTTAAGGTTTTTAACTAATTGCGATATTGTACCAAATTGTGAATCTAAGCCATTTTCGAATGCACTTGAACCCACCCAAAAAATGTCTTCAAAATCGGTCCAGTTGCTTAGGAGAAGTTCAGTTACATACACATGCACAGAAAAATTACATATATAAAGATTATTTGGGTATTAATTAAAAATGCTAAAAAGCATGATTCCTCTGCATTTTTGTGACAATAAAGACCTGGTTTGGCCAGTTTGACTGAAAATCGATTTTCGACGCCAACTTACGTCATTTTTATAACAATAACCTTGTTACAACAATGCAGGTGATTATTAAATTGAATGTTTTTAATTAATATCTTTTGAACTTATTGCGATATCGGACTGAATTGTGAATCTAAACCATTCTCAAATCCACTTGAACCCCCACAAAAAATTTCACCAAAATTGATCCAGCCATTTAAGAGGAGTTTAGTCACATACGCACAGAAGATTTTTATTTATAAAGATTGCCATTATTATGCCAGGAAATAATGAGAAGAAATTGCAATATGCATATAAATTTTACTGGGGCATGGGAATAATGATCAAGTGTTAGATGATCATATATATTTATAATCACAGGAGAACTTGTTCATTGTTAGTAATATGTTTAATTCTGTAGTGGTTTCCAGTTTTCATAGATCTGAATTGATTACCTAGATTAATTTCCTGAACACAGATGAAGGTATAGATGTGTAAAACATCTATATATACTTCTTGCAGGATGTTGATTAGAAAATTTCTGTTTCAGATATAAGTAGTACTATATAAGAATGGTAAGAGAATCCTTTATTTTTGGATCAAGATTCTGCAATGATAATCTGGGATGCAATTGTGAACATTTTTTTTTATTCTTTCTTTTAAAGAATTGTTATTATTGCCTGTGGGTCTTTTTTTTTTTGCTAAGTTTCTAATTAAAATTTCCTATTTAAATTTGCGTCTATGAACTTTAGTTAGTTTATTTGATTTAATTGCTTGGAATTTGGATGATGGTCTATTTAAATTTTAATTGACACTTTATTCTGTGTTTGGATTTATTTCATAACATTATGATGAATTGTTTATTTAGTACATTTTTAACTCGTTCTTTATTATTCAGATGGGGCTTAATTAGACAAAAATTTACAATGGAGGGAGAGTTTGAGGCTCAAACTTTTAATATAAGCCAAGGACAGTGTTTATAATGAATAAGATAAAGCTTAAAAAGTCTTTAAAAATCTTCATTGTAACAAAATGCAGACTTTTTAAAAATTAATCCATGGTTTTTTCAATCATAGATTTAGAACTAAGTCCATCAGCTTCAAGGATAATATTTTTAATGCTGCAGCATCATGCTTTGTAATAAATGTTTGAACCAAAATTTTCTATCTTAATGATTATAACTTTTGTTTATAAGTTATTAATAGTAAATATAATGTTTATCATTAACTATTTGAGATTTGAAGACGATTTTTTTTCTAAAATAAACAAATTCCAAAATATTTTTTCCCCTCTTTTCCAAAATATTTTACCCTCTGGGGGGGTGCTATGTAAAAATCATAAATTTTTATCCCACTCAGTCAATTTTAAATTCTACAGGAAAAAAAATAATTATAAGTTTGCAGAGGAGTTATTATATAGAAATGAACACTGTATGTAAAAACCATATATTTGCAGTATGCAGTGAAATTCATTTATTATAATAAACATACTAAATGATATAGAAAAAATCACATAATTTATTTTTTTCTATTCTATAAATATGATAGAATTGAATTGTCTTACATAAAAGAAATTTTTCAACATATTCTAAAATTTTACACAATTTGAAAATTTAAATAATGTATTTACAGATGTAAAATATAACAGCAGAAATATATATATATATATATATATACATATAAAGGGAAAAGAAAATGATAAAAACTAAGTAGTGCAAAGAAAAGGCCGGTGAATACAAAATTTTTCTGATAATAAACAGGCCTGCTCTTTCTAATTTTGCAACCTTGTATTCTCCCCAAACCATTAAATGTACAACCTGCAAAGAAAATGGATGTCAAAGTTCATGCAATTGTTTCAAACAGAATTTGTTGACATAGAGTGAATGAAATAATATTTGTAATTAGGGTTGATTTTTCTTATTTGTTGTACATTTAATAAATATGCATTATTTTCTTTTTTGCATAGCAATAATTGACATTATGATGTCACAGAATCTGCCGGTGATATTTGTTGGAGATCCTCACCAACAAATTTATGGATTCCGTGGGGCAAAAAGTGCATTAAAAAGTATCACTTCAACACATACTTATTATTTAACTAAGGTAATTTTTATTCCTTGCATCTTTGTTTCTATAATGTATTGAAAATTACTTTTACTTTTCTTATTTTGATAAACTAGATTATTATGTATACAGTAGAACGTCATTTATCCAAACGTTTATTATCCAGAGCATCAAATATCTGGACCATTTTTTTTGAGTCATTTTTTTTTGAATACATTGTGGAACTGTGCAGTATTCAACAGTCGTTTCCCGTGAGGCCAAAAGTGACAGAAAAACCCAAGGTCAGGGATATTTGGGGAATTTCAGATTTAGAAGGCAAGAAAGACTTCAATGATGACCACAGGGAGGGGATACCAGGGTTTCAAGAATGTGATGAAGAAGATGTAGAACCTAGATGGCATGCGATGCAGAAGACTGAGGATTTCAAATGCTAAATGATGATGAGATTGTGACTTCCGTGCTAGAAGAATCCGACCTTGTTTACGATGAAACAGATGAAGACGAGGAAATAACGAAAATAGCAAGGGTCCATCAAATGCTGACACGCTTTCTGCATTAGAGACAGCTATGCAGTGGTATGTAAAACAATCAGAGTGTTGCCCTACTCAATTACTGCAGCTCAAGAGAATCAGAGACCTTGCAGCGAAAAAATGAAGGTGTACAATGGTACAGCAAAAAATAAGTGATTATTTTCCACAATAAAGGTAAAATTGCCACATTTTGCTTTTTCTTCAAGCACCTTTCTCGCATGTGATCATTTTCAATATTCATATAATGTCCTGTTTTATATACTGCATGGATCGTATGTGATTTTCGGTTATCCGAACAATCGCGTCCAGTCCCAATTGATTTGGATAAACGATGTTCTACTGTATTCAATGTAAGATTTATTTTTCATACCAAAACTTGCTTCTAGTGACTGACTATTTAAGCAAAATATATTAAAGTATTTTCTCTATCTTGATTAATTGAAACTGCCATCAATGAAAATAAATTGTTTTACATTTGCTTCCTTTTTGTGCTCTTTTGTATAAGTTCTGTTTTGTTTTTATTAATATCATGGTAATATCAGATTAAGTTTACTTATATGTAATGATGAAGCTCGATGGCTGAGTGGTTAGTGCATTGCACTTCCACATCCCAGGTCCGAGGTTTAAACCCTGGGCTGGGCGAGGTTGACTTAGCCCTTTCATCCCTTCAGTGGGTCGATTAATGAGTACCAAGCTTGCTTGGGAACTAAATAATGGGAGCTTCGCATCAGACTGACCACCTGACAGGGCCCAAAGTCGCGTATACTGAGTTGAGCACAGTAGGCCTTGGCTCTCGTGGTCTGTTGCGCCACTGAGTAAGTTATATGTAATGATTCTGTATTCCAGTTAACTTAGGAGGGACTTTCTTTAATTCATTTTATTTACCTGAGTTGGATTCAAAGACATCCCAACACACACACTTAATTCATTTTATTTACCTGAGTTGGAATATATGATTGTTATCAAATTGTGTTGCAAGCTAACATGATACTGCATCAACCACCTGATCTGACTAATTAGTTTGCTAAGATTAAGAAGTCTTCTGAATAAAGAGGAGTATCATAGTTCCTTGATATAAATGTAAGCTAAAGGTTTTGGAATGAGAAAGAGAATGCTTTTGCCTTTCGTCAAAAATGTTAGAATAAGTATGTAAAGCAATTGATATTGAAAAATGACTCCTGTATGTATATTAAAATAAAGGGGTATGGATGGTATTGCTGATTTTTTAAAGAGATATGTGCACGAATCACTCTTGAATTTGGGATTGATTGTATTAAATGTCTAATTCTTGATATAGATTTTTGTTGTTTTAACACCAGGAAAGTATCTTTTATTTTAGAATATTTATGCATATAACTGACTTCCAGTAAATTTTTTTCTTTTGAATTGAAAGAAGTATTTAAAAATAAAAATATTGTCTTATAAAATTTATCATTTAATTAAATATTTTAAACTATATTTTTGTAATTGAATTGTAATTTCTTTTTATAATTTATAACAATTATTATTTATGAGGTAGGTATAATGATTATTTTTAGTTGATTAATGTATTTGATGCATCATTATACTGTTTGGGTGATGATGCTTTTAAATATATTTATATTTCTCATTTTTAAACTTCAATAAAGAATATTTGAGTTTATTGAGAAAATCTACCAAAATTTATTTAATTGCTGAGACACTTTTTATGGTATAATATTTAACTAGTGACAATATTAATGATCAGCATAAGAATTGTCTTTAAGTTTTTGATGAATGTAACATCAATACTAATGTAACTATTTTATTTATTGTCACAAAGATGGAAATAACTACACAGTTAGGTTGAACCAACAATTGGATTTATTAAAACAAAGTAACTTGCTAAAGAACAGAACAGGAAAACTGCCCCAGTTGGTAAATGGCTTTTATATAAGGCATAATATTTGAGAAACCTCCTAACTCGAACAGCAAAGGAAGCTCTAGGATCATCCAGATTTTAGAAACTAATAAATAACATTTTTTGAATTGAAAATTCCATTCTTTGGATAAAAACCCACACTTGGAGTCGAACCAAGGATGAATGGATCTGCTGTCCTATGCTCTTTCGACCAAGCCATGGCAAATGTTAGCGATCCTTCTTTATGCAGCAATAATTGCAATATTAAATTGATGACAATGTTATTGATCAACATAAGAATTATCTTTAAATTTTTGATTATCAATAATGTGGTAACTACTTTATTTATTTCAAGTATTTTGAATGTATTGTAAATAGCTTTTTGGAATTTCTATTTAGTCATTCCGTTTTGGACCTCAAATTGCCTATGTAGCATCTTGTTGTCTAGATATTTTGAAACCTGGAGAAAAGGAAACTTTAGTGGGCAGTAACAAACCTTGTAAGTCTTTATTTATGTAATGATTTATATTTTTGAAAATTTGTATATCTTATAAATAAAAAATGTTAGATATGCTGTATTTTTTGATGTATTATATGTTGAAGAAATTGTGCATGAATAATAATAGATAAATATCTAAAGGATGTATTACAGGAATTTTTTTTTTGATTTTTGTATTTTTAATTACTTTAATTCAGTTAGTTACTTTTAATTGGTTTGCCCATACAGAACATTTTTTCTCCTTTTCTTTTATGATTTATTTGCTTGTATTTTTAATTATTTTGAAGAAACTATGTAGTTTCAATATTTTTCAACAGTTGGTGTAACTTATCCGTGTCATTCAAATTTTTCTTTACTAAAGTAGAAATGTGTTAAAAAAAAATATTCGTGGAATTTTCATTTTGCAATGTGCAATGCTTATAAATTTAGATTGTTGTAGTTGTCTAAAAAATCAAATTTTTAAAAATCATCTAGAATAATTTTTCAAAAAGGGGGAAAAAAGATGCTGATTTACTTTTTAAATTCCAATATTATAAAAAGTATAAAAATTTATTTTTTATGCAAACTGTGTAATCTGTGTATGTGTAAAAATGCATATGAGATGTGACACACACACAAAACGAGATTGGTGAAATAAATCATTGTACATACATAATTCAGTTCTCTGTGACATTTTTACTTTCAAAGTAGCTCCCTTCAGCATTCACACACTTCTGTATTCAGTGCTGCCATTGCTGGAATCATGAATTTTGGCAATGTTTTGGTCTGTAACGCTTACCTTGGACACCCAGCACGTTCATCATCTTCCACACTGACCCTTCCCTCTGAAAACCACTTATACCATTCAAATACATATGCACGAGACAAGGTTTCATCGCCATAAGCCTTGGTTAGTATTTGAAGTGTTTCCAGAGCTGTGATTTCTTAAGTTTCACAAGAAACTTGATGTTGATTTGACATTTGTTCTGGCAGAATGCAGTTGCATGTGTTTATTCAATGACACAGTGTTCCCAACTGCTGTGATCAATTAAGGCAAAACTGGCTTCATGGATTGAGGAGGTGTATAGAGTAACATCAGCAAAACAGTGTTTGCCAACTCCACTTTTTTTAAACTACGCACTTAGTCTCAATTTTTTGTGTGTCTCACCTTGTAGAGAAATTTATGCAAAATTAAAAGTAAGCTATGAAATTATGGTGTCAATTAAAGTTGTCACAACAATATTGATGATGCTAACATATCAATTTTTAATATCTTTAATGCCAATGAAAATCAGCTCATGTCGGTAAAGACCCATTGTGTGTCACTGCTGATGCATTTCAGTTCTGTCTAAGCTCAAAGTTCTTACTTGGTCATTTTGTGCAAGTTTGTGAAATGTAGTACTAGATCAGATATTGATTGCATTGGGATCTGACTGTGGCTCAAAAATACAAGGTCCATCACCAATATCTTTACTTTAATAAATAATTGATTTTGTGAAAAAAAAGTAATCTATACCCTCAAAAACAAATGATAAAAAGCATGATGCAGCTGAAACTAAATTAATTTGAAATATAACATATAAATTATATGTAATTGAAGTAATATTTGAAGAATGAGGAACATGTATACATATATGTTCTTGTGAGAATGCAGTGTTAATGTCTTCTGTGTTTCAACAATTCTGAAATTTTGAATATTTTTTCATTGTTTGTTAAAAAATTGCTTTTCAAACTTTGTTTATTGAATAAATACGGGATTTTTTTTCTGTAATATAAAATTTCCTTTCTTTAAAAACTTATTTGCTCTACCTTCTTTCAGATCTAGTATAAATCTTAGAGTTAATATGTAAAAATCAATAAAATGCACACTTATTGAGGGAAATTATTGTAATGTATAATTTTAACAAAAGGAAAAAAGCAGTTTAATGTTTTCTTAAAAAAATTTCAATCTGATTCTGAATTATGATGTAATTCCCTCTGTATTAATGTAATGTATCTGTTTTTTGCTTTCTTCCAATTGTAATAAGAATTTTTGCTATTATTTTTAAATGTCCCATTCCAAATGCGATGTAACTTTCACTCATAAAATTTTTTGAGACTAGTAACCACATAAACATTAGCAACAAAGCAAACATACAAAAAATGATGAATGATTAGTAACTTCCATTAATCATTCTCAACATTTTTTTTGTTTAAATAAAATGGTTTTAAAGAATGTAGCAAGAAGAATTATAGCCATAAGTTTCCTTAAAATAATCTTTTTTTAGAAAATTAAATTAAATTTTTTGTAAAATAGTAAAAGTAGTAAGCTTGAGAAAAGAATAATGGTTATTTTTTTGCCCATAAATGATGGATTAAAGCTGCTTTTATATGACCTATGCTGTAAAGGAAATAAAGATCCTATTCTTCTATAAAAAAAGTCATGTACAAGAAATTTAAAAAGAATTTATTTGATGTATCAAAGAAGAATCAATACACATATAATAAAAGCTTACACTGCATAATTTTTAAGAGTTAATACAATTAAAATATTTTTGAAGCAAAGTTTTTTTCCATAATTCGTAGTTTTTTTTGGGATATTAATTTCTATTAAATAATTTTTAGCTCGTGTTGATGGGAAAAGAGAAGGGCAATATGCTATTATAACAAGAACAAATGTCCAGTTGTTCAATGAAGCATTTCGAATATGCTGTCATGGAACAATCAAAGGAAATGAGCCTTCAGTTGTACATGGTTGCTTTGTGGGAGTAAGTTTTATGCTAAAATCTTCTTGTATATTATACTCTGCAAGATATTTAATTAGTGTTGTTTGATCCCAAGCTGTTGTGTTACTAATTTTTCATATCTTAGATATATTCTAAAATTTTAAAGAATTGCTTATGAATGCTAAAATCAATGGTACATTAACTGATGCATAGTATTAATGTAAAAATAAAATTCATTAATACAAGATTTTTCAGAACAAATTCAAGTATAATTTAAATTTGTAATTTGATAAAAATTAGCAAAATTTTTTTTTCTGAATTTTAATATTAGATTATCCTTTTATATATATTAGTAATACAAATGTATTACTAATATATACAAGATCTTAGCGAATGTTAAGTAATAAATTAATTACACTAAAAATTGTAAGTAAGCTGATTTAACAAAAACAATATTAATAATTACAAAATTACACCTTTTATTTAAAAAAGTAGTTTTTTAAAATTTTTTTTATGAATAAGTATTACTTATAAGGTACTTTTTTAAAAAAAGTATATAATATGTATTCTCTTTGTAATTTTTCTCCAACTGTAATGAATATAAATTGTTGAAATTTTCTACAGTAATATCATTTTTAATTTCTGTAAATTATTAATTTTAAAATGTGCTGTAATTTTTTGCAGGGACTAAAAAGCTATGGTTTTGAGCAAATATTGGATATCTGCAAATTAGCTAGCAGCTCAAGTTCAAATAGTAATCGAATTTTGATTTATTTTTATGGCTTCATTTGTTATAATTTTTATGTGAAAGCAAATTATGAACACAATAGTAATGAAATGATTAATAAGTAATATTTTAAGTAGTCACTTAGCTTGCAGTCAAAGTAGTTAAAAAAAAAATTTAGTTGATTTTGATTTTTTAAAAATTTATCTGTGGATATTTTTTTTGAAGGTATTTTCTTAAGCATTATACTTTTTGTATGCATGATTCGGAAAATCGTCAGTGAATGTTTAAGTGTTTTAACTGTATTAGCATAAAGTTATAAATAAGGAATCAGAGTATAATAATAAATATTTAGTTAATCAAAATGTGGTAGTCCAAAATAATATGAGAATTTAGATACTGATTAATTGTTTATTTTAGTTTATGGTAATTATCTTGATGCTGTATATCATTTCTGAGTTTCTAAGTTTTTCATTGCATTAAAATATTCAAAATAATATTCAGATTACATTATTATTTTAATCATTTTCAATTTTTTTTCTTTTTAGAGCCAAGTATATCAGATAAATTTATTGCAAAGTTTAAGAGTTACAAGGATTTAACTAGCTATGCCAGACAAGTTGATGATAATGACTTGCTGGCGAAGCTTGATATAGTCAATCAGCATGGCTCACGTATTCCAGAGTTTGTAAATATAATAAAAGAAAAATGCAGCCATACAATGGCTTTAGCAAGTAAGTTGTTTTCAATGCGTGCATGTACATACACATGTACACATTTTTAAATTTGTGCCATGTGAATTAAGTTTCAGATATATCTCTTGGAAGGCTGAAAAATCCTTTGGGTTTTTGTGGGATGTAGAGCAGCCAAGTCTATTATCAGCTTTAATAGTATTCTTTTGTTGTTACTTATGCCATCTGATTGACAGTAATACCAGATCAATGTCCACGAAATTCATCGCAGCAAGGGACTGAATTTACGCCTGTCATTAGCTGTAACTTTGAGTACCATACAGGTAACAGTGCGATTGGGCTTAGTTCTGCCTTAATTTTGAGGGTGAACACCCTAAGGGTGGCTGCCTCTCTTCCCCTTCTACCAACCTCACAAGAGGACTTGAGCTTGACGGTTATTTAGAGTGCCCCCATGCTGCAAAAAGCATTATACATTTACAAACATCCATACCTTCTCTGGAATTTGAACCCAGTCCCAATGTGGCACAGCAGTCACTGTCGTTAACCACTATACTCGATGGGTGGCAGTATTCTTTTAGTTAAATGAATGAAGCATTAATTTAAAGATGTTATTTTAGCAATTTTTTTTAACTTGAAACCAAGTTAAACTGAAATATTTTTTAAGAAAATATTTTTGTAGTTTTTAAATAAATTTAGTGGATTGCTTCCAATTCTTTTTTTTTTTAAACTAATATTTTGATTTATTCTATGAATAAAGAAATCATATCTTACAGCTCTTATATTTTCTAAATTTTTTTGCAATTTGTTGGTATGTGTTAATTTTAGGTTTTTGTTCTATAGTTGGGAATTTTATAAATTATGCTTCAATACTTGTAGAAATGTTTTTACTGGACACTTGCATTAGGTTTTAGAAGTAAAAATTTTCCTTTTTAAGGTTTGATGCAAATAAAAATTTTAAGTAAAATTGATGCTTTTGTGAATTTATTATTTTTAACAAAAATGAATGAAAAATGAATGGTTTAAAGAGAAAGCAAATGAAATCTTGTTTTAGTTTTCAAATTATTTTTATTATTATTTTTGTATTCTGGAACTCCCCCTCCCCCAATGGCATTTTTTCTGTATATATATATAATTTAGTAATATATCTTAAGAATGTAAAGATTCTAAAATGTTAATTTTGAATTTTCATGGTTTATTGTATTTGCTGATTTCAAGTTAAGAAATTTTTTCTATTTTGCATAAACAAAATATATTTTTTTATACGAGTTCTAAAATAGTTTATTCCAAGGATTTGATGATCATTTTTTTTTCTATCCCAAGTCTATTACATTGTGTTAACCTAATACTTTTTTGTATTTCCTGATGCTGAATATATAAATCTTGTTATATAAATTTAATTTTGAAGGAAAATGTTACTTCATTTTGAGTTAAAATTAGGAACTATTAGTTGTGTAAAACTAACATATGAATTTGAATGAATAAATAACGTATAAAGCAGGGGGTGTCAAACAAGCGGCCCGCCAGTATGAATGTTGCGGCTTGCCAACTCCTTTTAAAATTTTTAAATATCTAGTTTTTAAAATTTTTTCATTTTGAAATTTATTTGAGGTGGACCTTATATATATACTAGCCGTTACCCACCCGCTTCACTGGGTATTTAACGATGTTGTATAAATGTATACTGTTTACATATATATGAATTGCTGATATCTAGCAATAAGAATTCGATTGTATTGAAAAATAAATTTATAGCTGTAACTCTCACCTCTTGATATAAAAAGCACATAAATTAAAATATCTAATTTCTATTTATATCTAAAATAGAAGTAGAAAGATTTTTTGTGCTCACTTAACCTAATAATCAAGTGGATTTCTACCAAAGTAACTTTCAGTGGATCTCTACTCCATAAAATAAACATGCATGCCAAATTTCAAGTTTAAATCTAAAAGAGCAAAAACGGAATTTTTATCATCAATACCTCATTGAAAGCATTCTTAGCGGATTCCAATTCAACAAAAGAAGCATGCAAATCAAATTTTATTATTATAGTCTTAGCAGTTCGAAAACGAGAATTTTGTCTCAATATGCCCCAATACCTCTCCCCGCTTCCCCCTGGAGTTGATTTCCGTACAATCCATTCTTAGTGGAACTCTATTTAATTAAAGAAACGTGCTCAACAAATTTCAAGTAAATGGGTTGAATTCAAAAACAGGAATTTTTCTATAACACGCCTTAATCCCTCACAACCCCACTCCTTTGGGGGTCTGTTTTCGCAAAACTCTTTGTAAAAGGAACTCTATTCCATGAACGGAACATATCTTCTAATTTTCAAGCAGGTGGGTCTATTAGTTGAAAAGTGGAAAGATTTATCTTTTATATATATATACACCCCTTAATCCCCCTCAGTGACCCTTGGGGATTAATTTTCCCCAAAACTATTTTGTAGTAGATCTCTACGCCATGAAAGGAATCCGCTTATACCAAATTTTAAGACTGTTCGTCTAAAAGTTTAAAAATTGAAATAATTATCTATAACGCCCCTTAAGCCCCCACAATACCACTTAGAAAACGATTTTCACAAAACCCATCTTATAGCCAATCTATAATATCTACTCAATGAATGGAATCTGCTTACTCAATTTCAAGATTTTACGTGTAATAGTTTAAGAAAGGAGATAATTGCCTGTATATAACGCCTCTTAATTCTCAGCAATGTCACTTGGGGGGCAATTTTTACAAAACCCATTTTGTAGCGGATCTCTACTCTATGAAAGGAATCCACATCAAATTTCAAGACTACATGTAATATTTCAAAAATGGAAATAATTATCTATAACGCCCCTTAAGCCCCCGCAATGCCACTTAGGAAGCAATTTCACAAAACCCATCTTATAGCGGATCTCTACTCAATGAATGGTATCTGCTTACTCAATTTCATGATTTTACGTCTAATAGTTTAAAAAAGGCGATAATTACCTATAACGTCTCTTAATTCTCTACAATGCCACTTGGGAAACCTATTTTGTAGCGGATCTTTACTCTATGAAAGGAATCCGCTTACCAAATTTCAAGACCATACGTATAATAGTTTAAAAATGGAAATTATTATGTATGACACCCCTTAAGCACCTTCAACGCCCCTTGTAAAAATCATTATGTTGGGAATCTCTACTTTATGAAAGAAATCTGTGTATCAAGTTTCAAGACTGTACATCTAATAGTTTAATAATGGAAATAATTATCTATAACACCCCTTAAACCCCGTAACACCCCTTGGGGTTCGATCTTTTCAAAATCCGTTCTTGGCTGATGTCTACTCCATGACGGGAACCTACCTACCAAATTTCAAATCTGTAGGTTTAATAGTTCCGGAGATATCGTGATTAGTCAGTGAGTGAATGAGTCGCTTTTCTCCTTTATATATATATAGATATAAATCTACAATATATTTGCCTGTTACCTGTTCTTGTTTTAAAATAAATCCTTTTTGATAACAGAAATAGTTTTAATATTAACAATATTTTTTTATATTTATTAAACATGTTCATTTGATTTTAACATAATAAATTACTTTTTTATTAAATTCTGAAATGCATTCTGCATGTTCTTTATTATGGATGTTGCACGATTCTTTGTGTGTGAGACTTTTATTTCTCTTTCTCCTTTTCTGTTTGGGAGTCCAAACTGCAAGAGGCAATCAGAGATGTTTTTTAAAGTTTAAAAAAATATTCAGAGTGGTTAAGGTAAAGGACAGTGTATACTTAATTGTTTGTGAATGAAAGCAATAAAATTTCAACAATCAGTAAAGAAAAATCAATCCAAAAGGAACACCATAATTTTCAAGAAATTGGCAACTGTAATATTTTTTGTATTCAAAATAAGATTCAGATATGCTAGATGTCTAAAAACTATTTCAGTTGCTATGAGATATATTCTTAAAAGGCATCATGAAGCAAACTATGACCAAATACTTAGCAAAACTTTGTGAAGACAAATTGTCCAAATTGTATGTGAGACCAATTCTTCAAAAACAATAAAGCACACTCATTAAATTTGTTGAAGACTATGCAACTACTGTAAAAGTTATATATTATCGCATTTAGTCTTGCAAGCAAATCGAAACCATTTACTGAAAGGGAATTTATTAGTTAATTTTTATTTAAAATAGCAGAAGTATTATGTCCAGCACAAACAAAGCAAATTAACAATACAAGTTTAAGTCAAAATACTGTTGGTAGCAGAGTTGAGAAAATGGCGAGAATTGGAGAAATCAGCATAATTCAAAAATATCAACATTTCAAGATACTTTATTGTAATGATGAAAGTACAGGTATTCGAAATTTTGCGCAGCTAGTCGCTTTTTTTCATGGATGCGATGATGATTTCAAAATAAGTGAAGAACTTTTGGAAATCAATCATATTCAAAATGCAACATCTGGAGCTGATATTTTTAATGTACTTATCGATGTATTGAAGAAATATAAATTACCATTGGAAAAGTTGGTTTACCTTGCATGATGGTGTGCCTACCATGATGGCTAGTACCAAATAAGTTGTAGCAAGATTAAAAGAAAGATGCAAACAGCATGGCAATAATAATTTTAAACATTTTCATTGTATTATACACCAGCAGGTACTGTGCTCCCTAGTTTTAAACATATGACATGGTCTAAAAATAGTCACCAAAAATTGTAAATTATATTCAAGAACATAGACTTAACCATCGTAAATTAGCTTCATTTCTCGAAGATATAGAGAATGAATTAAACAATCTACCATATTATTATATTGAAATTCAATGGCTTTCAAATTATAAAGTGTTAAAATGATTCTCCAAATTGCTGGACGAAATTATAATTTTCTTGGAATTAAAAATATTATGAATCTGCTGAATTAAAAGATGGACAATGGGGTTAGAGGACCTGGCTTTCTCAGTTGATATTACAAACCATCTTAATCAACTTAATTTTAACATGTGAGGCAAATATCATGTTTCTACAACTATATTTGATATTATTAAATATTATTACTTTGGCGAAAATAAATAGAAAAAGAAAACTTGTCTTTGAAAGCTGTCAATATCTGTTGATTAATGCCATGAATTAAAATTTACTGAATACGCTCATAAAATTAAATTGTTTGAAACAGAATATTATTAATTATAATTTTAAGAGCTGTGAGTTATAATTTTGCTCTTTTACTTTATATCTGTCTATCAATATGAAAATTGTTGAGAAAGCTTACAAATAAATTGAAATCCAATATGATTCTTTGTTGAAGTAAAAATCTATAGAAGTTGGAATTCTAGATTTATACATACTCGTATTTATCAGTAGATCTTTTTCCTAAAATTTATCATTTGTTCCCTGAATAATGACTATGTTTGGAAGCACTTATTTATGTGGGCAATTATTTTCTTTAATGAAAAATAGCGAGAATTCAGGAAGGTTAAGATTAGCCCCAATCAAGATTTATCGTCCATTTTAAAAATTACATCAGCTCAGTATTTTTAATCAAATCTTGATGACTTGCTTTGTGAAAAAATTTGATGTCAAATATCTTCTAAAAAGTAATGTTAAATTGAAATTCTTAAAAAAATGTTTGTTTTTGTTTTTTTTATTAAAAATATAAAATATGTATAGATTATATAAGTTTAAAAAATAACTTGAAATTAAAACGACTACATGTGTATAATGCACAATACATTAAGCTTTTCATTAATAAATGCATAATACATTATAAAAATCATATTTTATTGATTTTTTGAAGAAGGTAGACATGTGGCCCCCAACTTATAATAAAATAGACCATGCGGCCCATAATATCATATGAGTTTGACACCCCTGATATAAAGTATAATTGATTGAATATTAACGTCACACTGTTCAGCTACATGAGGGCTTTTGGCGACGGACCACGTAATTTTGAACCACGGTCAAGTGACGTGGACGACACCTGAGCTGGCACCCCCTCTCCTAACTGCCACACCACACCAACGGGAGGACGTTTCAGCTCTCGACAGATTTAACGTGCATCGCTGCACTACACGGCGGGTCTTTAGTGGTACTCGGCTCGAACTCGTGACAAGCAAGCCACAATCCGATACCTATACCACTCGGCTACCGTGGCCACAATATATAAAGTATAAGCTTTATATTAATTATACATTATATATATAAGGAATCAGTATTAGGGTTTGCAGCCCTGGGATCCCGGTGTTTTTTCCAATCCCAAAACCCTGGGACTTAATTTTTGTCTGAATTATATTTTTCTCATCAGTGTTTTCTAAGAATTTGATTCTTAGAAAATTTATATTTTTTTCAAGAAATATGTACATAGAATTTTTTTGTGCAATTCTGAGTGTTATAAGTAAAAAAATATATGCAGCTCTCATTTCTCGTATGGGAGGACTTCTTACAGATCTAAGTGGTTCACTATAATACTTACACTATAATAAAAGCAACATCTCAAGGATAGATTTTGTCACAGTTCCTTCTTCAATTAAATACTGTTACTTAATAGCAGACCTGCTTGAAAGACTTGACACTTCGAATCCCTTTGCATTAGTAACAACTCATGTAAATAGATCATCTATTTCAAATAAAGTAACATTTGAAATTGATTCACATTCTGATTCAATAACTGGATAAATTTATCCACAAAAACCATTAAATGTAGCAGAACTAGACAAAGTTATCAAAGAGTGATATACACTGAAATGCAGCCTATTGCATTTGAGACATTGTTATCAAAAATTCAAAAAGAAATGTTTCTTTTCTGAAAATGGAGGGAGACGTGGTGACTACCTGGACTTACATACTCGTGTTTAATATCAGTAACACCTACTAATATAGATTCTGAATGAGTATTTTGTTGCGCTGCTATGTAAAGCTAGCTTTTGTAAACAAAGGAACAGAACAGTCGAAAGAGCTGAAATGACTTGTAACGAAGCGAGCGAGTGGAATGTGTTATGTAGCGGTTTTTGTAGAAAATAGTTCTTAGTTTAGAAATTATAATTGTAAATAAACGTTAGTTGTCTATCAAAAGAAACCTCTTTGCTGTCAAGTTCATGAGAACCTCTCATTTAATTAAGTAGCGATCACATGGATCTAATAAGAACACATATTTTCTTCAGCAGGACAATTTGTAACAAAAAATAAGTAGCTGTTGGAACAATAAATACTGGAGGAGCTGTTTCTTAAAAGCTTATTTACAGAAGCACAAGAAATGGAAAAATGTTTTTTTAAAAAAATTTCATTATGTACCATTTTTATTTGTTTTTTTTATGAATTAAGTTTTTAAAAAATTTGTTTCAATAAAATTAATATTACACCAATTTTTAATTACATTTTCAGTTTTATTATACAATTTCAACTATGCTAATGTGTAAGCATTTTTAATAAATTGTCCAACCCTAATCCTGGGATTTTGATAGTGTAATCCCGAAATCCCGGGATTTAAAGTATAACACAGGATTGCAAACCCTTATAAGTATAGGACTCTTATATTTTTTTTCTTCTATTAAGTATTACATTTTTTGATATCTTAAACTTGATATTAGAAACCTGTAAAGTAGAGTTCTAAATTTTATCATTACATTTTCATATTTTACATTAATATTAATTTTAAAATTTTGAATGCCAATAACAGTTTAAACACCATAAAAATTTGTTTTATGTACTTATATTAAAATATTACAAAAAATACTTTATTTTACCTGTCTGGTGATAAAATTTAAAAATGCCTCTGCTTGGTATGAATTCAATTTAAACATGTGTTTCTTTAAAAAAAATTTAGCATGTTAAGTTTTTTCTCACATTCGAAGAACAATCAAATGTGTAGATATATAGTTAATTTCCTTTGAATATTTTTGAAGTTTTGTTTGAGGGATTAGGAACAGGCTGAAAACCTGTTTTTTAAAAACAAACTAGAAAAAGGAGGAACAATTCGTCTAAAATAACAGAAATTCCAATTTCTGGATTCTTTTTAACTGCAATTCATTAATATTTTTTTGAAATGTTTTCCGAGTAGGTACTAAATTTTTGTTCATTGCAAATTGTTATATAAAGTACTGGTAATTATGTATTTTTAAAAAATATATTATTTTTCTTCAGACTAGTGCATTTTATTTGATTTTCAATGCTGAATTGGATATTGAAACCAGATGTTAAATAAGTTGGAGAATGTGGGTCATGCATATTAAAATCATTATAATTCTTTATTCCTGTGTTATCTAATCAAAGTACTGTTTTTATTAATAGATGTTATCTTTTCAACTGCACATAAGGCAAAAGGATTGGAATTCGATACTGTTTGTCTTACAGACGACTACCCAGTTGCACCTGGTATTGATTACAGACGAAGACGTGAGCATTTATATTTCTTATTTTTTTACTGCACTTTATTCTGTACTAATTCAAGTGTTCTAACATATTTTTATTTTTCTTTTAAAAAAAACTTGCTTTTTAAATCTTTAAAAATGCTAATTAGATGCATGCAACTCTTTTCACAACTTTATGCTTTCTAAATTTTTCCATAAAAAAAGCAAAAAAAAAGGGAAGGGGAAATCAAGGTAGCAAACACAACATTTCTTGACATTTTACATTTATTTTTCAATCCTGCTTGACATTTTGTTATACTTTAAAATTGATGGTAAAAGTTTTTTGAATATGAAAATTTAAATATTTTTTTAACTCTATCGATTCTATGTTTTGAAGGAAAGAAGATAATTAGAAGTTTAAAAAGGAGGCTTAATAATTCATAAATTATTTATTACCATTATGGATGATGCAGTTTGCTGAAAAAGTTATGCAAATTTTAAATTTGATGGGCTATGCAGAAATTGGATTTATGGGATTATTGTAGGGTGAAATGTGATACAGTATTCTTTTGTTTTCCTCTTAATTGCAATTTCTGTTGTATTCAGCGAAATGTGGCAACCAAGTGCAAGACATGGGTTTTTGTGGCCTGAAGATCGAGTATTAAGTTTTTCAAAAAACTATTATGCAGATTAATATACTCTCTGAAGATTGTTGCTTATAAAAACAACTCAGTCATTATTACTGCATTTTATGATCCAAATGCTTTGAGATTAAGCTTTCAGCTAAAGTACTGTTCTTGTTATTTGATGTCACTCAAAATTGTTTCACCCAACAGCTCATTGTAACATCTGTTGTAAATGTACAACAATATTGAGTTGATATGCATCTTTGTTTTATTGAAGTGAATGAATAAGCTTTGTGAGCTGAAGAGAGAGAGAGAGGGGGAAACAATGACTAATTAATTGAATGGTTTTAATTGTATATCAGTTGCTATGCATTGTTTTTGTAACAGTTGGTTTCAATTATCCTTAAATGAAATGCATAATATCAACATATTTCTCTTAGATTTGTCCCTGTCCCTTTTTTGTAGCTAGGAACTTGTTTATTACATTGTACATTAGTGTACTGAAACAGTATAAATATACAGAGTGCCCACTAAAGTCTGTTATCATCCCAATAATTTTTGAATGGCAAGAGCTCTAGTCATAAAAGTGGGGTCTAGGTATAGTAAAGTTGCCATGCACTACACACAAAAAATTGCATACACTGCCACCTAGGAGTTAGCTTTTCTATCTCGAAAACAATATGACATATGAGAAAAAAGGTAATTACAGAGCTATTGAGCATCATCGATGAAGTGAAAAAAACATCCTATGTAGAAAAATGATGCAGATGAAAAGCACAAAGCACACATGTGTTTGTTGTTGTTTATGTCACCTGATTGACATTAACATCAGATCAAGGCCCACAAAATTCATTGCAGCTAAAGGCTAGAATTTTATGCCCGTTAGCCTTAGCTTTGAGCACCATGCAGGTGATAGCACGAGTTTGCTCGGTTCCTCCCCAATTTTGAGAGAGAACACCCTGGGGGAGGGTCAAACGCCTCCCACCTCTCTTCCCCTTCTGCCAACCTCACAAGAGGACTTGCGGCTCGACGGCTACTTAGAGTACCCTCATACCACAATGGCACTATACATTTACAAACATTCATGTCTTCTCCGGGATTTTAACTTGGGCCTTACGGCATCGCAGTCAGCGTCACTAACTACTATACCGGATGGGTGGCACACATATGTTTGATTGTATT
This sequence comes from Trichonephila clavipes, assembly GCA_019973935.1. Lineage (NCBI taxonomy): Eukaryota > Metazoa > Arthropoda > Arachnida > Araneae > Nephilidae > Trichonephila > Trichonephila clavipes. The sequence continues at coordinate 344,905 of BMAU01005062.1, read as the reverse complement.
TAACAAAGCTGCATTTTCCAGATATTACACTTATCTATCTGTCCTGCTCAAAATAGTGTCATACGGCAACAATACACATCTGGACACAGGTTTGCATTTCCTGTTGCACTTTTTTCAACATGGTTTTTGACATGCCAGCACAAGCATCTGTACTATGGTTTTGAAGTTCCTGCAGTATCAATGTAGGGGTTGTATTCACTCTTTTTTTTATGTATCCCCACAGAAAAAAAGTCAAATGGGTTCGGGTCAGGTGATTGAGTGAGCCATTCTATATAACCATCATACCTTATGACTTGTTGCTGGAATGTGTCTCAAAAGTACTGTGTATCATGTAGAGCCTTGTTGTGTTGGAACCATATATTCGAGTTGTTGGAACCATAGTGTTAAAACCATACAACCTCTAGAAAATCAGATTGTATGTCCTTCAGTAATGATAAGTATTGGGATCATGTTAATGTGCCCTTGTAAAATACTGGGCCAATCAGTCTGTGTTTTTAAATATTCTGTACCAGATATTTATCGACGAGCAAACTTCATTTGGAACTTCGACTGAACATGTAGGATTATTCAGTGACCATAAATGAATATTCTGCTTATTGGGCATAGTATTATGCACAAAATATGCTTCATCCATGCATATGATTTCGGTAAGAAAGGTTGGAATGTTGTTTGGAACTCTTAGTGGTTCATAATGAAGTTGCAACAATTATAATGTCACGAGTGTGACAATTTCTTTTTTCTTTCGTGTTATGTCGCGTTCCAATTTTTGGAGTTACGAAACAAAAAAATTTGCATTTAATGCCTTCTATTTTTAATATGACTTAACAGAAGGTGTCTTATTTTATTAAGTCAATGATTCTGAAGAACTTTGTAATTGACTTTTTTCCAATTTCTGGTACTGTTTTTGTGATAATATGGCAAGTAGCTCTGTAAGCAGTTTTTTTGTGTAGCTCATGGCAACTTTACTATACCTAGACCCCACTTTTATGATTATAGCTCTTGCTGTTCAAAAATTATTGGGTTGACAATGGACTTCAGCAGTGCACCTTGTATTTTATGAATTGCATCCAATATTTTATTGATATATCTGAATACTTATTATTGCATTACATAATTAGCTGATTTGATTTGCAGATTATGGAATTAGACTGAGTGTTCCTGGTAATAATACTACGAGTAATGACCATTTTTATATATCTTTAGTACATAAAATTGATATATAATGAAGCTTTTGATGAAAATGAATGCTATTAAAACTGAATTCTAAATTGTGTGCCCCCTTATTAAAGACATGGAGGCTATGCATTTAATATTGTTAACCTTTTTTACTTGATGTTTAAGCCTGGAAAATTTTTGGTTTATACTATGTTTATGGCAATTTATTCTATGTTTAATTTTTGAATATTACATTAGTCCTATTACTGCTGATTAAAATTAACACTATTTGCTTCCTGGTGCCACTATTTTTCACATGAGGGCATGTATACGGTGTGGGGGAAAAGAAAAGGCATAAATAAGCAAATCCTTCTCTGAGATAAGCGGATCCTTCACAAACACTGTCAGGATCATTTTATTACATCAGCATAGTTTTACTGATAGAAGTGCAAAGGAAAAGATCGCATTTCAGGAAGGCATATATATGCCAGAGGCAGTTAAGTGAGATCTAGCGAAGCATGTATATATGCCAGTGACAGTTAAAGGGTTAAAGGCAAAATAAGAAAATATTTTAAAGTTGTTGATAGGTTTCCTTTCCCTCACAAATACATTTCATACTCTTTGCATTGATTTCATTCTGGTTGCTTATTCTCTGTAATTGTCCTTAATTTTTTGCTTTGTTCAACTGTATTATACTTCTGTTTTGTCTTTTTTAAAAACTTTTTACAAATTGCATGTTTTATCTTATTATGTATTTCCTTTTTCTTATTTTTATTTACCATTTAGTCAGGTAACCATTATTAATTGTTTGATGGGATCTTGTAATATTAACTTTATTTGTTAATTGCAAAAATCATTTTTCAAGTTAAAAGTTTCTTTCAAAAAGTGAAGTCATTGATTTTATTCAGCCATATTTATATTTGAATATTTATGTATAATTGAAATCATTCATTTTCATCAATGCATTGATTATTGTTGTATTTGTATCTGCTGTTTCGTTCCTTAGAAAATGAAATATATTGTGGGTTAATTGAAATAACTGTCAAAAACACTAAAAATAAAATTTAACTTAGCTTCCTACAGTAATTAGAATTGGAGAAAACTCTCCCAGTAAACCTCTTTATTCAATATACAGTTGTGGTATATCTATAATTAAAATTTCAAAGTAAGTGTATTTTTAAATTTTTTTCTAGTTTAAAAAATAGATTTTCTGAATGTTTAAGTGTATATGTTTTAAATTTATACATGATCAGTTTCAAGCATAAAGAATAAATGCAAGTTATTTGAGATTGATTGCAAATCAAAATTACATAGTTTTAATAAATTATGGCAAGAGAAATAAAAGAGTAAGAAATAAATCAATTTGTCATGATTTTCTAGATATAAAAAAACAGATGGTTTTATTTTTTATTACAATTTTTTGTATCAATTTTCGTCCGATTTTGTTAAAACAGAGTATAAATAAATTTATTAGAAAGGGAATAGAAAGTAAATTAAAAGAATTAATATTATTCTTTATAAAATTGTTTCTGTAATTATGATACAATGCATAAATTTTATTAGTTGAGAATAAAAATCCTCAATCTGTAAAAATTATTAGACTACCTTAACAGTTAATGATGTCTTAATATAATAATGGATTTTTTTCTTGGTATTTAAAAATGTTAATTATGTACAGATATGGTATAGTATAAACTTCATATAAATAGCATGAAAGTAAATTTTGTTGAAAACTTCCAAAAAGAATCAGGGAATTAATTTATAAAACTAATGAAAACAGTGTATGATTACTACCTTTAATTGTAGCTATTGATTTCATTTTGAATTATTTCATGTGTGACACATATTTCAAATGCAGCAATACCTCAACTTACGCTATCCCGACTTACGCGAATTCGTAGTTACGCAGTTTTCAAATCTTGTTGATTTCAGTGCCTGATGAAATTGGTAATTTGATTGAAGAAGTTATCGATTTTGCCTGGAAAATAAATTTAGAAATAAATAATGATGACATTCTCAAGAACTGCTAGATCCCTACAATCAGGAGCTAACAATTGATGAGCTCATAGAATTGCATGAGCAAGAGCAAGACATAGAAGAATTTAAGTCTTTAGACCCAATTCTATAAGAAGATCAAATGACAGTTGGCAATTTGACAGAAAGCCTCTTTTTAATTGATAAAGGGTTACAAATCTTATAAAATTCATACTCCAATGAAGAGCATATTTTTCTTTTAACAAAGCGAGAAATAAAAATATCAGCAGGCTAAGAGGAAATTACAAGAGAGAGAAAAAAATCTTTGTACTGGCACATTACTTGTTAGATTTTATTAAATATCCCACATCAAAATAACTTCAGTTTGCGATTTTGTGTTAGTGTTATCTAAGAGTTGATTAAACTTTTTTGTTCTAAATTATTATTTTCTTTCAACTCTGGTTCCAACTTAAAACAATTTATATATAAGAAATTATACCCTGATTTATGTGGCCATCACTCAGTCCCAACTATCGTGTAAATTCAGAATATTACTGTATTAGATGCTTTTGAATAAAATTAAGGGATTTTCACTAATTTCAAGTAGTAGTTCATTTACAAATAGTAAAGCTCAAATAGGGTAAAATATGTTATACAGGAAAAACCAAGCATTAAATTAAAATATAAAAAATAATTTAAAAAATGAATAGAGAAGTGTTTCATCCTCAAATCTCTTTTTAATTAACTTGACTTTTGAAAATGCAATCAACAGATTTGTGTATCAGTTGTACTTTCTCATTGAAAAAACTATTCAAAGTAAACTAAAAATTCTTGGCTTGTTTGAATTCAATTTATTAAATCCATAAATTCTGTAAAATTTATTAAACATTAATTTTTTTGGTTTAAATTTTAGAAATACTTTAATAATTTTTAAATTAGTCTTTTAAGTACTGGTTGGTTAAATAAAAAAGGAACAAAAATGGTTTCATTTGAAATATATTTGATTGCAGGTGTTGTTGATTTGGAAGAGACAAACATATTGTATGTAGCATTGACTCGAGCTAAAAGGTCCTTGATTTTACCCGATAAGGTATTGCGAGTGTTATTAGCAGCTCAGGTAAGTTTTTAAATTATATAAATATGATTTTTTTTGGTTGCTTAGGTATGAAATGGATGTTAAATTTATTTTAATCACAACCTTGTATTTGTAAGTTGTTTAGTAATTTTCATGTGCTTCTTTATTACTTAAGTTTTGTTCTTTTAATTAAAAAAAAATATCAGAACATTGTAACATATTTTGAAATAAATTACTAGGTAGGATGTTGAATATTAAATTCTGTTGTGTTAATTTCATTCTGTTTTTTTTTGTCAAAATTTTTGTAGATATTTTGTATTCTATATTTAAAAAAAAAATGAATTAAGCGTTAAATTTTACTGTAGCTTTCAGAAATGTTTTTAATATTAATAAAAAAAAGTAAAATTGGTTAAAAGTATGGATAAAGACTACACACACAGTGAATTAAATTTTGATCGATGGTTTTACAATTGATCTTGAAAATTTTTTAGAGAACTCAATTCTATTTTAGACAATGACATTATATGTGTGCAACTGAAGAAATTTTTAGATTTTTGGGGATTTTGATTATTACTGGAATAAAAGAATCAAAACATAATTCGAAGAATTTTTTTAAAAAAATGTAATGATTGAGAATTAGGGAAGGGCATTTAAGTTTATTGGTTTTAGATAGTATTTGAAAAGGTTTTGATCAATTTGAAATTGAAAGTTTGGTATTTAGAATGACTGTTGTTGTTACTTATGCCTCCTTATCAATAGTAACATCAAGTCAAGGCCCCCAAACTTCATCAAGGCATAGGGACTAGTTGTACTCCTTTCGTTAGCTGTAGCTTTGAGCACCATACGGGTGACAGTACAATATGTGGCTGGGTTCCACCCCAGTTTTGAGCGAGAACACCTTGGGGAATGACTAGAAATGGGAAAGTGCACATGTTGGATGTTCATGACATCAAACCTAGCTATAATATTTTAAGAAGAAAGTGATAATTATATACATTTTCTTAGACACCCTGCACTATTATATATGTAGCCAAATCATAAATTGCCACATTTAAAATGTTTGCAGTGTTATATATATGTACACTAAGGTCTACCCAATTTTTTTCCTTCATAATTTCAAATTGTAGTTATGCAGAAAACATGTTCTCTGGTGTATAGATGAAGGGAAAATAGAAAAAAATTTATATTAACTACTGCCCCCAAGGGAACTGAAGTTAGGATATTTCAGCTTGTTTTACGATAAAAAGTCTTAAGTAAATTTTGTTAAAGAAAAGCAGATTTTTGTACTTTATAACATTTATTGCAATAAGAGGACACCTACTAAGTTACTAGAAAAAGTATCAAGTACATTTAACAGCTTTTTGAGGATTAATTTTTTAAAAGCCTACTGTTGAAATTACAGTGTACCTTAAAGTGGAAGACGAAAAAATCTTTGATCACATTGATGCGATAGGGTGGGGAAAGAGCTGGGGTTGTGAAATGTGTTGCAATGTACAATGTACTCAGCATTCATTTATCCAGTATCATCACTTTTGGTTAATTTTTATTTTGAGTTTAAAATCGTCTAACCAAAATTAAGTCTTTTTTCCATTCTTTTAAAAATTCAATCCTTTTGTGGCGATATTAAATTTTGAAATTATTATTTTTCTAATCTTTGTATCATAGAATATCTTCCCTGCATAGGTAGGTTTTGATTAATAATTTTTTTCTCCATGTAACAATGATCCACCTTGTACACATACCTTCATGATTTCCAACCTATGGGATTTATAGCCATCTGTATTAACCACCACATAAAATCTATGAAAGTAGAAAATATAAGAAAAGATAACCAAATGAACAACATAGTATATTTGTATTTTTACATTCATATACATAAATTGAATTTTTGTGATCTGTATGTATATTTTAATAACTTGTAGGAATAAAAATTATGTTGAAAAATTTACCTTCTTTGTTGATTATTTGTTGCAATGGAAATTAGTCAAGAAGATCCTAAATGTGGCATATACACCTGAACTGCAGCTGACACTCACCCATGAATATTTGTTTCTGTATACACTCATGTATGTATGTGTCTGTATATATATATATATATATATATATATATGTTACCATTAATGTGTGAAATCCGTTATTTCATGAAATAGCCAGACATCAGTTAAAAGAAGTATATACAATTATTGAATTCTATGCTTTAATCATTATTCTATAGAATAACGATTACTTGATCATTAAAGTAATGAAATATGGTACTTGAAAGTTCTTTGAACTGTTTATAGCTGTTTTGGGGAAGGATTTTTTTTTGATTAGGAGGAAGAGATGGCCGAATAAAACAATTGTACTCTAGTTCTCAGTTCAGTATATGTGAATGAGAATTAATTTCCATTAAAGTTCTGTATATTAACACAATGCTTCTTTTTTTTTGCAACTCAAAGTTGCTGCACTGGATAAGAATTTAAAAAGTGCTTGTGTAAAAAAATGTGCAAGAGTAAAAAGTCAGCTTGTTTCGAAAATAATATGCAATGCAATTCAAAGTGTCATCGCAGAAATCCTTGCTCTAATAAATAATGAAAAGTAAAATATAAAGGTATTTAATAAAATTTAAATTAATACTCTTACATTTTTGTTAAAAAAAGTTAACACACAATATTTTTATGAAGCAACAATTTTTCTTTCCAACAATGTATTTTTTGATAATATTTAAATATAACTATTTCTGCAACATATTCTTCTTTTCCCCTTTCCTGTTTAACTGTTAGCAATATGGGCAATAATAAATTATATAATCTGCTTTTCCTTATTATTTATCAATTAATCATCCGTAATAGGGATAAAATGTATTTTTCTAGAGATTTTAGCTGTTTATGATCAATTAATTCATAGAATAACTTTGAAATTGTTTATTTTTCACTTAAACAGTCTATCAATAGTTATTTCATAGAATAACTAGGTAAAGTATGAAATTTTTCATCTAATATATACTTTAAGTGGCTTGTCTAGTTATTTCTTGAAATATCTAGTTATTCCATGAGATTACTGAACTATACACTTTAATAGCAACATAATATCAATTGTACTGGATACACATACATGCGTGTTGACTATCAATTGACTGAAAAGGTTGACAAGCAAATTAATTTATCAAATAACTTTTGTTTTAGGAAAAATTTGAATATCCTGTGGCACCTAGTTCACTGCTGAATGGTGGAACTACACTTGAATGTGTCGCTTGTTGTGATTCTTTTACTCCTCATACTGTTCTGATTTTAGCTCGTCGATGGATGTATTCAGTGAGTTTTGCCCTATCATTAATGAATCTTGCATGTTTTTTAAAAAAATATTCTCATAATTTGTAATAACGAAGAAAAATCTTTGTGTGAAATTGTAAAAAGTTATATGTTATATTGAAAATTGTCTGCATGTGTTTTTGTGATAGTTTTAACAATTAATACAATTTTACAAATAATGCAATGCTTTTATACAATTTAATTTAGATTAGCTCCAGCGAAGCGGCATATGTGGTAACATACTGCGTTCCGCGCTGTCGACCGGAGTTCAAGTCATGTGATCGACTTATCTCCTTTCCAATTCATTTAATTACCTTTACAATTAAATAAATTTATTTAATTATAAAGTATTAAATGATATTTTATATACCCATTTTGTATTTTAAAAAGTAAAATAGTTACAAATATTTTTAGAATATATAATTTTTTTTATTTCTAATGGGCTGCTGATTGGAGTTTTCGCAGACCTAGTACATCCCTGAAAGCTGGTATCTCTTTTTAGTGCGGTGCCATATAGGTGAATACCAATTGTCGCAGATAATTTTGACACCCAGTTTCTTCAGGGAGGCACCTGAGCTCTGATGTTGCAAGTCTGTACTAAGATTTAATTTTGCCTTGAGTACCCAAGCCAAACAGATACTCTAGGGATCTCTTACATGCCCAAAAATCATACAACATAATACGAATATATAAAATATATGATATTAATTTATTATATTAATTATTTTATAATTTTACAAAATATTTAATTTTTCTTTTTTAAACAAATTTATTTAATTATAAAAAATTGCAATTCAAGAATTGCAATTTTATGACAATATAAATAACTATTGAATAGTTATTTTGCAATTCTAAAAATAATTCTCTAAAAATGTTAAGAATTTTTCTTTGGATTCTATTTAACTAAAGTATGTTTTTTATTAAATAAATTGAAAATGAAAAGTATTTTGAATATGTAGATTATATTATTAATAATATAATACAATTAGTACAAATTAAACTTAAATTTGAAAAAACTTTTTTTTTTTAGTAAGAAAGTTTTCTAGAAATATAATATTAAAACATGAAATATGTTGGGATAATGAGAATCTTCATAAAAAAAAAAGGTATTGAAGGTAATTTGCATATTGTTAGTCAAAACAAGTTAAAAATAATTTTTTTTGATAATTTTTTTTAATATTAAATAAACTCAATTCTTGAGATGTATATTCATTAAAAGATACATGTCCCTGAAATTTACAAACATTCAATACAAGTGAAATTTTATTTTAATGCAAAATCAAAATTTAGCTGGAGTAAATTAGACAAAATAGTCAATAGTATTAGTAAAATAGACAATAGTATTGCACTCTGCAAAAGATGGATTGATTTTAACCAGTGGTCTTCACACTTTTTCAACTTACAGAACCCCTAGACCTTGAAGGTGTTTTCATGGAACCCCTAGAACTAGAAAGTTTTTTTTGTGGAACCTCATTTTGCACACATACTTAGAGGAATATATCTCAAAATAATATTTAAAGTTGATCAACATGTTGTAGGTACTAAATGTAAAGGCAAAAAAAAATATTGTATTTATTATTAAAAAATTCTAATCTAATTTTTTAATGTGATTTACTTATTAACAATAATTTGTGTACCAAGTGTCACTTATTCATGCATTATATTTAGTAACTGGGATTCACTTGATGTTTTTCACAAAAACTGTCAAAGTTTTGGTCTTTATTAGATTAGATGCCATCGTATTACATATTCTTAGTTTAATTCATTTTTATAGCCACTCACACTGAGAAATGTATTTAATTTAAAATCAATGTTCTGAATGGGGTTAAAATGTTTATAGCTGTGTGAGAATTACTGTGCATTTTGCATGAGAGAGAATTTGCAACATAAAATTTAGAAGTTATTCTTGTTTAAATTTAGATTTTAACATAGGATCTGTTGATATGAAGATATTTCATCTTCTTCTTATAGGTGCTTTTTTTCCTCAAATACAAAAAAGTGAAATTTCTATTAGAAAACTATTTAGTTTTGCAAAGCATTGTGCTAACTAATGAGTATAAAATTATCTTGTGGAACCCAAGAATGTAAATGGTAGAATATTCACAATCTAGTTGGAAATATATATATTAAAAAATAGAAACCCTTTTATAATATTCCTTTATTATGTTATAATAAAAGTTTAAAAGGTGTTTTAAAATAAAGTTATAAAAAAATGAAATTTTCAGTTTTGATGAATAGGATGAACTTAGATACTTGTAATTATACAAACTTCCTGAAGAACATGAATCCATTTTGCATATATAAATTTCTTTTCGATTTTTTTATTGTGACTTGTGAAACCCCAATGCTCCGTGGAACACAATTTGACGACAACTGATTTTAACTGAAAGGAATTGTATACATTGAAATATGGTACATTCAATGTTATTGGATAGTTCTTTAGTATTTGGGAGCAAAGGAGTGATTTCTGTATTTATTGGTATTTAAACTAAGATAACTTTGATGCAGTTAAATTTATTTGCCTATAAATTTTTTAAATTTTATTTTAATCAACTTTTTATGATTTTCTTTAGGCTAATGGACGCATAATGCAAGGAGGTGCATTGTGTATGAGATGTGGTACAGAGCCTACTGTTCGACCTCGAGTTCAAATTGAACCTGTCGTCATGTATCTGGATCCTACTGCTGATTATGCTCACCGCAGCATGGCAGCATTGGTAGGACCCTTGCCCACTGATCCGCCAATTGTTCGTGATTCATTGGCAGCATTTCATGAGATGGACGTTGTTTATGTTATAAATTTAAATGTTTAAGGGTTTTTTAGAATATTTATTATTTCAAGTCGTATTTTTTTTGTTATTTATAAAGTTAATATTCAGATCTTTAATTTCAAAGAGCCATTCAAGTTTCTTCAGTTTTTCCACATTTGTTGTATTAGTATACTTTATTATTGCAAGAATTTTAAAAGAAAAAAATATTTTATTTGTAAATATTGATGTCTTTCTTTCTGTCACCTTTTTCGTATTAAAATGAATTTATTTTGTATCTATTTAAAATTATATCAGTAAATAAACTGTCTTTTTTGCCTGTGCATTATTTTTCTTACATTACATTTGCCTGTTTCATGTCAATGTACTGAATTTTTCAACTTTAAATACCAATCTGGGTATAATTCTATGTATTTATTATTATGAAAAACATATATGGGTTGAATTCTTCGGTTTTTAAGGGGACATGGTACGATTTATACGCAAAAATTTTTAATTCAGGGATTAAAATTTTTTTTTTTGCCTCCTATGTGCGTATACTATGTAAAAATGATTTTGTGCTCAAAATTTCATAAAAAATTAGCCATTTAATTTCTTAAGAAAAAAACTTTAGGTTATGAAGTGATTTTAAAATGCTACTCCTCCTACCAAAATTTATGTACAAAATTTGATTTGCAAGTACGTCAAACTATGTATAACAAAAGTTGGTATGGGTTTTTCGAAAACATGATTGGTATTCGTATAATACATCTTTTTATGAATGCTTATTGAAAATTCCTTTAAAAATGTATAAATTCCGAGTTCAATTATTTTTAAAAAAATAAGTATTGCTTTAATTCAAAAATGCATACCAACTTTTGTTACGTGTACTATCGGCAATTGGTAAAAAAAAAATTCAAAACGTTAGGCACAATAGAAAAAAAGCCTTAGCATTTTAAATGAAGACAAACTGATTATTTTATATTTCTGAGATAAGTAAGTTTAAAGTTTTGATTTGCCATAGGGATGTGAATAAAAACGAATGTGAAAGCTATCATAATTCTGCGTTTTTTAAGTTCAGAGCTTTCAAATTTTATGAGGTTATAGAAAAGTATATAAAAAATACTTTAAGGCTAAAAAAATTAGATTTGATTTTTTTGACTGATTTTTGTCTATTGAATCGTACTGTGTACCTTTAAAATAAATATAACACTCTTAACTTTTTTTTGGAAACACTAAATTGCCAATATCAAGATTAAGCAATTGAACTGTTAGGAATTTAGAGAACTAAACCTGTCTTGAGTATGAAAGTTGACTCATGGAATTTTCTAAAATTGTTCCCCATTTAAAATTTTTTTATTTATTTATCTTGTAGGCTTCTAAATGCAAAGAATTCAAAATTTTCCAAAGTATTGTAAAAACCTTACAGTATTCAGCATAAATGAATCAATAGTGAAATTTTTAAATGGTTCAATTTATTAAGTAATAAATTGCATTTTATGTTTTTGCTTTAAAAGATGACACAAGTTAAGTTAGATGATCAAGTACAATACTATGTGAATAGTTTGCATAGTATTCAACAGAGTATTATCAGATTCATTGTTTAACTTTGGTGGATTTTGTCCCTTTTGAGTAAATCTCCCAAGTTGTAAAGGTAATTTAAAAATGGCAAAAGCAACTGCAAAACTTAAAAAAAAAAGATAAAATTATTTTTTGTTAAAACAAAGTACAAACTATATTGTTCTTAGATTTTATTATTTTTAATTCATTATTCTTCTGAGGGATAAATTATTTTGTATTTTCACTATGATATATTTTAACAAATTCTATCTTTTACAAATTTTAAAAAATAAAGTTTTGAATTGAAATGTGTACAATGGTTGCTTTACTAAAAAATTTAAACAATGAGTAAGAGCTGTTTATAACTATGGTCTTGTGTTTTCTCTTTAATAATTATTCTGAATTATGCTTGAGTTAAATTCCTTTCAGTAATGAAATCTCTTCAAATTGAACCCCAGTGACCACACAGGGGAAGGTCCAGGACAGTGGTGTAACACTCACCCCTGTCTCCTGCCCCATTAGACTCAAAACCTGAAATTACGATATGAGGGGCCATTTCATTTGATAGCCTGACCCCTTTGGTTGTCATCCTTATAGTATGGTAGTATGCCATGCAGTTTCACCCTTCTTTTCATAAACTCTTGGGCTTGTATTTCTACAGGATAATTCCTGGCAGCACACGGCATGTCTTTCTACTGCCAGGGCTGGCTCTAACAGTTTTGCCACCCTGGACAAAAATGGAAAAAATGCTGCCCCTCTCCAAAGTAAAACATTATATATATATGATGATGATGATTTAAAAGTTTAAGTCTTAAAAAATACAAATAAATAAAAAATCGATATTTTTTTTAAGGACATAATTAACTGTTATTATTTCAAACGAGTAAAATGTAAGAAAAGAAATATCCCATTTCAGCAGGCCAATTTCTTCAAAAAAGAGTCTACAAGCGTTTATCTTAACCTATAGTAGTTACACTCAAGACTAAAATTAAACATCTCCTGTGGCTCTCTATCTACCCAAAACTCTTATTACCGCTTCCCCTTTTGGATAGCTGACACCGGACATCTTGTGGGTGAAAGGAATGTCTGTTGTGACCTCTCTCAGGGATGGGGAGAAAGTTACTAGTGAAAAATGTGTAAACGTCAAATTTTATGGTTTAACATATACTCCCGCCTCGAACCCATCGAGTTTCTGCATGAAAGTTGACATTAAACATACATATTACAAAATAAGATATAATAAATGAAATACCAAATTCACACATCCAATAATATTTAAGAAATTATATCAAAATTTTTTTTGTAACAAAAAGGAAAGTATTTTTTTAAATTCGATCCAAATGCCGCCCGGTAAGGGGTCCGGTTTGTCCGACCGTAGAGCCGCCCTTGCTAATGCTTATCTTTGTGCTTCTCTATCACTTCCTCCCTGCTTGGCGCGATTGCCTGATCTCTGCTCAATAGAGTACGTTTAGGTTTTGATGAGGTAGGTGTTTTGAACTGTTCCTGGATCATGCCAATCTAACTTATCGATTGGAAAGTGTATGACAAGCAGTTCTGCAAGAGAACTTGCACTAACTCTGTGAGTCAATGCTTAGCTGGAGGCCTGCATCAAGACCACACAGGACTAATGCTCAAGACTTTTTTATTACTTTTGTAGATGTACTTCCTGAATAAACGTTTCAATTCTTATGAAATTGTTTCGTTTTCAATACATAGTTATCATTATTACTGGCCTAGTGGTTATGGTCACTAGGGATGGCGATTCTTTCCGGAAAAGATCGATTCGAATCGTAGCCCGATGAATCGATTCACAAAAAAATCGAGATCTAAAAGATCGATTCCTAAGAAATCGATTTTTTTTATCAAGTCTTCATTTACAATGTAAATATAAATCCATTTTATGAAAAACAAGAAAGATACCATAAACGATCTATTATAAAAATAATTACTAAATAATTCCCTGATTTTTATCAGAGAATTATTTAGTTCAGGGAATTCGACAATTAGAATTATTTTTATTACCATATCAAAGTATTAGGCATAAAAGAAGACATTTATTTTTTTTCCTTCTAAATGTATTTGTTACATTAAAAAAGTTTAGAAAATAGATAACATGGCTTATAGTTCCCAATGATAAGGATAAGTAGTTTTAAAGATAGTACACATTCTACTAATTGTAAATAATTTATGGTTTTTACCAAATCGGTAAAATCGGTTGTCGATTTTCTAGGATGAAATATTGATTCACTGAATCGATTCAGTGTTACATACCGATTTAAAAAATCCATTAATTTGGGCCCGATAAATCGATCTCAGATCGCCATTCCTAATGGTCACGTGTTCGTGATCCACGTTGTCAAATCATATGTCTATAGCCGAAGACTTGCAATGTAGAGGGGCTGAGGCTCATTAATCCATCGTGGCTCAAAGTCCTATCCTTATTATGGTGCGGAAGTTAGGAGAGGAGGTGCCAGCTCAGGCGTCGTTCTCATCATTTGACCATGATTCAAAATTACTTGGGGGTGAGTGAGTGAATATTAACGTCGCACTCTCTGCTCAGCTACACGAGGGCTTTTAGTGACGGACCATGTAATTTTGAACCATGGTCAAGTGACGTGGACGACATCTGAGCTGGCACCACTCTCTCCTAACTACCGCACCACACCAACGGGAGGACGTTTTAGCTCTCGACAGATTTAGCGTGCATCGCTGCCCTACACGGGGGGTCTTTAGTGGTACTGGGCTCGAACTCGTGACAAAGCCAGCCACGATCCGATACCTATACCACTCGGCTACCGCAGCCACTTAAAATTTCTTTTACCATTGCCAATACCTCGTATTGCATCACTGCGCGATATAAATTAAAATATAATCAAATCGTCCCATTCAAATAATTCATTACTTTGTCTCTCTTTTAATGTATATATATATATATATACATACAAGCATTGAATTGACTAGTATTTTTATATATAATATTATACACTTAAAATCAAACAAAATTTGAAACAAAAGTACGATTGGTATGGTAAATATTTCATCAAACATCAAAACAAAATATCTTAAATGGAATTCTTTTATTTATGCATCTTAAGTAACTGGTTACCAACCATTAGCACAGCTTAAATGCAAATTAAAAACAGTTTTCTTTTGTGAATTTCTTGAGTTCTGGGAACATCAATTTAAGAAAGGACACTGTGTTCGAATTCAGTAATTTTAGCCTACAAAGTAATCGAACAAATGAGAATGATGTTTTTCTTTCAACATTTATATATCTGAGGGGAGATACTCTAGTGATTACGAACACAACAAATTAAAAAGTAATCTTCCGTAGAATGTCATTTTTGTTAATCACATGAAGATGGATTGGTTGCTCCTTTTCCGCAATCTTTTAAGAAGGCCTAGTCTTGAGCTAGGCAGCGGACCGTCGTGCCACATTCCATACTCTTTCGCCTCAGCTGCAAGAAAAAGACAAAACATGAGTATTGGGTGAAGTTTATAAATAACAAGTATTAAATAGTGCATGATATGTCCTTCCTCGAAATTGTTATTTCTTTCAATTTAAAAATCCTAATTACAGCATTCTCCTTTAATTATTATGGGGATGGGATGTTGCTGCCTCCAATCAAACCGCTAAATAGCCAAACAAGTAATAAGAGGTGGAAATGTCTGGCGGCTTCACATTTTATCTAGCCCCAGGGCTGGCTTTAGCAGTTTTGTCGCCCCTCTCCCCAAAGCAAAAAACAAAAAAAAATTATAATTATGAAAAATAAATAGTTCACATAAATACGCAACTATAAAACGTGAATAATTCCAGCGAACAAAAATTATCATAATATATATATATATATATATATATATATATATATATATATATATATATATATATATATATATATATATATATATATATATATATGTATACAGTGGGTGATCGGTTAACGAACACTTTCACGAAAGATTTTTTTTTTGTGTGTTTGGACTACGAACACATATTCGAAGGTGAACAGGGAGACACCCCTTAAATTATGGATGAAATTTTGACAACTGCTAGAGATCTGGAATTGGAGGTGAACGAGGATGACATAGAAGAGCTCATAATGGGACATGAAGATGAACTGACGATAGAAGAACTCCAAGAAATTTTGAATGAAGAACACCAAGAAACAACAAAATATGTCTCCTTCTGAACAAGAGGAAGACGAAAGAGGACCAATGCCGACATCTGCCATTAAAGATCTTTTTAAAAATTTGGATGGTTTCAGAGCAATGGTCTTAGAATGGCACCCAAACCAAGCTGATGTCAGTAGGGTTGGGGATCTTTACAACGACAATGCTATTAATTACTTCCGGAAAATCCTGAAGAAGAGAGAAAAACAATCGACATTGGACATATTCTTCAATGCCCCATAAGCAAAAAATGAAAAGGACTGATTAATATGCAACACTATATGTATGTATTATTTTTTAAAAAACTTACTAAGAAATTATACATTTTTTAAAATTTAATTTTTAGGGTCTCCAGAACGAATTAATCGATTTCATATAGAAGTTTATGGTGAATCGATGATCGGTTAACGAACAATTCGGATAGCAAACATAGTCTTGGAACAGATTATGTTCGTTAACCGATCACCCACTCTCTCTCTCTCTCTCTCTCTATATATATATATATTATTTTTTAAATTAAAAAAAATTCAAAATAATTCGAAATTAAGGACATAATTACTTGTTATCATTTCAAAAGAGCAAAATGTAAGTGAAGGAATCGTCCACATGTCAGTAGGCCAATTTCTTCGAAAAATAGTCTATTGATGATTCGGATCACAAACGTTTGTTTTAACGAAAAGTAACTACACTCAAGAGTGAAATAAAACATTTCTTGTGGTTCTCTATCTACCAAAACCTCTTATTTCCTCTGTCCCTTTTTGGATTGCAGACACCGGACATCGTAAGGGTGAAAGGAATGTCCGTTGTGTTCTCACGCCGGGACGGGGAGAAAGTTACTAAAGAATCCTTCAAGTTTCAACATAGAAGAAAACTGTCATTAAACATAAGAAGTACAAAATAAAGAAATTAGGTGCGTTAAATGAAATACCAAACTCACACCCAATAATATTTCCGGAAATATATCTAATTTTTTTTAATAACAACAACAACAAAATATTTTTCGAATTAAATGCCGCCCCGGGCAAAGGTCCGGCTCTAGAGCCACCCTTGCTAGCACCCTCTTTTACTATCGACGTCATTTGGAACTGAGCTGCTGGCATGTAAACATGACTTGTACAGCTGATGGTTCAGCTAAATATGAGCTGCGTAGGGTTATTCACTTTGTGGTGAACATTCAAAATAGTTTTAGCGTTTCTCACCAGATGGCACTCTCAATGAAACTACTGCTTCAATGACGGTGAGGAGAAAAGTTATATAACATCTCTCTCCTCGCAGCCGCACTTCCCGCTTCTTTCCCCCAGCATAGGAACGGAACGATACGTTGCGGTGTAATTCCATCGATCGTACTTCATACCAGTATAAGAATTTGACTTTTTTTTTTACATTAAAGTAAACCTCAACAACCACAGCTATTTTCAAGCGGTTGAAAAGAGTGAATCAGAAGTTCACTGAAGAATGACTCGAGTATAAGAGGAAAATCTTATGATTGACAGTGTTGTGGGTGAATGAAGTTAGGAGCTTCCAGAAAAGAGCTTAAATGAGACGTGTTTGATCATCTACCGTATAGCCCCGACTTATCTCGTCGTGGGATTTTACACTTCGCTAAACTAAAGAACTGGCCAGGTGGTCAAAGCTTTTTAATCGATGAGGAATTTCAAAACGACCTGCTGAACCATTTCATGTCACTGGCACTATCGATTTTTGATAAAGAAAATACCCTTTTACATATTTTCAACGAAGTCTAAAATTTCATGTAAGGGAATAATCTGTTACAAAGATATTTGGATTAATCTCAACAATTATTTTTGTAATTTTTCTCCCTAACCAATACATTTTAATAACCTTTAGAAACATGGCAAACTGTTATAATGAAAACCCCTTTAAATTTCCCACTTACTCAACTCTTAATTAAATTACTCCCTCTACGTTTAAAAGAAAAGAAAAGAGACATGATGAATAAAAATATTGATGCCATTTTATTTCTCCCAACAGTCTTTTTGGACTTACCGAAAGTGCCGAGATTCATATGAGTATTTTTGCAGGCTCCGTGGAAACATCGCAAGTTTGTCTGACCGGCGCACAGGCATTGCTCATCTGTTGCACAGTGTCTGTTAGCGACTTGAAAGCAGGATTCCTGCAATAAAAAAAAAAGAAACCATACATGTTCATCCATAAAAATAAGTTTTAACATATATACTTACGTGTTACATGTATTTATGCTAATCCTTATTAATTACAGGGTAATTTACTTTTAATCTTGCAGAAAATTACCAATGTCTCATAGCCCGATACCAACTGAAACATATTTTGTAATAGTCCCCCTGTAATCTAACTATCCGACTCCGAGTTGCCGCGGTAGCCTTGTGGTCAAGGTAACGGACTCGTGGCCGGCGTGTCTTTTGTTCGAGCCAAGTAACGCTGAAGGCTCGCCGTGTAGGAGAGCGATGCACGTTAAATCTGTCGAAAGCCCAAACTTCCTCTCGTTGGTGTAGTGTGGTAGTTAGGAGAGAGGGGTGCCAGCTCAGGTGTCGTCCTCATCACTTGACTATGGCTAAAAATTAAGAGGTGCTCCGCCAAAAGCCCCCGAGTAGCTGAACAGTGCGACCTTAATATTCACTCACTCACCCGCGGGTCCCGAGAGATTGGGACTCGCGAATACGACCTCACAATAAAAATAGCAGTCACGACAAAAATAAACAAATAAAGGAAATAAGTACAGTTGCAAATATTCAACTTAATCACTTTATTTAACTGTCGTTATTTAAGAGTTATGAAGATCATCTAATAATTAGATAATCGATATTCTACTTATCTGAACTATATTTCCAGACGCTTGAAGCACTTGCTTCGACAAAATGTCAGAAGCTCTCGAGATTATGTTAAGGTCTCAGTTACCAAATCACTAAAACTTATCCAAGAACTTTCCAGAGCAGAATTTACTATCACGCTAACAAGGGCCTGAACTTAGGGAGCAATGTTTATGAAATTAATTTTTAAGGTAAAAGTCCCCGCACTACAAGTCGCTAAAGTTACTAAGAATCAGAAATACGAACTGTTTTTACGTGCATCTATCTCTTACTTTTATATGATATTTAAAACTAATTTACATAATACATTTCTATTGTATAAAGGTGGCAGTTATAAAGAGTGTTTTTTTTTCCAGGTATAGAAGTTTAAGTTGGCATTACTTTCCAAGATGGCGACTGATTTAACAGCTGTCAAGTGATTTATTCTCAGTTTGGTTGGGCAATTCATCATGAATAGACTCACGCCTGAACAACGCTTTTAGATTCGTCGAATGGGCCCAAAACGAGATTGCCGTTGTTCCCGATTTTCATAAACGAATTTTGTTTAGCGATGAAGTGCACTTCTGGTTGAATGGCTACGTCAACAAACAAAACTGCCGCATTTGGAGTGAAGCTAATCCACAAGTGTATGTCGAAACACCATTACATCCAGAAAAACTGACTGTTTGGTGCGCTTTATGGGCTGGTGGAATCCTTCTTCAAAAACGATGAAGGCCACAATGTTACAGTCAATGGTGATCGGTATAGAGCCATGATTACTAACTTTTTCATTTCTGAATTGAACAATCATGATGTCCAGGAGCTGTGGTTCCAACAAGACGGCGCAACATGTCACACAGCTCGTGCCACAATCGATTTATTGAAAGACACGTTTGGTGACCGCCTAATTTCACGTTTTGGACCTGTGAATTGGCCTCCAAGATCTTGTAATTTAACACCGTTAAACTATTTTCTGTGGGGCTATGTAAAGTCATTGATCTATGCGGATAAGCCACAAACGCTTGACCATTTGGAAGACAACATTCGCCGTGTTATTGCCGATATACGGCCACAAATGTTGGAAAAAGTCATCGAAAATTGGACGTCCAGATTGGACTACATCCGAGCCAGCCGTGGCAGTCCTATGCCAGAAATCCTATTTAAAATGTAATGCCACAAGATTATCTTTCGAATAAAAAAAAATTCATGTCAATCGAATAATACATCGTTGTTTTATTGCAATTTAAAGTTCTATACCTCTAAAAAAACACCCTTTATATACGCTCTAAGTATTTAAAACTTTGAATAATATTACCCTATGTTACCTAAAGCAGTGCTTCTCAAACTTTCAATACTTGCGACCCAATATTCAATCATAATTTCCGTCTCACTCCCCCCATACAATAACAATGTATTGAATTCAATAATACTATACTTTGACACTAAGGCTGCCACACCGGCGAATATAAACGTCTTGCTCAGTCAGTGTTAATTTCCCCGGACGTATATTTACGTCTTTCCGACGTACGATCTTTTCTGTGCATTGCTTTCCATTAAATTATTCCAAAAGCTTTGGAATGGAATAAAAGGGCATTGACAGTGTTTGCGAAGGATTTACTTACTTCAGAAGGGATTTGCTCATTTATTTTCCTTTTCTACCCTTTCCCCCCAATATATTGCTTACGTGGAAGGTAGCATTGGGGAGCGAATAGCTGACCTTTTCATCGGCAGTTAAGGGATTAATTATAAACCGTATAAATTATCAAGATAAGTGTTATTTTTTGTATACGTATAATTTTATACATGAGACGCCCATGGGGTTGCAGGTAATTTTTAAACTTAGTATAGCTAAATTAATTGCAAACTATATTGTGCAGTACTGATACATTTATAAGTGAATTACATAAGTTTAAATGTGTATTTTAAAATAATCTTTTGTTTTCTACTGTTTAATATGCTCGCGCCTCTCTTGCAGAGTTATCACGCCCCCTAGGGGGTCACGCCCCACAGTCTGAGAAACGCTGACTTAAAAGAGAGAATCCTCACGAGAGAGATATCCCGCTACACAATTTTAAGGCAGACTATAGTTCAAATTCTCATGAAAGCTCACGACGTTGTTATGCTTACATCCGTTTAGGGGATACGACATTCCTAAAATTTATAGAAAAATTACAAAAGTATAAAGTTTTCCCATTTTATTCCGTATTTCTTCACCCATTTAGTATTACAGTATGGAGCTGAGATACAGAACACATCGTGTGTTCGAACAAATTTTAATCGATTTATACACAAATGTGTGGAATTACAAAGAAAAATGTACTGTTCTCTACGCACGCATATATATATTTTTTAAACTGACCTTTCGAGGTTTCCTTACAACATTATTTAATTGAAGAACCTCGTCTTATGAGGGAACTGTGACTGACATTACTGATCAAAACTGTCCTAAAAAATGATTTATGGAAGATAGAGAGAGGATTTACCGGAGAATGCTACGAAGTATCAGTGTATATTAATAAAGTGAACTGTGTGTTTCAGAAATTATTAATAGTCTTATAACCAGATAGAGATATGAAATTATTTGTTTGTTCATTCAACACCCGTGCTTGGCTTCTTGACCATTTGACGCCGACGACGACGTTGTCAGTCGGGTATTCATCGAGTCCAGTGCATTAAAGCAGGTGGTCACCATACGTTCTGGCATGGCTGCAGGGACGTCTTAAGAGTCTTTGAGGCCCTGTGAGCCCAGATGAATAATAAGATTCCTGGGACCCTATGCAAAAGTAGGCCTTACCTAAGATCTTTAAAAGCAGACAATAACACGCATTGTCAAATACTCGTTCAAACGGTAATTTGAAACAAATAAATGAGTACGACTCACAAACTGAAAAACCTTGGCACAAACTGGCTCGACCGATGACCGCATTTCAACTAAATGAGTTGAAAGATTGTTTATGATATTAGGCCTAGGTCTAGGCATGGACAACGGTTATTACACAATAATACAGTCTTATCACTTTTACCAGTTGACATGCAATTTGAAATTTCCTGTTTCGGAGAATATGTACGGGAATAATATATTTGACCATTAAAATTATCTGAATCATGGTCTTATTAGGAAAGAGTTGAGAATGAGAGAGAGAAAGAGAGAGAGAGAAACGAGCCCCCCAGGATGAGGCCCTGGGACCGGGCCCAGTTGTTCTATGCTTTAAGATGTCCCTGCAGAGCGAGCAGGCCACGTCAGCAGCCAGGCCAAGCTAGTGGAGATATACTCCCAAAAAGTCATGTCCAGTAGTTAGGCGAAAGCGGGCAACAGCCTCGGTTCTCTCCGGGTGTCTGTGGATAGGACCTACAGTGGCTAGGGTTTCTCATGGCTTTCCAAACTCCTTCGTTTTTTGAGTCACACGGAAATACATTTGTCAATGTATGTGGATATAATGCTCTCTGCTCTTCTGAGGGGCAAGGGGACTTCCAATTGAGACGACTCGGCTCTCTGCTTGGCTTTTTGGTCGGCTCTCTCATTGCTGGGGATCCCAACCTGACTTGGGACCCACTGTAAGGCCACAGTCCAGCCATATGAAATGAGCTCTGCAATTTTAGTTCGACACTAAATTGAGTTAAGGTATCCGACTACGTTCGGAACCGTGATTTTGCAAAAGCGTATAAATGGATAATTATTAGGATATTTAGTGTCATTCAGATTAGAAAGCGTATATAAAATTGTTTTAAGAATATTATTATAATAAAAAATTATTTAAGTACAATATTTTGACAAAAAATGAGCATAGAATGACCTATTTTCAAAACATTCTTCTTTTATGGAAAATGCTTCTCTTACAATAATATTTTGCCTGTCTATAGCTCAGACCTCTGTACAGAGTCTCAACTAGAATTTTTGAAATATATAACTTAGAAGTAGGTTTATCCATGTTTTACGACAACAGAAGGGAGAAATTTTAAGAAAAAAAACGCCGATAATTATTTCAATGGGTTGTAACTCAGAAAATAATGTGAATTTTTTTCAAAAATCATAGTTGAGCCTCTGTACAGAGGTCTGAGCAATAAACAGGCAAAATATTATTACACTGCTGGACAATTGCTAAGGACGGATCACAAATTGCTATGTAGCATAACATTAAGCGAGACATGAGGCCTAGTAGGATAAAATATAGTTGCCACACTGTTCAGACATTAGAATAAAGAATATTTATTGTTCTGGAAAGTACAAAAGCTGTGAAACATCTGAAAGAAGAAAAAAATGTTCATTTGATCTGCGTACGGAGAAATGGAACAATACATCTAAAAGTCAGCAGGCACCTTAAAGAAAGGTATCAGTACGGGATATGTCCACCGTGGAGTGTGATGCAACATTCCACACGTCGTATCATACTTTGCACAACATTATCCAGCAGCTGTTGAGGCAATTTATCCCATTCTTCTGTGAGTGCATGGATGAGGGTGTTTTTGTTTATCGGAGGATAGTTTCGACCAGCAACTTGCCTCCCCAAAGCATCCCACACATTTTCAATGGGGTTTAGATCTGGAGAACGCGCTGGCCATACGAGACGTTGAATACCCTCGCTGTCTAGACAATCCTGAACAGCGAGTGTTCGATGACATGTTGCGTTGTCGTCCATAAAAACAAATTTATCACCGACAGCACCACGGAAAAGACGAACATGAGGAAGTAGAACTTCATCAATGTATCGTTGGCCCGTCATAGTCCCATTCGCAACCACATGTAGGCGCGTGCGGCCATTGATCATGATGCCGGCCCACACCATGATACTGCATGTCGGATATCGGTCCTTTTCCTGGATATTTTCTGGACGATAAGCAGTACCACTCTCGCGCCAGATCATTTGGCGTCTACAATCCGATGACAGACTTAACCTACTCTCATCTGAGAATAGTACGCATGCCCAGTCCTGTTCAGTCCAATTGTGATGCTCACGACACCATTGCAAACGGGCAGTACGGTGCTGTCTGGTCAATGGACACACACAACAGGTCTGCGTGCGTATAGTCCTCCTCCCCTCAAACGTCTGGTAAGTTTTTCGGGAGATCTGCTTTCCTGAGGCAGCAAGAAACTGATTTGCCACCTGCTGAGCTGTGGTGCGCCTGTTCCTTTTTGCTGATAGGACGATATATCTGTCTTCTGCAGGCGTCGTACTTCTAAGACGACCTCCCCCGTGCCATCTACTACACATTCCAGTAGTTTTAAATGACTTCCACAGCCGTGAAACAACGCTGTGAGCGATGTTGAACTCCCTGGCAACATCTGTTATTTTTCGCCTTTCATCGATCTTTCCAATAATTCGGCCACGCATAAAATCATCTATCTGATATCGGGAAGACATGCCAAAAATTTTAAGTTCGTGACATTAAATCTTTCCTGTAAAAATTTGACTTGAAACAACAACTGTCCATACGCGTCAAAACCTTTAAAGCTCTTATGAACGCTATCACGTGATGAACAGACGTGGAAAAAAATTTGCATACTCATACTTCTTCTTACTAATATTCCGCACTTATTCTAATTTTTCACATTTTGTTTCCTTTCATTTTGTGGTTGCTATGGATGATAGTGTTATCCGTCCTTAGCAATTGTCCAGCAGTGTATAATAGACGCATTTTTCACAAAAGAAGAACATTTTGAAAAAAAGGTTATTCTAAGTTCTTTTTTTTTTGCCAAAATATTGTATTTAAATAATTTTTTTTGTCATAATGTCTTTAAAATAATTTTATACATGTATTCTAATCTAAGTGACACTAAATATTATGAAAATTATTCATTTTCCCACTTTTAAAATCACGGTTCCGAACGTAGTTGGATACCTTAAGGAAGTCAGTTGGTGAATTACTGCTTAAGGCTGAAACTTCTCAAATTAAGATGCAGTGAAATCATTTAATCTGTGACTATTGCGACTGAATTGTGTCACACAGTTGCTAAGGTGCGGTCTGAGAGACCCTTACATAACAGTAAAATGGAAAAAAAAAAGAAAACTCTTTTCGTTAAAATTTTTATGAGTTTTAACTTAACAATTTACCGAATAAATACAACAGAATCGCTATTCAGAAAAATCCAATTTTATATCGGTTATTTTTCGGAATAAAAATGATTGATGAAAAAAGTGATAAACAATCCTTATGAATGCAAATTGTAGAGTTTATATGAATGCCCAATAGCAGATGCGGTTGATTCACTAAAAATAGCTGTTCTAATTCTTCACATAACACTTTAAAACTACATTCAAGACTCATTAAAATTCTTTCTTAAGGTATCCGTCTACCCTAAAATCATGATTTTTTTAAAAAAATTGACAAGTTTTTTTTTATGATTTTATTTTATAGACCTTCTTATAAGCTTAATAAAAACATCAAACTTTTTATTTTCCATTCACTAGAACAAAAACTACAAGTGTTTTAATAAAAGAAGATGCCATATCTTTGCACAAGATGTCAAAATTTAAAATGCATTTTACTCGAAATATGTTTTTTTTTCGAAAAACTCAAACGGGGACAACGATTGCTCAAAAAGTTTTGAAAATAATTTGCTGACATTTTTTATGAATGTTTTGTATAGCAGTAGAAGTGTTTTGACCTTCAGATTTATTAATCTTTGTTTTATTTCAAAATTTACAGTACTTTATGTGAATATAAGCACTGTTTTTTTAAAGCAATTTCATATTGTCTCTAAGATTGAGTGCTCTGGTTTTTGTAAAAATTAAACTATGTATTATCCTGAAGGTAATTTCAAACATGAATAACAAAACAACACATTGAAGTTGAAAAATTGAGAATTTGTTCAAAAAGTTTTTGTATAAAGCGCGCCCCGTTTATGTAATTTTTTGTAAACTTTCACTAGTTTTTTCCCCTTTTAATAAAAATAAAAAAATTTTCTGCTTCCAATTTTACGATTTTTTCCTTAAAATATACTAAATAAATCTAAAAATCACAAAAAAAATCGCCCTTTTTTCAAAAAAAAGTTGTCGCAAGTAGTCGGATACCTTAATTTTTAGTGTTCAAATTTATTAAGTTACAAGAGTAACAGCAACAATAATACAGGCAAAATTGATGCACATTTGGAATATATTAATTTTAAAATGTTACTTGTATAAAGAAAATATTCGATTTTATTTTTACTTTAATTGCTTTAAAATTAGAAATCAAACACAGACTGTAAAGTAAGTCAGTACATTAATAATATCTCATTCCCCACTCAATAGTTATATACACTTTTTTTAAAATCCTTGAGCAAAACTTCATCATTATAATTAGAATTCTTAAGACTAAGAATCCTCTTGTTTCTAGTTACCAAATACACTGCTCAAAATAATTAAAGGATATTGCGGTTTTAGGTGGATCTTGTGGCTGGGAAACTTTTTAGCTGATTGATACATGGTCGACAGACGTAGTAGGTTATATGAGAATAAATTACACATGTTTGGCAGAAAAAAAAATGCATTTTATTGCGCATTTGTGTACAAAAGGAAAAAAACACAATTTGTGCATATGAGAAAAAAAGAATAAGAAAAGGTGTTTTCTTCAAAGGAAATCATTTTCAGTAG
The DNA here is from genome assembly GCA_019973935.1 of Trichonephila clavipes. Lineage (NCBI taxonomy): Eukaryota > Metazoa > Arthropoda > Arachnida > Araneae > Nephilidae > Trichonephila > Trichonephila clavipes. The sequence goes on along the minus strand of BMAU01005062.1, from coordinate 318,577 downwards.
GGGGTATGGTTTCCACGGACGGCCAGCAACGTTGAGCACCTTTGAGACATGGAGTCAATGAGGCTATTAATCACGAGTTGGGGTATTCTGTCCCACTCTTCCAGAAGAGCTCTTTCCAATTCTTGGAGAGTTTGTGGGGGTGGTTGGCGGCCAGCAACTCGTCTTCCTAGAGCGTCCCAAACGTGCTCTATCGGATTCACGTCTGGAGAACACGCTGACCATTCCATTCGTACGATTCCTTCCTCGAAAAGGAAATCCTCCACCAGGTTAGCACGATGTGGCCTGCAGTTATCGTCCATTAAAAATGAAGTCATCTCCGATTGCTGCAGCATAAGGGACTACAATAGGTCTGAGGCTCTCATCCCTATATCGGCGAGCAGTCAGAGGTCCATCTCGAATGATGTAGAGGTCTGTGCGCCCGTCAATGGAGATACCACCATACACCAACACTCCCCCACCGCCAAATCTGACACTTTCGTGCACGAACGCAGGATTATCTCTACTGCCAAGGTCCCTCCAGATGAAAATACGCCTATTATCCGGATGAACAGAAAAACGGGACTCGCCAGAAAAAAGAACATTGCTCCATTCATTTCTCCTCCAGTTCACATGCTCTTTTGCCCACTCCCTGCGGTCGCGACGATGCCTTGATGTTAGTCTAACACATACCGTCGGTCGGCGAGCATACAGACCTACACCATGGACCTGGTTTCGGACAGTCTGAGTTGAAACCGTGGTGCCAGTAGCCGAGCGAAGGTGTTGTTGGAGAAGAATAGCGTTCATATTTCGGTGTTTCCGAGCCGTTAACACTAAATAACGATCTTCATTGGGCGTTGTTGCCCGTCTACGACCTTGTCCTGGTCTTCGACCTGCACTTCCAGTCTCCAAAAAACGGTTCCAGATCCTAGAAATCACACTTTTGTGACACTCCAATGGCTTGCGCTACTTCGGCTTGAGTTTGGCCCCCTTCTAACCTACCAACAACTCTCCAAGCTTCTGAATCGGTTAAATGACTTCGCTGAGACTCATCGAAACAAAGCAGTGACTGAATGCCAATCATCCTTGTCTTCATTTCAATTGAAAGTCAAATTTCATTCGCTGCCGCTGAAGCGACGTTTTTGACGTCGAACTCAAAATTAGCATACTCCACAGTTTGAAAATCAGAAAAATTTGTATTTGTGATTCTCTTCTTCCATTTTCGGCAAAAAAAATTTCGCTTATATCTTTATTTTATATAAAACTTACAATATCCTTTAATTGTTTTGAGCAGTATACTATAGCTCCCTTTAGAAAGAAAGCGTAATAACTATTTGCAGAAAGTTAGCATATTAGAAGCTATCTAAAGACCTACATGAAAACGTTTACAGTGAATTTAACAAGCATTAAAGCAAAGTCTCATGTTTCTCGTTGTATAAGCAAAACTGATCCCATTTATTTAGTGTAACTAAGGCTATATATAGTATTTTTCTACCTTTTAACTTAAATCAAGATTATTTATTACGTTCCGAAGATGTCAAATTACTTAGATCATTATAGATATTTCAATATGCTTTAAGGTCCATCATTTACGTGAAAACAGCTCTTTCTTACATTCGTGCAGCACTGCGAAACAAAACACTGCTGCAATGTAATACTTTTCAATTGCTGGTAAACAAAGTATCAAACAATGCTGTACTACATCATTATTTCTCGTTTAAGTAGGAGCAACAAATATTAGTTTTCAGATAAAAATCATTATTTAATGAAATTAAAGGGGAATGTTTGAGATAGAGTATAAGTTGAGACACATAGAAAGAATATCACCCATAACGAATTAGGAGAAGAGAAGTATGTTAAATTAAATAACAGAACCCTTAGAAAAGTCTGTAAAATTAAATGAGAGAAAAATGAGAACTGAAATAATTAAATATTAACATTGTGATTACTTTTACTTAACTGATTACATTTACAAATAAATAACCGGCAATACGATGATAAATGCGTACATTTCTGTAACAATAAAATGTAATTAATATAAATTTGTTTTCATAATAAATTACTCTTAATACACATTCCTCTAAATCAATGAAGTTGAAAAAAAAGTCCAATTCTACCGAAATTATCAAATAAATGAGAAAGCTCTGAGATTAATATTACGTATAATTCCATGAATTGTTTACACTTGTTATCAAAAAAATTTCAAATTACATATTTTGCTTTAATTAGTAGTGATTGAATCTCGATTCGTTCTCACCTCAATTTAAAATAATAAAAATATCTGTGACACACACACACACACACACACACACACACACACACACACACACACACACACACACACACACACACACACACACACACACACACACACACACACACACACACACACACACACACACACACACACACACACACACACACACACACACACACACACACACACACACACACACACACACACACACACACACACACACACACACACACACACACACACACACACACACACACACACACACACACACACACACACACACACACACACACACACACACACACACACACACACACACACACACACACACACACACACACACACACACACACACACACACACACACACACACACACACACACACACACACACACACACACACACACACACACACACACACACACACACACACACACACACACACACACACACACACACACACACACACACACACACACACACACACACACACACACACACACACACACACACACACACACACACACACACACACACACACACACACACACACACACACACACACACACACACACACACACAGCTTATAGTCATAGTTATGAAGTCGTGGACAACTTGTTATGAGTTGGAGCCTCATTGCCATTCAAAATTATGAGGTCCGTTGGCAATAGATCTCACGTTGCTTTCTAGAGCAACGTTAATTAAACACTCACACTCCCGTTATTATGATATAGGTTATGATATTGGTAGGAATTTGTTGAAGTACTTTCTTTTCAAATTTGTCATTTTCCGGATATAAAACACAAATTTTCATTAAATACGATACATATTTATTTTGTTGTAAATAAATTACAACAAAAGGATTCCTATTTTAGCGACAAAAGAAACTGCGCAAATCTACCTTAAAATAAATTGCAATGTACACTTTAAAGAAACAGTTCATTAACGTGCGTATCTTTTTAGAATTTTAATAGAAATAAATAAAAATATCGACAATATTCATTCATTTTCTAAATGCTGTATTAATTGCTTAAAGTCTAAAGGGAAAAAAAGTCTTTACTTAAAATACATCTCATTCCCTAGAATTAAAACACATTACTTCCTAAAATGCATCATTTTCAACTTAAGTTTTCCGCTCACTTTAAAACATAGAAATCTCTTTATTAAAAGTAATCTATTTATGGATCTAAAGACAAGAGATCAACGAAAGTGTTGTACGCCTCATTAAATTATGAATCATAGATTCCGATCTCAACACGTAAATCAGCGTCTGGAGACATGACTACAGCTTCATTCATTCCTTTTTTTAAACTCATCCCAATGGGACGATCTGAGAGTGTTATGACACGTGATGTAATCTTCTGTTATTACACTTTTTAGTATCTATTTCTGGATATGGATTCGTGAAGAGATTTTCTTTGAGCATGTGATCTGGGTTTGTCAGGAGGCTGTAATAATTGCATCAATTACCGACTTTTGTTTCGGATTTCTTTAAATCCCCCATTAAGAAACGAAAGTTGTGCTATATTTAGATATTCGTGACAGAGCGTGTTTAATGACTGTGATGTAAGATCCACTTTTGACTTTGAATTTCGTGGCCAAATCTGCCATAAAGGATATAATTCCTCTAAGTCTTTCTTAGACTTTAAGGCTACACGGTACTCTTTATCAAAAAAAAAAATTTTTGGAGACAGTTACAGTAAAAAAAAAAAAAAATTGATGCTTTATATTTAGATTATATTATTAAGCTGATTCTGTAAGCAAAAAGTCAGTTTGACCAGCCATTATTTTACAATTTTAAAAAATTAGGAATTTTTGAAGTTTTTTCAAACTATTACAAAATACTCAATTTTTAAAATTTTTTAGTAATTTTTAGTTATTTATGATTCTTAGATTATTACAAACAATATTTAGTATGTATTTGAAAATCTATTCCATTGGTGATTTTTAATAATTATTTTTCTAGAAAAACCTGGAAAAAACACGAAAATTTTTAAAATATCAACTTTAGCATTTTTTAGAAAAATAACTAGAGTTCTCAGCCCTAAATCCATACTAACTTTTATAGAACATACATTTGGGAGTATATACAAAAAAATTCAAGGCTCTATCTTGAACAAGAAAAAGCCTTAGGGATTAGAAAACACTTATACCTTCAAAATTAAAAAGTCTGAGAAAAACGCATTTAAAGTTTGTAAAGTTATAAAACAAAAACTTATAATGCCCGTAAAACTCTAATTCTTTAATATGTTATTTTCCAATGTATGCTCTACATTAAAACACTATTTTTATTAAATATGACTGAAAATTATATTTTTAATTCAAAATATATTTTTGACGCCAGTTTATTCAGCTTTATCTTAACCAAATATTTCACAAAAGTTCTGAAACACGAAGCATTTATGTACAAAATAATAACGATACTAATTTAAGCTAAAAATAGTCAGGTTTGCTCATAAAATTTTTTTTTTTTCATTTTTAAATTGGGGCAGTTTAGGAAGTTTTAGCTCTCGTCGTACGACTTTAAAATACTAAAATATAGTACGACAATATGTTTAGTATAATGTAGTTTGGTATACATCCAGGAAATATTCAGTTATATCTGCAGCATTTGAATTCAGAATACTTGTATTCGGAAGTCTAATTTCAGAATCAGCTGAGGACTGATTTTTAGATACATCGTTTTCAGTAGTATTCCATCTCTTCGAAATATTGTTTCTCACAGAAACCCAGAACGCATTAGCCACGGCATTTTCTCTACAGGAAAAAATTAATGATAAAGCTTTTAAGTTATATAAACTATTTTTAAAGCAAAAATTGGCCATGAAATTAATCTTTATTAATTAATTATGAGAACTCACAAAAAACTCAAAACATAATCAAGCAGAAATGATTTTAGTAATGAAAAATTGGAATTAATAACCATTTCAAACTAAAAGCTCAAAAACATTTTTAATTAATTCAACTTAAGTGTGAAAAAATGCTTTAAAAGGAAACTGAAACCAAAACCATAGCTCATAAAACTTCAAATATCTTAAAAACTAATTTGCTAACAGATCTGAAATTTCGTAGCAAGCATCTCAATGATATGGGCCACCAAAACATGCAAAAAAAATTTTTCAGTACAAATGAAATTTTTAGGGTACTGTGTGTGTGTGTGTGTGTGTACTCTTAATAATTTTCATTGAAAAAAAATAAGTGTGTTGAAGTGGGGTGGTGGAAATTAATCTATTTCCATTGCTGTGGGCTAAATGGATCGTATTTCAGTTTTGTTTTGTTTGAATAGGTGTTAAATATGTAATACTAGCCATTTTTTCCCCACCCATTTCGATGGATATTTCAAGACATTCTATGACTATATCATTCTTTTTTTTATGGAATAATCAGATTTTTGCTGATCATATAATTAGAAACTACACACAGAGACATCTTAAAGCAAGGACAAACTGGGCCTAGGCCCAAGGCCTCACCCTCGGTGGGGCCTTGTTTCGTTCTCGACTCTTTCCTAATAAAATAATGAACCAGATAATTTTAATGGTCAAATATTATTCCCGTACATATTCTTCGAAAAACAGGGAATTTCAAACTGCATGTCAACTAGCAAAAGTGACAAGACTGTATTATTGTGTGATGACCGTTGTCCATGTCTAGGCCTATGCCTAATACCATAAACAATCATTCATCTCATTTAGTTGAAATTCGACCATCGATCGAACCGGTTTGTGTCTAGGTTTTTGAGATTGAGTCGTGCACATTTATTTATTTCAAATGACCGTTTGAACGAGTATTTGACAATACATTCTACTGTCTACTTTTAAAGATCTCAGGTAGGGCCTACTTTTGCATAGGGGCCCAGGGCCTCAAAGAGTCTTCAGACGTCCCTGACTACACACAGTCATAAAAAAGAAAAGCTCAGGACAATTAAGAGAAGGGACTATATTTTTGTATGATGTTGCAAGACCCTACACATCAAATTAAAACTAGTGGAATGGAGAGATTCTGCAATACCATCCATGAAGACCAGATTTAGCATTTCAAATTTTCGTTTATTAGAACCTTTGAAAATTCTTTTGAGAGTAAATGCTTTACGTATCAGTAGGAATTGTGGGCATCATTGTGGACTATTTCAAGCAATTTTATAAGCAGCTACACAATGAAGGGATGAAAAGTAATGCCAGCTGGGACACATGCATTGATATTTACGAATGTATGTCGAGAAATAAGTAAAAATGTGTAGTGTTTGTGTTCAATGTTTTCTTTAAGTATGCATTTTGGCTTTAGTCCTTTTTTTACTAAGCACGATGAGTTTTGGGTAGAAAAATAACTTGAAAAAAATCGGCCATATAAATTCGAAATCCTGACTAATTAGCTATCGTTGTCCTTAGATGCTTTGTGTGAAAAATATTAGCTCAAGTATCGTTCTTTTTACTACAGCGTGCAATTACTAGATTCACAGACAACTTGCTTTATGTAGTTGTGACGAATCTTTACGGCACTTTTCCACTAATACTCTTAGGTGTCTTTGGGGATTGTAAATTCGCGTATATTTCCAACCAGCTCTGGAAGAAGAAAATGGGATATTCAGATAAATTAAGGTATTTAAAGAGAGCTTGTAAGTTAGCATTTGAAGGCGATTGAGCCAAGAGCCGTAGTGACGAAGTTAAGAAGATTCAAGTGGATTGCGAGATTAGAGTGTTGCTGTTATTATTCAGCGAAGTAGCCTTAGAAAGGAGGACCTGGAGAGAACGACATTACAGCCAGGTGATATACTATAACTTAGTATATCTGATGATAAGAGTTAATATATAATAAAGTTAGTTAAATTTTAACGAATGTTAATAATTCAAGTTGCGTGTATTCTCGGACCTCCTATTCCTGTAAACCCGTTCGATATTGAGCTTAGTACTTGATTAATTTCATATTTTGTAATTTAATTTAATAGTAAAGGTAAATCCCTTTGACGTAGACATAGTGTTTAATATTTGTAATTAGAAGGTTTCTAATTGAATCTATTGAATAAATATAATTTGTTATTATACAAATGGCGTCTGGTCATTCTTTGCCTCAAGTTAATCTTAGTGTCCAGGGTGGAACCCAGGGGGGGTTCTCGCATAGTTCCTACAGTGATCTTTCTTTGCATTAATGAATATTTAAATGTGACGAAGCTAAGAGAACTCTTCGCAAAAAAGAATGATTTAACAAGAATTTTATATAAAAGTAGCTATTTTAATTAAAAAGAATTATTTAGTCTTATCAGGTTCACTTATTAACTTATTTTTGTATTGCTACAATAAGGGCTGTGGTAATCTGATTAATATGGTCGCAAACTTCGTGGCTGACCCTTCTTCCACAAGTCAAAACTAGTAATGATATAAGTGAAAAGTCCTTAATAAATGGCAATAATATAGCAAGAAGCGACTTAAACTTATCTAAAAATTAGGCCATGGATGTGTGAATAAACTATCCTAATACATGATTTTAGTTTAGAATGAACAGAATAATTTTTAATGATAGAGGGAAACCAAATCTTTTTAGCATTTTCAAATGGAGAAATTAATTGATATTTGGTTAGAGGACACGATAACATGTAGTGGCTAGCATCTGCAATAAAGATTCAAAGAAAATTTGGGAAACTTTTTAACTTAAAATGTTGCAAATGAGAAAAAAAATGGTTCATGGTTAGTAACTTTGTTGCGTAGGTTGAATGGGATTGATATTGTTGCGTAGATCGGGGTTCGAGGATTTTATGCTATCAGTCTTAAGTAGTTCCTTTAGAGCGAGATGGAATTTATTGCAGATAAACAATCCGTAAATTACAGGATATAGTAGCAAAATTCGCAAAATAAACCCCAGAAGGTCTTCACACCTCCTACAGCTTTCAGACACAACTATCAAATACAAATATGTAAAGTCTACTTGCAAGTAACTAACCATTCCATCGTAGTAACTGAAGTCTTTAACAGCTTAAGTAATAATGATTCGCTTTCAGCGAGCGATTCCTATTTATAAGCTGCACGAATCTTTCTCGAAAGATCTGTTTAAGTCATAGATCGTGATGTTAATTTATTTCTCCAGTAATTTCCAGAAGTAAACATATAATAGCCAAGTCACCAAAAATGGTCGTCAACCCACCAAAGTAATCGCTGTCGCTAACTTATTAAATTTGGTCACAAAAAATGATGCCAAATTTTCTGCATCGCCAATATTTCGTCAAGTTTCGATTGGAACGCCATCACAATGTAAGGGGCAGCGTTGCTTGCAAATATTGCAATTTTTATCATAAAATAAATACAATAGAAAGTAATATATTAATATGTTAAACACCCAGATAAAAAATTATTTACACTATTTTAATCATTAATTACACAACATTTGTAACAATATCTTAGTTGTGTTTCGGTGTGTAGCATTTGATACGCAAGCCAATATTAGAGTTTGTCCATCAATTCTTCCTGTCCTCAGTTTATTGTAAAGAATTTTTATGACTTAGAAGAGTTAAGGGTGGAAACTCCCACCTATAGACCCCATTAATAAGAGGGGATCTTAACTTAACTGAAATGCCATTAAGAAATTATCCTGCCGATATTTTAAACAAAGAATACAAAATTTGCGATAGTCGAAAGTTTGTTCTTTCTTCGATTAAGAAACATTGATTTATAAATAAGATTTTTAAAGAATAAAACTGATGATACATTATCAGTGCAAATATTAACTTTAATGTTGTGGGCCCATAAGAATAAGTATTCTATTTCGGATATATCCGCCTGAAAAATAGTATTGTAAGGATTTAATTTGAAGAGTTAAGTTTTATAAAAGGATGGTGAGAGACAAATGAAATGTACTGCGAACATAGTCGATCCTGATTTTGGATCCATCTGTGTACACCTCCTATTCATTGGAGCCTTGAAATTGAATAAAACAAATAATTCTACGAGCTATATTAACCCTTTCACAAAGTTGAGGGAAATAAAATTCTCAATGGATAGACAAACAAAAACATTATTAAATTCTGGATTTAGAAGTTTTCAGAATTGATGTTAAAGAAAAGCATTATTAACAGAAATGTGAATTGGGGGATTGTCAGATGTAGTTTGTAAGACGTTTGTTGCTGAAGTTCTACACCTTTCATTAATTTTAATACAATTATTCTTTAAATAGATATGGTAAGAGGGGAGCAAGCCGCCTTAGATTTCCACGCGAAAGGTAATAATGGATGTAATCACAGTAATATACCACCATTTAAAATTCGTGAAGATAGATCTAGAAAAAAATATTCTATAAAATTGTTGAGACAATTAATAAATTTCCTCTTTTAAGTAATTCATATAAGGGGGGGGGACAGGTTGTCTATAGTTTACCCAAGACAGTTTACAGATTAAGACTGTCGCAGTGAGCTAATAGCCATTGATGAGGCCCTTGGTTCTCTTGCATTTCTTCCAAATAAAAGAGAGATTTGGATACTGTCTAATAGTAGAAGTGCAATACAGCACTTATCCAATTGGCAAAGGGTGAGAGATGATGTTGGAGTGTCAATACTCACCAAGTTAAAACGACTTTCCACATCGCATCGATTTCATCTGCAGTGGATTTCCTCTCACATAGATCTAGAGGGAAATGAGATTGCGGACACTTTGTCGAAGGCTGGCGCTTTCGAGGTACCAGAGCCGTCAGCACCCCTCACCTTTTTGGAGATTTTCTCTAGAACTAAACACCAGAATAAGACCGCTTGGATTATCCCCCCCCCAGAGCACCATTGGTATCAATATTCTCGTCCTGGAGGCTCTCTGGCTCACGGTTTATCAAGACAGGATCAAACTCTTCTAGCCCGCTTTCGAAGTGGCCATATCAAATCAATGAAATTTTCCGAAAGACGCAAGAGCTTTGAAATGTGCACGAACTGTTCTTCTGAGCCTGCCACGCCTGCTCACATCCTCGAGTGCCTAGGGCTCACCAAGCAGGACTTAGCAGACGTTCCCTTGCTGGTGTTGGACTTTCTGAAAATGTACGATGTCATGGATCTGATCTAGCACTGCTGACCAATGGGGGCGTGCAACAACAACATAGATTAAGAGTAATATTTACATCACACTATAAAACTACACAAGGACTTTTGGTGATGGACGTTGTAATTTTGGACCATGGTCAAGTGGCGAGAACGACACCTAAGATGGCACTTCCTCTCCTAACTTCTCCACCACACCAATGGGAAGACGTTTGAGACTCGACGTATTTAAAGTGCATCAGCCTTCTCTGCACGGCGGGTCTTCAACAATACAAGGCTCGAACTCATGACGCTCCAGCCACAAATCTGTGCCCTTGACCACTTAGCTACTGCGGTTACAAAAATAAAGGGAAATATTATAAGTATGAGAATCTGTGATTTTCCCCTGGTTGGGGAAACCATCTCTTCATCTACTCGACCTAGATTTTTGGGAGGTAATAATTGATGACCCAAGCTAGTCATAATAAAACCAACTTATTATTATCAATTATGATATCAAAGACGGTCTTACTCAAGGAAGGAAATCAGGAGTGATATATCGTAACCCTAAATCTTACGTGAATAAGGGGCTGGAATCCTAACCGCTTAACTCTAAGTAAAGTAATCCTATGCATCTCTCAATCTCTTCCTTACTTTATTTGAATAGCTAAAGCCCGTTCTATAATTATGCGTCTGAGTCTAGATCCTTTCCATAAGCTCACAGCGTTCAGCATCACAGCTTCCCTTTTCTCCTTCTTCCTTTACGATTACTGTCTACTAACTAATCTGAATATCAAGGTTTCTTCTTCAGAGGGTTAGCTGTGAAATAACTCAATTGCTGGCCCCAAAGATTCCCCAAGAGGATTGGTATAAAAAAACCGTAAAGCCCCGTCATAAATCTTGAAAGAGAATCTGGGATAATTTATATTGTTAAACGTGCTTTCAATATCAATAAACTCAAACTAGGTAGCGCAACAGCCCATGAGGGCCAGAGTCTACTGTGCCCATCTCAATATACGTGGCCATTGAGCTCTGAGGTGTATGAGTAGATGTCTCGATCAGGTGGTCAGTTTGAAACGAAATCTCCAGTATTTTAGTCCCCAAGCAAGCTTGGTACTCAATTTATCGACCCACTGATGGGATGAAAGGTAAAGTCAATATTGCCCAGCCCGAGATAGAACCCCTTACCTTGTAGTATGGAAGCACGATACGCAACCACTTGGCCACTGGGCCTCGTTCAATATCAATAAAAGTAAAAAATATTTGATCAGAAACTATATTATATTTTAATATCAGTTAATAGATGTAAACTGATTCCACGCAATTGCAATTTTCTCAAAATTCAAACCTATTTTTGTGAATTATGTTATTATTAGTAAACCACACGAGTGAAATTTATTAGCTAAAGCTCGTTCGATTATTTTTCCGAAAGTAGACAACAAATAAATTTGTAGATACGAACTGAGGATCAAAATTACACACCAGTCGCCAATAGTCCTCGTGTTGCTTAGAGAGCTAAATTAACGAATTTAAAAACATCGGATCCTTTTGCCTGGTTATAATAATCAATTAATTTATAATTTTTTAAGGATAGAGTATATACCGTGATCGCTTCTGCTGCAAGTGAAAACTAGAAATATCAGGAGCGAAATAACTCGCCTGGAAAGAATAGTTTTCCAGCTCAGTTTTCTAAGGCACAGTAAGGCATATGTTTGTGGACTACTCAGATATACAAATAGTTCAAATCATATACTGAAGCCAAGGTCAACAGGTTCTACATCTTATGTTTAAATTTTGTATGCTACTGGGTGTCCCCGAATGCCGTGTACAACATCCTGAGGAGCCATAATTACATACGAAAGCATGGTCGTAAACCTAACCCTAACGAGATAATGAGACACAAAGACCGTAAGGCCACAATGCATAATGTAGTGTAAAACGCTTTATTACAAAAGCAAAAAGCATGTCGCACGACACCGATGCGACATGGATTGGTGGATATGTTTGAAAATACCGGATGTTTCACGGATCGTAGTAGCAGCGATGGATATTTATGCCACCAGGTTCATTTCAGAATTGACGGGCGTGTGTCGTCAGTCGTGGCTCTGAAAGATTCATGTTTCGCCAGGTTCTGATGCCGTTTGATGCTTCGGTTGCTGCCTCTTTGGATATCTTTCACCATTTAATCGAAAAGTAACACATCCATTTCCGTTGGCTAGGTTGTGGATGAAGTGGATATTCCCCAACTCGGTGTTCGTATAACGATTCATGTTCATCGCATTTGAAATTAGGAAACCACGTGTGTTCCGACCATGCGAGCTCTCGAAAAGCGCCACCTATCGCTTTCCGCCCATGCTTTTCTATGTAATTATGGCTCCTCATGATGTTCTCTACCTCCACTCCGAGTTTGCACACGGTATTCGGGGACACCCTGTATTTCTGATATCATCTAAAATTTAATGTTGGGAGTTTCTTTATATGATATGAAAGCTTTGTTTGATGCTATTAGGGCACTTGACCCCAGTACAAAATCAAGAGGTTTATTAAGTTCTAGGGAACTATTAATCGAATTTAAAGGCAAAGAAAATGAATTAAGACATTTATAGTTTGAACTTACTCCTTTGGGATATAACTCAAGAGACATGCCGGGATACAATGGCTCAGACCATTCTCCAACGGATGTTTTTACATTATGGCTGTTGGCTACGACTGGTACGTCTTCGTCGAAATCGATAAACCTGCCGAACATCCCAACTTCTTCCGGCAGCCCCCATGAGGGAGAGTGCATTATCTCGCCTACACCTTTCTTCTTTGTGCCTGATTGTGCTGCCGATGGTTTGGAGAAGGAACTGGCTGTGTCCCAGTCGGTCAGTCCTGGAGAAGGTTCGTGAAAATTGTGAAAGATCCCATTCAACTCCTGGTTGGGTGATGTGCTGTGCTCGTAAGAGACCGGGAAGGACGATGAACTTGATTGTGATAGTCTTGAATTTGGGAAGATATCCTAAGCAAAGAGAGACACAAAGGTTTCAAGATTTTCAATGAGATTAAAATTGAAATTTAGACTGTCTTTTCTTAATGTTAAAGAAAGGACTAAAATGTGGATACATGTATGTTACAACCTCAGCTAATATTAATATAAATTTTAAGCTTGTGTATTTTTTCTGTGGGTCCTAATTACGAATACTAATTTTCTAAGATCATATTATTATATTTCCCATGTTAAAAGAATTAAACTTGGTATTTTGATTTATATTTCCTATTACTAGAAAAAGTATCTTAAATAGCTTATACATGTATTTCTCACTGACTAGGAAACGTCAAGTTTTTCTTTAAGACCACCTCAATTTCTAAAAACAAGAAACATTTCTCTTCACTTAACTACATCTCAATCATTTTCCCTTTTGTTTTTCCCTATCTGAGAGTACGTGGGGATGCATTCGTCCTTTTCCTTGATATGTACTTGTTGCGAAAGAACACATAACGACCCTTTCCTCCTATGTTTAAAATACGTTAATACATTCGTTTGTAAATATAACAGTTAAATATCAAACTTTATACTAAGCACTCTGAATAAAAATAAACCGTCCGCCTTTATAATATAGTCGATGAAGAATTGAATTTAATTTTTGTTGCAAGAAATGGACTGATATAAATGAACAATGTAATCAAGTATTAAAGGGTGTTTTTTTAGAGGTATAGAACTTTAAATTGCAATAAAACAACGATGTATTATTCGATTGACATGAATTTTTTTTATTCGAAAGATAATCTTGGGGCATTACATTTTAAATATGATTTCTAGCATATGACTGCCACGGCTGGCTCGGATGTAGTCCAATCTGGACGTCTAATTTTCTATGACTTTTTCCAACATTTGTGGCCGTATATCGGCAATAACACGGCGAATGTTGTCTTCCAAATGGTCAAGCGTTTGCGGCTTATCCGCATAGACCAATGACTTTACATAACCCCACAGAAAATAGTCTAGCGGTGTTAGATCACAAGATCTTGGAGGCCAATTCACAGGTCCAAAACGTGAAATTAGGCGGTCACCAAACGTGTCTTTCAATAAATCGATTGTGGCACGAGCTGTGTGACATGTTGCGTCGTCTTGTTGGAACCACAGCTCCTGGACATCATGATTGTTCAATTCAGGAATGAAAAAGTTAGTAATCATGGCTCTATACCGATCACCATTGACTGCAACGTTGTGGCCTTCATCGTTTTTGAAGAAGGATTCCACCAGCCCATAAAGCGCACCAAACAGTCAGTTTTTCTGGATGTAACGGTGTTTCGGCATACACTTGTGGATTAGCTTCACTCCAAATGCAGCAGTTTTGTTTGTTGACGTAGCCATTCAACCAGAAGTGCGCTTCATCGCTAAACAAAATTCGCTTATGAAAATCGGGAACAACGGCAATCTCGTTTTGGGCCCATTCGACGAATCTACGCCTTGCTTGATGATCATTTTGATGAATTGCCAAACCAAACTGAGAATAAATCACTTGACAGCTGTTAAATCGGTCGCCATCTTGGAAAGTAATGCCAACTTAAACTTCTATACCTGGAAAAAAAACACTCTTTATATTCTCCATGTTATTAAGTACGATCAGGTATTATAGTGTCTAAAAATATGATACTAATATGAAGTACTTGAAAATCTCTTTTCAGAATTTAGTATCTAATCTCTAACATTAGCTGAAAAGGGATCTATAGAAGAATAAAATGGCTAAACAGTTTCCTTCACATATTTTACTGTATTATCGGTATCCTTTTTCTACTTTTTGGAGATGAACCCCCTTATTTGATTAAAATTATATAATTTTTAAAATATTGTAGTGCAGTAAAATGTAAAATAATAACTACAACCTTTTATCGCATTTAAAAATGTAAGAAAATTACAATTTTTTATTGCTTTTTATGATTATAATAAGTAATATATTGTACAAATGTATCTTTGCCGATTACATTAAAATGATAGTTGAGTATTTTTTTTAAAATCAACACAATGCTTGATTTCAATAAATAAACAAGAAGCAATTTTATATATTTTCTATGAAATATTTATCAGGAGTAGTTTAATATTTTTGTTCGAAACTATTAATACTTCTTCGACGTATTAGGTATTATTGTAAGAAGAAAGTTATGTCTCTCTCTCATATATAGTATTTATAAAGAAGTTGTAGATAAGCAGAGAGAGAGAGAGAGATGAGAATATATTTCATTAATCAGAGTATTTCAATGTATTGATGACTGAAAGTTGATCTTCTTAAATATACGTTCAAAATCCTTAGTTTTCTTTTGGGTTCTATTTTTGTTTAACAAATACTTTTCTTTTTCAAAACAGATTTTTCAGGATTCTTTCGTGATATACATATG
Organism: Trichonephila clavipes; assembly: GCA_019973935.1. Taxonomy (NCBI): domain Eukaryota; kingdom Metazoa; phylum Arthropoda; class Arachnida; order Araneae; family Nephilidae; genus Trichonephila; species Trichonephila clavipes. The sequence goes on along the minus strand of BMAU01005062.1, from coordinate 302,984 downwards.
CATCATTGTATATTAATGATTATAAATTACATAGTAATATTTATGATAAAAGAGATACTTTAAATTTTAACATTCTGAAAGTGCCATACTGGAATTCAAATTTATCTCTCTATAAATAGAAATATTATTTTTAACTATATTTATCGTAATAATGTATTAGTTAGTGATAAATCTAATATATATTTAAATTTTTATAACTTCATTAAACAATATATTGAACATGGATATCCTGCTAACTTTCTTTACAATTATATTTCTAATAATTCTCAGTGAAATTACAATATGTATTAATTATTATTGACAATATGTTTTAAAATTAGTATTTTTAATTAATTATACAATTATTCAATAGATGGCGTCACATGTTTAATAAATTAATAAAATTATATATATTTTTAAATAATCTTGCATATCTCTTGTAATCCTTTATTTTCTATAAAGTTTTATATCAATATTTATGGTTTTTATAAATATATATATATATATATATATATATATATATATATATATATAGACTTTATATTATTATATCATAATTTACTAACTTTACTTTTATGCGGTACTGCTTTTACTCTTGTAGTATTTGGCGGGAAACATAAATATGGTTGCTATACTGACGAAGTAAGTCTTACTATCTACTTTATTGCATCGACTTTAAATACAATGCAAATAAATATTAGCAGGCTATAATTTTATCGTTATATTTTAATGGTATAGTGTATTTTATTTGTAATATTTAAATTTCTCATAATATTATTCTTTCTTTTCCCTTTGGCTCAGAGTATAAGTAAATTACAGGTGAAGGTTGGCTAGCCCTAAAACATGTTTAAACCTGCAATTTTGGTTCCTAAGGCCAGGAGTTTGTTATTGTACTACTGTGGCTAATAATTCCTATCTCTCTCTCTCTCTCTTGACTAGTTATACTTAGGTTTTATAGATATTTGCTAATAATATTATAAAAATTCATATTAAAAGCTTTATTTTCTGTACATATACTTTTTACCATCAAGATTCTTCTGTAAGAAATTTAAAATTTCTTTTTTTGAGACCGGAAAAGAAGTATGAAATGTTGTGGGTCAGTAAGAGCTAATTAACATCGAATTCTAAAGTAACACATGGTTACAATATAAAAATAAACATAAATGTAAAAACAAAATTTTTTTGCATATCGTGTGCTGATGAATGATTAACAAAACGCCAATGAAAGACGAAATCTACCAATTTCGCCAAATGAAAAGACGTCGCCAATTCAAAATTTTTTTTATCAAATACCGTGTCTTCATTATTATTACGTTCGAACATGCGAGGAAAGGTTTTCCCACTATTGGCTGTATATATCGTGATATTTGGCGATGTCATTTAGTTTAATGAAGTGGGCCAATGGTATAATACGTAATACTGATGAACTATTTTTAAAACTATCCATTCCATTTTTCTCACCAACTGTCCTGTGAATTCAATACTGTGGTAAGAAAATTAAATCAGTAGTTTGATTCCCCCTTTACCCAAATTGAATTGTATATGCATCGTCTATTCTTTAGAATTTTTATTCCATCCTTAGTAACAGAAGAATGCAGCTGATCCTTCTAAGGAAACAATCAATGAAAAAAAATGACTTCGAGTTAAATTTAAAAATTTAAATCTTACGAATTTTTTTTGAATCATTAGCTAATAATTACAATCAGTCAAATGACAGTTTATTATAACTTCTAAGTCCCAATAAAAAGGAATTATAAGCAATTATCCAATACTCAATCTTAAATCAATGACTCTTCGCCTCAAATAGAGTTGTGTATCATGTTTTCTAATACCCTAACAAATTCATCAGGATTAAATCTGATCCAGGTAATTGAATTAAGTGGACACATTATCACATCGAGGAGACGACCCTAGAGACGGACTAATCTGTCTGGAACTGTATTATCGAAAGCAAATTCAATTGTTCGTTCTATACACCCTATATATTAGACGACGGGTTTCAATGTGCCCAGTGTGGGTGGATCATTCACTACTCTGCCAAACTCAGAAATGAACTAGTTCTGACAATACAATGGGAATGTCTGTTCTGATGAGTACTAGAATCTTATTGTAGTGGGTTTCAACTACAAGAGTGCAATACTAATTGAAAATCTCTTGATTTTCAGAGATGGGCTTTGAGACGAAGCTACTGTTATAAGCTCTCTTGTTGAGAAATATGTCGTTTCTTTTCATTCAGAAGCTGAAAAGCACATACAACTATTAATTAGCATTTTAAGTTATATTTTACATTTTCTAAAGCTTTGTTTAATTTACTGTACTTTTATTTCACTTAACTCTCGGACCGGAACATCCGTCTCTTAGATGGGGATTATTTGCGTTGATGCCTATAAGATAACGCTGTGGTGGGATTTTTGAGGTGGGCTACCTTGACATCTTCAGTTGGACTCGACCCAGTGAGAGGATCACGTGGTGGTGATACATGGCAATTTTTTTCAACTCTCGATATGTGCGATTTTTCTTATCTATCACTGTCTATCAGAACGGATATCCCTGTAGTTTTTCTCGTGTTTGGTATTATTATTTCTAATTCCTTTTACATGAATGTAAATAATTTTTAATCTGTTTTAATAAAAATACTACTAACAATTCTAGTGATAAAAATATATTGTTGCGCTTGATTTAACCCCACACATCTTATTTCAATATACTCAATTTCATGAGCTATAAGGACATTCAAAACAGTCCTTAAGGTAATTAAATTAAAAAAAAAATTACGTACCCGTCTGTCAGACGGATGTTTCTCAGTGCGGCAAAAAATTGATGTTCCGGCCAGAGGATTAAAAATTGAGTAATTACTCGTGATAATTGTTTATTATCTATGTTTGGAAAAGTTTTGTATTTTTGTGAATGGCAACTCTTTATAGATGGAAACTCAGGAATAGAATATAAAATAAATGGAATCACAGAAAAAATGTATAGTTAGCTGATATCTTTTATCTTAAGAAAACCACAAAATTAATAACATTTAGATGAGAAGCGACTGAATGAGACAAAACTCTGATAGTCTCAACAGCTGCTGTATTCTATAAACATTCGCGAATATTACTCTCCATAAAATATTCTCAAGTTTTTTTAAATGGAAATGCTGCATAGAGAACCCCCTTTTTTACAAAAGATCAAGAAATAATATTATACAATGCAGGTGTGTTTTAAGTCATTTATTTGAAATGTTTTCTTAGGATTTTGAAAAAATTGTATACTTTTGAGCCCAGTGATCGAGTGGTAGTGTATCGCTCAGTTTCTGAGTAAGTGTGAGTATTTCATTGAGTTGGAAAAGCATGTCTAAATACAATAACTAAAAGCCCCGCAAAGTCAAAATATCACTCAGTGACCAGCAATTATATGCTCAAAAACTCAAACAACAATGAAACTAATTTTTCCCCCCAAAATTATTTTGTAAGTTTACGAAAACATTAAAAAACAAGTATAATCTAAAAAAAATTATTTTTAAGTTAATTCCTACTTAGATCAACAAAGAAAAATTTAATTTAATTTACTTCTTATTAAATAGTTACAATTAATATAAATATGTATTTACACATGACAGAATCACAACAATAAGTGGGAATTAATTTTTATTCATTATCATTAAAGTATCGTATTGCCATCCAAAACAATCGTGTATATAAAATTTCAGTTCAACTGAATGCTTTAAAACGTGAGAAAAAAAACCCTTTTCAAGTTTTGACACAAGTCGCCAAAAGGGTCGCTAAGTCACCCAAAATGATGCCAACGTGGCTGTATTTGTAATTCTTTGAATAACTAGTTTTAATCAATTAATAATTATTAATTATAATTAAATTATTGTATTGCCATTCAAAATAATCATGTATATAAAATTTCAGCTCAGTTGAGCGCTTTCAAATATATTTTATTAACGATTGAAAATTTCACCAAGATAAATAAATAAATAAATAGAGAGAGTGAGCTAATAGTAGGAATTGAAAAAAAGGATTCACTGAAACTTTTTTTCGATATTATATTTATTTTGAGAAATAATACATAAAAATTTGGAAAATGTTTTCTTTTCTTTCTTTTCCTCAAAAATTAATTTTATATAATTCCTTTGGGGAATTTTATAAAATTATTACCTTTGACATTATTTGTATTCCTCCAAACGGAGCATTGCTGTCATACCACTGGACCTCAGATATTACTCGATGTGATCCATGGACTCAAACACCACAAAAGTTAATTTATCACCGGAATGGACAAAACTAAGAAGGAGGCTACAACTGTTCATTCAAACTAAAAAGTAATAGGATCACACTGAAGAAACGTACAATGCAGTACATTGAATACTTGTATAGTTATATCTCAGTTAAATGTTGAGTTTCTGGATACTTTTTAAGAATTTAGTTACAACATTTTCGTTTCGGCTAATCGTTATATTTCTCCAACTTAAATTTCCTACTCGGTAATTAGACGCCGGGTCAAATCTGTAGAAATTAAATCTTTAAAATTAATTTCTGAAATATGATTTTCCACGTAACTTTCCATAATGTATCAAAAATTTAAGTATACCTTTTTCTCTGTTTTTTTTTAAAATTTTAAATGACTTTATTTTCATAATAACAGAAAATATTTCAGAAATTAGGCCTAAAACCAATTATTAATTATAGATACATTATTTTTTAAGACAAAAAACTAGTTATTTTTTTCTTCGAACTGAGAAGAATTGAAAACAGTACAAAAATACTAAAAATGGACTTATATTACAGAACGTAATGTATTCGAAGCTGCAGAATCTTTGCATTTACATGTTTTTCATATAGCTATGTAAAAAGTTTGTTCAGTAAAAATATTTTTCTTTTTCTTCTTCCAATCAAAGTATTGGTGAACTTTTTTTTTTTTGTGTGTGTGTGTTCATGATTTTAGAATAAACTTTATATGTTACAGGAAAGGCAGTTATACTTAATGTGTATTACCACAAAAACTAAGCTTATATTGATACCTTCATTCTCGTAATTTTCTAAAATTGAGAGAAGTACTGAAAACATTTTTGCTCTCAAAAAGACGGCGCAAGTAATGTATATATCTCGATACGGCCTCAGATATTGAATTTCGTCATCCACGAAGTCGAAAGGATGGTGTAATAAGTCATCACAGGCAGCAGTGAACCAGCGATTTTCGAACTCCAAACCCTGCTTATACAAAGTTCGTCTGCAAACCACTGCGCTACCGGTTTACGTAAATCCAAACTTTGCGCTTAAATCTATATATAAGCTCTTATTATTGAACGCATTTCCAAGAGGGGTAATATATATCTTGAGGTCTCATTATTTCTTAGAAAGTTTTGTTTTCTTAACAGAGTCCATTGCTGCATTTATCTTATATCCTGCAAAACCTTAATATGTATTCCAAAATCAGTGGTTTTTTCCCTTAAATCTCGACTAAAATATTTTAGCTACTTTCTTAAAATAATGCAGTAGCCCACACATACCTAGTGCTGCTGTTTTCGTCGAAATGTCCCATAATTGATCGAATATTAAATACCGTAAAATCTGGCGTATAACGAGCACTGGTGCGTAACGCTCACCTATACTTTTAAGTTGCATTTTTTAATTTTGAGGTAAATTCGCTGTGTAACCCGCAACACCCTTTTATAAGGAGCAGCCTGTAATGTTCGTTAGCAGTGCTATTATGTTTTAAAGCCATTTGTTCGAGGTATTACCCAAGGATTTTGAAAAAGTAGTATACTTCTGGAAAAACTACCTTTTAAGTTCATAAGGCATGGCATTTCTTTTAAATAAACATTATTCCGATATTTGTAGAAGTCTAAGTTTTTTTAAGCACATGTCTTTTTTTTTATTTTTGAAGTTCTCATTTTTATACCCGGCGTATAACGCGCTCCCGTAAATTTCGATCTTATTTCTGGTGCTAAAAGTGCGCGTTATACGCCGGATTTAACGGTACGTATTCTTAAAAAATATTTCAAAGATAAAAATGACCGGACGTATTTTGCTTCGTTATTAGTTATTTGATATACCGTTTTTTTATTTGTTTTTTGGATTTTTATGGGTATTTGTGAGCTTTGGTTCATTTAGATGCAAATCCTGTAAAGAATGAAATGAAAGGTTTTATTTTATTCCATTTGTTATATTATCTGCACAAAAAACGTTAAACTGCAAAAAACAGCAAGAATTCGATCGTGCTGCTGACCAGAAAACAACTGCTGCAATGGATTGTGATACGACTTGTTACCTTGAATAAAATAAATATATATATATTTTAGACACAATACATAGACATACATCGTAAATTGGTTATTTTACATTTTCTCTTCGGTAAAAATGAATAACTTCGCGAAGAATATACTTGTCGAGATTTGCACTATATTTCGATTTGAAATATTTACCATTTTTTTGAACAAATAAATTGTCACTCGGACAACATGTCAATTCTTCTAACTTATAAAAAAATCTGAGTTTTTTCATTATTAATCAAACGGTCTCCTAAATGGCTCGAATATTAAAAAATGACTATACGTTTTCTTTTTATTGAAAATACGCAAGAGAATGATGATACGTAATGGTTGATTTCCCATTTGACGTATGACATCAAAACCTTTTAAAATATATGTGGATAAACAAAATTATTTCACTGTGCTTGAAGATAATTCTTCTGCCTTTCATTTATATTTGACATATTACTTCGAGCACTACCCTTTTTTTAATAATGTTTCTCTAGAACAGGGATAGCGAACATTTATGGGTCAACGTGCTATTTTTTGTAAAGAAATGTTTAATGAGTTATAGAGACGTGCCCTCACACAAATAATTTTGACTTCTGATTATTGGGAAAATAATAAAACTAGTTCATAACAACTCAAAACTCTTTATTCACTACGAAAAAATATACATTTATTGCACTGCATAGAAGTAAATGTTTTAGTTATACATGTAATTTAAATTAAAGTAACATTAGTGTGACTTCTGTTGTTGCAGATTATATACAGATAGTAAATAACTTATTATGAAATTGTAAGATGTTACTTTTAGTAGAATGCATGCTGAATTGGAGTCAGTTGTAAAACGGGTTTTAAGCGAGTGTGTAATACTATTCATCTCTGAAAATAATTACTAGTAGGCATAGGCAGATGAAAAAATGTGGTTATAACAGCATAAGTCAGCTTCTTCAACGAGTTAAATGTGTCTGGAATCGAATTCCAAGTTTCCAACCTTTCATTACTGGTATTTTTACTGTATATCAATTCAAACTTTTTCCTTGCTTCAATAAATTTTTTAATCTATATTGAACTAGACTGGAAATTAATCAGTTGCATTACAAATTCTTCAATTTCCAACCAGTCGAACTGGGACAAGTTTAGTTCATCAAATGAAATCACATCAGGGTACATAATAAACTTGAGAGTTTCCTATAATTATTTGAACTGAGAACATCTCGCTGAAAATTCCTAGATTGAAGAATCAATTACGGAAATAAATTCTTCTGTAACTTTTTCTTCGTCTGGTTTCTCATGTACATCTAAATCTTTGATATTTTTTTCATTCTTAGATATTGTAGTTTCTTGTAATAATATCGTTTCTGAAAACATGCAGTTAAGCGTCAAAAGCTCGAATGAAATCCCTCATGACGCCTACTTCATAGTGAATTTGGTTATTTTAAACCAAAATATATGCAAGCCATTTTGATCGGTGGCGTGCCCAAAATATTGTGTCGCGTGCCATCAATGGTTCACTGGTTCGCATTCCTGCTCTAGAAAATTGTTTTTTTTTACAATGAAGATAATCTACATTTATTTACCTGTCAAGGGATTACCACTTTTTAATGTTGTACTATCTGAACGAATTTTAAATAAAGCGTTCGCTCTACCTTTAAAAAGAAATATCCATTTTATTTTCAAAAAAATGAAATAAGTAGCATATATGTTGATACGACCTCAGATATAAATTGAGTTTCGTCATCAACAACGTCAAATTGCAAGGGCGTCAGTTCAAAACAAACCACAGTAAACTAGGGTTTCGAGCTCTGAACCCTCGTGTGAATTAAATTAGCTGTTAATAGAACTTCACCTTTGACTTCATATTTATTTATTTATTATTTTTTATTTCTAATGGGCTGCGTATTAGTGTTTTACCATTGTAGACCTAGAACATTCCCCAGGAGCTAGTATCACTTTTTAGCATGGCAGCATATAGGTGGATACCAATCATAATTTTGACGCCCAGTTTCCTCCCCAGAGGGAGGCACCTGCGCTCTGAAGAGGCGAACTTGTACTAGGATTTAATTTTGCCGAGAGCACCCAAGCCAAAAAGACACTCTAGGGATATTTTACATGTCATATAACCATACGACATGGCCGCTATCGATTTTCCGCATCAAGAAAATCCATCAACTTGGGTCGGTGTTGAACCCGCAACCTCAGGTGCAGAAAGCCAGCGACAAACCAACCATGCCACCCAGTCGGTTACTTCAACAGTATCGACTTCTTTATAATCTTAAACTGTCATAAATTCGATTACATCCTTATCAAATGACACGAATCCCCCCAATTTTTTTGGGGGGGGGGAGAAGGAGAGGGACTCTTGCAAAAACCAAAAAATTCATGCAAAAAAAAAAATCTTTACATTTGTGTACCGTGTATTTCAAAATCGTGTAAAAAATGACCACGTAATATAGAGTTGGGTTAGTTTTAAGAGGATTCACATAAGATATTTGGTTTTCTTTCAGAATTGGTAGGCTTGATAAAGCATGTATGAACAAAATTTTGTGGTAACTGAAAATATTGCTTCTACCCAGACGCATATCCTTTTGGTTTCACTTAAAAGGTTCTATCATTTCTGCAAAATTTATTAATTATTAATCTTTAAGGTATTTTTCCATTTTAGCTGTAACTTTAGTGCCTTTTTTATGGTGTGTGTGTGTGTGTGTGTGTGAACACTGCATCTCTAGTATGATAAAGCTTCTTACCTGGTGGTAGTAGCAAATACATGAAAGAGATAGAAGAAACAAGCGAAATTGTGCCAATTTTGGAGTTAAAAATAAATGACATGTTTATTACGTAAAGCAGTGCTCCCCAACCTTTTTATCGCTGCGGACCGGTCAACGTTTGATAATTTTACCGCAGCCCGCTGAGGGTGGCACACGTTGATTGTTTATATTTTAGATTGTTTTGATTTAACAATTTTAATTTAGTTACATTTAAATATACCTTCAGAATAAAATATAGTTACACCAAAAATGATTAAAAGTGATTTAACGTGGAATATAAAGTGATTTCCGTGGAAAGTTGCGCAAATCTTAGCGAAATGCCCCACTTTAAATAAAATGGCAATAAGTTTAATGTTCTTTAGGCGGCCCGGTACCATTTGATCCACGGACCGGGGGTTACGGATCCCTGATGTAAAGTACCGTCTTCACAGATGAAATTATTCAAGTCGGCAGAGATATTTATTCTTTTTTCTGCATTCATTTAGTTTTTTTCTCAATAAAATATTTAGATTTAGTCTCTATATAATATTTTAATTAATTTTTTATATGTGTACAAAATGAGTCAATTTGTAAATCAAAGATTATGAAAGATAGCTCTGTGTCGAACTCGTTATTTGACTGTGGTTGAAAATTATAAAGTCTGTTTACCATTGAGTTGTTTCTAGAGCGATGATAGTAAATGCAAACCAAGTAAGGATATTTTGAATCAACTTTTATTTTCATAGTAATAGATAACACCTAAGGCCTTCAGAATAAATTGGACAATTAAAAGAAAACAATGCGCTTGTTTAAAAATTGAATTGTTTCAAGTTGCGTTTCTCTTTCTTTATTTAATACGAACTTTGTTTTAACAATTAAATTATAATTCTTTTTATTAACTTAGCACAAAACTCTATTTGGACTCTTACATATATATGTATATATATATATATATATATATATATATATATATATATATATATATATATATATATATATATATATATATGACTTTGAAAAAAAAAAATATAAAAACAAAACCTCGTTATATTTTTGGTGTAAGTATATATAATTAAAATTCTCAATACTTAAATTTGACTCTGCTACTCTCACTCTTATATATATATGCATGTAATACTTTCTGGAAGTAATCGTGACAAGAGATTAACCCCCAGTAGAAAAATTATTCAATTAATATAATTTAAAACACTAAGAGAGTGGCCGTTTTGCACTCATTCTCTGTAAGTACAATTCAGAAAGAGGCAGAAAAATGCCTACTTATTCTCAGCTAAGGAATTACAATGGAAATAATAATTGAGATGCTATAATGGTAAAATTAAAGGAAATAGGAGTTATTTTTAGATATTTCATAGGTGGTTTTAGAGAAAAATTTGGTGCCAGGTACGTGTAAGCTATTAAAATATTATTTTTCTAGAAATCATAAATAAACTGTCAAAACACGGGGTTCAATCTTTTTAACACGGAAACGAAATGAAAATAGCATTTAAAAAAAACGGTATTTGTAACTAAAAGATTCAAAGAAAAAAATAGATAATTTAAATATTGTGAGACTTTTATATATATACATAAATGCCTTCCTAATCAAACATGTGCACTATGCGTTATGTATTTTTGTAATTACATATTTTAGAATCTATATTTTGTTGAAAGCTATTTTAACCAATAAAATAGGTTGCAGAATTTTTTAGTTCTTAAATTTGATTTTTAATGTAGTAAAAATTTATGGAGCTAAGGGAGATCTTTATAACAAGTGCATATATGTCTTATTATAAACTAAACAAATATTTAAAAATATTATTAGGTATTAAAATATTGGTATTTGTGTGTGTGCGTGTGTATGTGTATTAACACTCTCTCAGCAATTAATCGCAAAATATTATCTTCATGCTAGAGAGTAATCGCCAACAAAGGCAACCTATTTAATATCGTCATGCCAATATTTGTTGAGGTTCTCCAAAGGTCGCCAATGGAAAAGGATAATGTGTATGAATCGAAATATAGTTCTATTCTGTACACAAGAGAATCAAAGATTCATGAGAAAACAAAACTATTTTCTAGTCATAGCTGTAAAAACTAAATTCTATATAAATGAAATGTATGAGCTCTAGCTTTCTCTGTGTAAAACCCATCTAGATGAAAATTTCCTCTTGTAAGCATCCTTTTTAAATTAATTTCTGGTTCCAGAGTTTTGAAGTACAAACGTGTCTTCCACATTTTAAAAGAGTTGAATAATTTTTCCTTTTTGATGAAAAGCATGGTCTACAAATATCACAAAAGGAATAATTTTTTGTTTGTTTGATTTCAGAGGAAAGTTCATGAATAATTTCCCCTCGTTTTCAGATACGCATACCAATTTCTTCGTGAAAGGAGCATATCAATATCTTCATGATTCATTTTACCTAACTGTGACGTCCTTGAAACTTTTATTCAAAAATCGCCAATGGCATGGTCTGAGACTGAATTTTGAATTTGATCATATACTATCAAATAATCAGTTGAAATGTGGTTGAATATAAAATTGGCTCACAAAAAATGAATGATGTGATGATTTATGCCATAAAAGTAGATATAAGAATACGAGTATTCGAAGTCTTTATTTTTTATTGCTGGAAAATGTTCAAGTAAACTCTTCGAAGGTCATTAATAATACTTAATAAGATCAATTTATTGTATAAAAAACTAAACAGAGATTTTAACAAAATCATTCCGAAAGAAAAAAAAACTGACTTTATATATTAGTTAGTACAAATCGAACCATCTTCCAGACTACTGTAAGAAATCACATTTATTGTACTGATTCGCACATTATACAATAAATACTGTTATAAGATGTACTGACCGTTCATACAGTGTGACATGATGAAAACATTTTTTCACATGATAAATGACAAGATGTTAAGCCTAAAACAACATACGTTAATTATAAAATTTAGAGATACAGCTAACGCGCTTAAGAAAAATGTAAATAAAATTTCCTAAACCGTTTTTATCTGTCTTTGGAGTTGAACAAATCTATTAATCAAATTGCAGAGTAGGAGTGACTATACTTTTATGTGCTGGGGGCATCTCACTGAATGAAAACACATCAGTATAAGAAATTATGGTTGGGAATAGTAATCTCAGTGTAAAATTGTAGATTGTGGTGGTAATTGTCGATATTCATGTAATGGTCTTAATGCCTTGTCGGAAACGTCTTCTTAGCATGGTAAGGTCATTGAAAATGATGAATTAGGAAAAGCGGATCCTTGACCCCGGAATTGTAACAGTAGAGTCAGTGAATAAGGTTGGCAGGATTTTTGGCTAAAAAATTCTTAAGACAGTTTTAAAGGGAAAATATGCCAATTTTTCGTTGGAGAGTTGAATTAGTCACCACAGGGACTCTTTGATAAGCAGGAGTCGCGCGGAAATGAAAGCTTCATTTAGCACGCAGAGCTTCATTTAGCTGTAGGATGGCAGATTACACGAGCTCGGAGAAAGCAGATATGTTTCTATCAAAGGGAAACACGGATTGTAATGATCGAGCCACTCAGAGGTTGTACGCCTATAGATATCTATTGAAGTGAACTTCCGCTCGTAACCATGTTTGTGCCCCTTACACCAGTAATTATGTGACAGCGGTTCTTTCTATATAAGGCTACGTGTAATCGTGATTCAACGACACGTGCGCCAGACAGCAAAGAAACTGTGTTAGGTCTAGTAGAGAGAGCAGATATGTTTCTACACGAGCTCAGAGAAAGCAGATATGTTTCTATCAAAGGGAACCACGGACTGTAATGATCGAGCCACTCAGAGGTTGTACGCCTATAGATATCTGTTGAAGTAAACTTCCGCTCGTAACCATGTTTGCGCCCCTTACACTAGTACTTATGTGACAGTGGTTCTTTCTATATAAGGCTACATGTAATTGTGATTCAACGACACGTGCGCTAGACAACAAAGAAACGGTGTTAGGTCCAGTAGAAGCACACGAAGTTCCATGAATGAAATCAAGATTTCACTCAACAGCGCGTGAGGAGTTTCTGAAAAGCAAGACTTACATAAATATCACCTACAGCACGTCCAGCGAGTTATAAACATTTTTTCGCTCCTATTTTAAGTCCTTTCCTTGTGTTTTATGTTTAAAAAATGCAAAATGAAGCTTCGAAACAAGCCCGCTCAAAACATCTACTTCTATTCAACGCGCTCTACGGTACCTGAAGGCGTTTGTGTGTGTATATGACCTGGCATTCCTTTGTGATTTCGAATCATCTAGATGTACCCTACCATTCGTAGCGTAACGAAGATTATTCGTGGCCTCTGCAAAATCAGGTTTTGGGCCCTAAGCCCGAATACTCAGGCTTTGCCCCCTTCCCTCTAGGATCCTAGGTTGCGGGGTGTATGTTACACCACTGCCTATCATCGACCAAAGTTTGTATCTTCTTACACGGGACATTCTTTATATAACACACTGATATTGTGGGTTATTTTTCAAGAGGGATCTGGAGGGATTCTATCAGGGATCTTTACGGGCAATCAGCAAAGAAAAATTGCTTTTTAGTTTATATGTGAGAAAGACTTGTCTGTGAAAGTCTTATCCAATTAGAGGTAATGTTCAATACAGGAAGAAAGTCAGTACTACTTAGGTTATATACAATTAAATGTGTGTATTTGAAAAAAAATTCTTACCTGCAAGGTGTTGGCAGTTCGAAAATATTCATTCTTCTGATGCTTCCTCCTTCCCGATTTCTGATGATGATTATCGATGTAGGAGAAGACCTCCAAGGGTAGAAGAGGAATCTCATTGGTGAATTCACTCATCTTCACTGACTGACTGATAGTATTCCAGAGTGCTCTCAGCTCCTCGCAAGTGGGCTCATCTGCCTCGTTCCAGCCGTGTAGGGATCCATGGAGAGTTTTAACGAGATTTCCCACCTGAACTACGAAGAACATCAAAAGCCATGACCCGCGCATAGCAAATGGAGGTGAGATCAAGTTTCTGTGAATGAAATGGAACTATGAATATAGAAAAGAACGTTTATACTGTTTGAAGAACAATTTTAATTTTTAAACGTAGGAAAAAAAGTTTCTTGTTTTAGAACTGTGTTAAAGTCTTAAAGATCGGTAAGCGACTTTTAGAGGGTATGCAAACAGGAATAATGAAAAATTAATTTTTAAGAAATTATTACGAAAGAGTACGCTCGATGAAAAATTTCCGCCCAGCATAAGATTTAATTGTCTTTGAAACAGTATCTAATAGCTACCGAGGTGAGTAAAATCGGAACGATTAACTTATCAGGGTAATAGTTGCATTTGTAATTAGGATTCTAGATCAACTTTCTTTTCTTTTTTTCTGCAATGCGAGTTGCACTTAGCCCACCAAGGATATACTTATTTAAGGGCCCGTCGAGTAACAAGGCTGATGCATGCTTAATATGTCAGAGCTCAGAATCCTCATAGATGCATGAAAGTTTGGAAAATATAGTGCCAGGAAAGCGTAAATGGAATTTTACTACCCGATATGCCAGTGTTTCTCAAACTGTGGGGTGCGCCCCCCTTGAGGGGCGTGACAACTCTTCAAGGGGGACGCGAGGATATTGAAAAGTCGAAAACAAAAGATTATTTAAAAAATTATTAATTTACAGAAAGTAAATAAACAAAATACATTCTGACATAATAAAAAATTAAATACGAAATTACACTGACATATTATACTTATAAATGCATCAGTGCTACGCAATGTTTTTTATAATTAATTTAACAATGCTAAGTTAAGAACAAGTTTAATAATTACCATTGACCCCATAGGGCTCTATCAAATATAAAATTACATAAAAAAATCAACACTTATCGGTTAACACTTTGTACAGTTTATAACAAAATCCCTTGACTGCCGATTAAAAGTCACGTGATTCGCTTCCCCATGTCAACCGTTTTCAACGTAGGCGCACGTATGGGATGTATTGAATGTGAGTGTGTGTAGGGGGAAAAATAAAGAAGCAAATAACCTGAAATAAGAGAAAATCCTTCGCAAACATTGACAAGGTCCTTTTATTGCATTCCAAAGCCTTTGGAATAATTTTATGGACAGCAGTGCACAGAAAAGGTCTTATTTTGGAAAGACGTATGTATTCATCTCCCGGGAAATTGACCCTTTGGCTGACAGAGACGTTTATGTACTCCGGTGGCACTTAAAAGATTCAAGTTAGTTTTATCATCAAAGTATATTATTGAATTCAATACATTGTTATTGTTTGAGGGGGGTGACTAAAATTAGGATTGAATATTGGGTCGCGAATGTTGAAACTTTGAGAAGCACTGCGATATGCTGTCATTTCTCTTTTTTTTGTAGCCCTTCCCTGATATATCAACAAGATTACTTCTGGGTCACATTCAAACCATCTTACTGTGAATAGGTTTCAATTGAACAATTCCTTAGTCAGCTAGGTCCCTTGCCCCATACACAGTGACATTTTAAGACTTCTTGAGGCCCCCCTGTAAAAGTAGGGCCCATCTGTGACCTTTATAAATAAACAGTGCATAGCATATGTTGTTAAATACTCATAAAAACGATAACGCGGAACAAATAAATGTGACTCGCAATCCCATAAACCTAGATACAAACAGATTCGACTGACACCATTCTATTCAATGAGTAATGATGGTGTATTGTGGTAGGCCTAGACGCGGATCATGGCATAATAGTTGTGACGGATCTGTACGGCACTTGATCACTAATACTCTTAGGCGTCTTTGAGGATTGTAAATTCGCGTATATTTCCAACCAGCTTTAAAAGAAAAAACCGGGATATGCAAATTAGTCAAAATATTTAAGGAGAGTGTTGTAAGTTAACAGTAGGCTATTACGCCAAGAGATAGGTTGATGGAGTTCTAAGAAGATTCAAGTTGATTGTACGATTAGCGTCTCGCTGATCATTAGGCAGTGATCTACAATTGGAAAATTTGATACGCCTCGAAAGTGAGGTAGGAAGGTGAGATTTAAATCTAGATTATAGGATCATAAGAGTAAATATATAATAAAGTTAGTGGAAATTTAATGAATGCTAGTAATTCAAATTGCGTGTATCTCTCGATCCTCTTATTCCGGTAATCCCGTTCGATATTGAGTTTAATAATTGATTAGTATCATATTTCGTGATTTAATTTAATAGTAAGGGTCAATCACATTGACGTAGATATATTGATTAATATTTGTAATTAGAAGGTTCATAATTAATTCAAGTGAATAAATATAATTTGTTATTGTAAAAATGTTGTCTGGTCATTCTTTGCCTCAAATCAATCTTGGTGTCCAGGGTGGAATCCAGGGGGATTCTCACATAGTGCAGTTTTGTCACGATTGTCTTTCGGCACAGTTCGAAACTCCTATTTTTTCGGAGAATATGTGCGGGAATATTTGACGATTAAAACTTTTAGTATAATAATCTGATTGCGGTTGGTTCGAGAATGAGACGAGTCTCCTCTCTGATGACCGGACTTAGTTTTCCCATGCCTAAAAACGTCTTTGCCCTTACAGCATACTTAGGATTCGTATGGAAGCTAAATATGGACGTAGCCGATTTATCCCAACAGCATGAAACAATTTGGCAGAAAATCTTATAGCACATAATCCAGAAGCTTTATGAATCTGTTCCTTGCCCAGTGAAAGTTTTCATATCGAATGAGATGCAAGTACACCCAATTCTTATTGATTCTTCCTTTGTTATTAGCGATCTAACTCTGGATTAAATAATCTATTTATTTTTAAGTTGCTGTCGTCTTTTTTCCAATCCATATTCTATATGTGAATTGTTTTGGCAGTTGGGCGAGTGAGTGTTTAATAACATCTCACTCCTAAGCAACTTGAAGGCTATTGACGACAGAACTCTTAATTTTGAGCTCTGGTCAAATGATTGACATTTAAGCTGGCACTCTACTCTTAACTTCCACATAAGTATGAAAATTCTGAGACACAACAGATTTAACGTGCATCAGCCAGTGGCGTAACAGAGAACATTCACCCCCTGCAAAGTCCAGTTTTGGGCCCCCAAGTTGGATTTTACTTGGCAGCAATGAGGTTTTGGGGCCCACTAGAATCCTTAGCCCCTCCACAATGCGAGGCTTGCGAGGGTGTACGTTACGCCACTGGCATCAGCCCCTCTACACGACGGGTCTTCAGTGGCAATAAAGCTGGAACTCAAGATGGGTCATCCACGAATTCGTGCCCATGGTGGTCTCTACGGCAATTGAAAAACTCCTCCGGGTTTCGATAATTATTATGTCCATATATTGTGTTGGTGATGCTGCTTTGATTCTTTTTCTTCGAAAAAACAATTTTTGAGTTCATATTAGATTATTTTTATACTAGGATCCATATCTGAACCTATATTATGTTAATACAATTAGGACTTGAACAGGCAGATCGGCTGAAACATCGCAACCACGATTATAAAACGATAGGAGAAACAATTTATCATAATTTAAATTTAATTGGAGATTCAAGAACTAACTGAAAATAAAGATAATTATTCAAATTTTTAAGAAATCATGTGTTCAGATCTGCGAACTGATTTTTTTTAAATATGGTTTCTTTTTTATCATGTTTGAAAGACAAGAGATGGAATAGAACACATTTTTGATATTACAGTGTGTGAATTGAAATTACTTTACATTTATTTCATCATTTCTTCCAATCCATATTTAATCTTTGGATACCATTAAATTTGCTTAAGAACTCAATACGCTCTATATTAATTTCTTTCCGTCAAAGCTTTGAATATTTTAAAAGGCCATTACAACTATGAGAGCTATCCAAACTGAGATATGAGAGCCAGAGAGTTAAGAATTTTTATAAAATTGAAAGAAAACAGAGCTATTAAAACTCTAATCTTATCACCATTTACGTTATTGATAAATAACAAAATGGTTCTGGAAATTTTTTTTTAAGAGATGGAATTTTTTGCGCATATAAATTGGATTGGCGCCGTTTAAATTAAATTCACATTTTGTCAGTTAAAGAAAACATACATTGCTTAAAATAATATTTTTGGATTATAGAACGTGATTTTAGATTTTTAAAACTGTTTCGTATTTCTAAATGTAGAAAAAGTATTCCACTTTAAGATTATCGCTCAGAAAGTGTAGGAGGGAACTAAATAAACAAGTTTGGACTCGAAAAAAATGTGAATTACAAACACAAAAACAGAATTTTAGCACAGGTTCAAATACATAAATGTTGTTTACTATAAAGTTTTTTAAAAAAATATTCATAAACTTAATTGTCGCATGAATTTAGTTTCCTGAATTTTTTTAGTTGTATACTTAAGTATTTAAAATGTGTAAATGTTGAAATATTGTTTTTATTTATTCAAAAACCATCCAAGGTTAAGTAATTCTCCATAAAAGTTTGTAAAGAAATTTTTTTTGAGATATTAACTTATTGCATTTTTTTAAGTATTATATTTAAGATAGTTGTGTTATTAAAATCACATAATTGTTGCAATTATATTCGACTGTCATTTTTGTGTGGATCTTTTATTTTTTTATTCTATCACTTTGCCCAATTTTATTTTGTTCTTTCAATTTCACCTTTTCTCTCGTGTCTACGGAAATTTTCCGAAGTTTATGCAGATAAGCAATGGGATAAATGCAGACGACGTCATAATCACATCATAACTACAATCCCATGTTTCCTGCAAATCAGTTCATAAATTTATGTGACGCCTTAGTCACATGATAACTGCAATCACGGGCTTCTAACCAACCTTCAACCTTCGCTGTTGCCAACTTTTGCTCTTTTTACAGAAATTTTCTTTTAAACAGTATGCATACACTTGCAAACAATAATAATGCACACACATAAACAAAATGTGTCTAATTTGAAAATACACGCATAACATAACAATTTTTTTTTATAATTTTGAAAATTCTTTTGAAGATACTTAAAATACTTGAACATCTTTACACAGTTAACCAATTCGAATTTTTATCTAGATATTTTAACAAGTTGAATAGAAAGCACAAGTCTAATGTCACTTTTGAATTCAATAGAGAACACATGATTATATGTATCATGTGGCCGTCATAAATTTAGCCCATTGGAAAAAAGTAGGACAAATAAAGATAAAGGGAGAATTCAAGGAGGAGATTAGAGAAGAGATTTAAAGGAGAGCGTGAGTTGAGTTGAGTTGTAGTTGCGTGTAGGAGATATTGCAATTCAGTTACGGAGTTGCTGGCGTTGATTGTGATATGCCTAGTCTAGATATGCCTATATTTTAGGCGTATACTAGATATTGATTTTATGGAAGCTACAACTTGCACTTCCTCTTAGCTATATTTAATAATCTTGTTTTCCTTAGATATACTTTTGTTATTTCCCTCAAGTTGATAATTGTAAATAGTATGCTTGATAAGGGGAAAGAGAGAACACAATTCAGTTTCAAATGACACTGTTTACCAATAGCTTTTTTAATCGTTAGATTGCGCGTCAGATTGATCACCTGACCGGAACATCTGCTCATGCACTTCAGCACTCAAGGTCGCGTATACTGAGATAGGCACAGTAGGCCTTGGTCCTTATGGGCTGTTGCACCTCTGAGTGTAGTTTACATTTTAATAATTTTAATTTATATTAACTTTCCTCCTCCAATTATGAATATTCCATTTATGACGATATATTAATAGACTAATGAATTCTTTATCGCTCTCTCTCTCTCTCTATATATATATGTAATAATTCCCTCTGGTATCCTTTTTATTAACTCTTTGTACTAATGTTTAAAATAACTAACTCTTTGGTTTAAACGTAACATTGTATTCTTAATCGTAATCGGCTAGTCCCAAATCCCTGTCCCGTTCATTCTAGCTAATCAAAACTATTATCATGTAATAACCACTGTTGATATAAAAGCAAAAATCTGGTGTAACCTCTCTTTTTGTCCGCTTGCCTTCGTCATGTAAGAATGTAAATAGCTGCTCTCTGTGTCTTTGTGTGGTGTCCTCCAAGCTATTGCTGCTGCTTGTCTCCTGTCCACTTTGCTTTATAATCGTCGCAAATTTGTTTGTCTCGTCAACGTGAAAATGTACCGCAATTTTGTCAAGCTTTTGATGTGTGCTTTAAAATAAAGAAGATGAACGTCCACTGAAGATGTTTTTAATGAAAACCTACTAACACTCGACAAAATACTACACTCGGCCAATACGTAACACACACACACACACACACACACACACACACACACACACACACACACACACACACACACACACACACACACACACACACACACACACACACACACACACACACACACACACACACACACACACACACACACACACACACACACACACACACACACACACACACACACACACACACACACACACACACACACACACACACACACACACACACACACACACACACACACACACACACACACACACACACACACACACACACACACACACACACACACACACACACACACACACACACACAAATATATATTCTTCAGAAAATTAAGATTATTCAATTATTTTTATTTTTACGTTGTATCTGATTAAGGTGATAAATTTTGATTTTGCATTTAATTTGCATCTATTTGCCTAAAGCCATCAGCACGTTAAAAGCAGCTAAATTTTACAAAGCTCAATGTTAGAATTTGTAATAAACGTTGTTTTTATTTGCTTCTTTTCACCTTTTACGAGAAAATGGAAGAATATTTTTCTTTTGTTTATAGTATTCTGATTATGAAAAATTTCTAACTATTCAAAAAAAATTAAAAACATATGAATTAGGTCTTTATTAATATTCACTTAACAAACTTTTCCGCAAAACACAACTTTATATATAACAACTTTATTTCGATTAAATTAAAAATTATTGAGCATTTTTAATGATTCCATGGTGCAAAAATTTTTTAATAGAAATATTTTAAAAAATACCTCTTCCCCCAAAAGTTCTTTACTATTTCTTATTAGTTTTTTTTTCAAAATTTATTTTTTAATAGAAGAATTTCTTTCTTTATATGTAAAAAAGTTTTTTTTTTTAAGTTTAAAGTTTTAGGTAGAATTAAAATTTTTTGGGAACATTAGAATTTTTCTTCTGAACTTCTTAAATTTTTTTGTTAAAATAAATTCTGTTCTATAAGATGGGTTTATCTATCCCCAGTACATAGATAAAATAATTCTGAGCCGAATGAAATATATATGTTTAGATATACTGTACAGTATTTTTTTTTTATAAAACTATATTATACAAACATTCCAAGTGTTTTATATAAATATATATTTATGAACTGCATCAGAAATTAAAAAAAAAATTTCTCTCAAAAATAAAACATTTTTTCGTGAGATGCTGTAATAAATTTATTTATACATAAGGTATAGTTAAATAAAACCAACTACATCTGTACGACAGAATGGAGCAAAATCACAGTTTGGAGAAATTTACATTTAAGATGATAACGATTTATTGCAAATTTTTCAGCCAATTATGAATAAAAATCCATTTATTGAAAATATAGAACATGAAATTCAAAATAAAAACCAAGGTCAAGAGTATGTGATAATTCCCCTCTGGGGTGATTATCTCTTTGAGTATCAGCGTGAGCTAGAGGTGTAGGATTAACAGAAGAACTAGACGCATGCATTATCTTAATATAGCTTTATTAAGTTATTAAACATAATCCCTTAACAAATTAAATTATAATAATATATGTGAGAGAGAATCTACGGTGGCAAAACACACACACACACAATATATATATATATATATATATATATATATATATATATATATATATATTTCCGAATTGACCTAACTCGAACCACTATCCATAACTGACTCGCCTAAACACGATTCCAATACTATCACATATCCTAATATTAAATAGTCAATCCTACCTTGTTGTAGTTTCAGTAACGATCACAACAATTCTAGATGAGGTCTTGCGATAACTCGAGTGCAATGGTATGCACCTTGATCAATGGATCTCTATCACGTATAATTACTATTCTTCGCCATGTAACGTTATCTAAAACTTTTTCAATCTAGAACCACGAACTGTTTACATTCCTCTAATTGCCATCGCGCTTACTCTAACTTCTGATATTTAAAAGCTTCCTAATTTGCATCTTTCATTCACACTTCACTTCTTGGCTTTGGTTGGAAAAGAGTTGCCATTAATTCTGGCCCCAAAGAACCCAAAGGACAAGTTAAAGAAAAGACGCGTGAGCCTGTCACAAGTATAGTCTGTGTTTTTATACATTCCTTAAAAATCATCCTAGAGTTTATAATAAACCGTCATGCAATGAATTAGTTGCTATCATTTCGACAAAAGATGGTTCTATCAATAGAAAGGTTGATGCTAGAATTTATTCGAAGACTGAACACGACTGTTAGTTTACGAATTTGTAGCGGTGGTATCTATACAAGTCAGTAACAGCCTCCGGACTGAAATGATCATTTTGGTCGAGTTGTATGTTACCGGCTTACAAATATATAGGTTCCGATCTGTATCCTCCGCATTGGTGACCTTGACGCCGAACTAAAAAAAGGCTGCCGTGGCCCCATCTACCCGCCGCAAGAGTAATCAAAAGCCCTCAGAGATCCGCTTCACGTAACAAACAAAAGCCATCAAACACACTTGACACAACAATCAAAGCCGTCAGACACACTTGACACAACAGCAACAACTCACACGCTTTGCATAACAACTATATCGTTCGTTCACCTAACTACCGACTCACACTGGTAGAGGAGGTGTCTATATAAGCCAGTAATAACCTACAAAGTGAATTTATCATTGTGGCCCAGTGGTATGTCACATGCATTCGGAACCCAATGTCGCGAGTTCTATCCTCCACAGATTATATCTTTCCTCTTGCAAATACGTTGCTGAATTATCTCTCAGTATATAAAAAAGCTTTTCGTGATGCTGTAATAAATTTATTTATACATAAGGGATAGTTAGTAGAAGTATGTCATAAAAAGAGTTGAACTTAACTGAAGAGGAGCACCAAGAACAAATTTTGTAAAAAAAAAAAAAAAAGAACAAATGAAGTTTGAAGTGTACGAAAAAAAGAAATTTTTAAAGAGTTTA
The DNA here is from genome assembly GCA_019973935.1 of Trichonephila clavipes. Classification (NCBI taxonomy): domain Eukaryota; kingdom Metazoa; phylum Arthropoda; class Arachnida; order Araneae; family Nephilidae; genus Trichonephila; species Trichonephila clavipes. The sequence goes on along the minus strand of BMAU01005062.1, from coordinate 279,906 downwards.
GTTGAAAATATTTAAATCTTAAACAGTTAGAAAAACTAAAATGGGTACTTGAAATTTATTATTCTTTCCTGCTTACATACATTGAAAAAAAATTAGAAGTACATAATACATGTAAATTACAGTTTTATAATTTGAACAATGAGTATGAACAGTTGTATAATTTGTACGTTGGGGATTGGTCCACCGTTAAATGAATAGGGAGCATCCCCCCCTAGTTTATATAAAATAAATTTTAGGATAATAATTATTATTTTTAAAAGTATTTGATTTTTACTAGTTGCATTAAAATAATTACAATTCTTATTGAAAATGAATTCTAGAGAAATTAATTTATGCTTTAAATAAGATCTGTGTAATTATTATTGAAAAATTACAGGTTATGTTGCTCTAAATGATGAAAAAAACGCAAACTTTGTAATTATATTATTCGACAATAAAAAGCGGAAATAAAAAAAAATGTTAAATATAAACATTTTTAAATAATGCTTGAATTCGCACTAATTCAATGGAAGTTATTTATGGAAACTACTTTTAAATATTACTTTTTGTAACATCCTGGCATTTCTGATCGTTATGTGTATTGCAAAATAAGCAATCACCACCATATTCTTAAAATTTCATTCCAGCTTAAAAATCGCATTTATGATCTTCTTTATACAGCATACCATGACCTAAAATCAATCCTCATTCCTGAATCTTATTTATTAGGTTTGTATAGCATGTAATCTTTTGGTTGTTGGTTATTAATATCATTAGTTATATTACATATGTTGATTATTAGTTACATTATATGTGTGATATTCTTACGAAATAAGTATAATAGAAATGCATTTATCATCAGAGTGATAAATATGAGTTATTTTGGTAGTCATTTGGTATATATATATATATATATATATATATATATATATATATATATATATATATATATATATATATATATATATATATATATATATATTAATGTGTGTGTGTTATAATTCCCTCTAGTATCCTTTTTGTTAACTCTTTTTTCTAATATTTAAACAAACTTTAATTCTTTGGTTTAAAAATAACACTGTAATATTAATCGTAATCGGCTAGTCTGAAATTTCTTTCCCGCCCATGCTATACAACCAGAACTTCTATTATATAATAATCACGCGTTTGCCACTGCCGGTATAAAAAGCGAAAATCTTGTGTAATCGCTATCTTTGTCTTTGTGTCGTGTCCTTCAAGTCGCTGCTGCTTGTCTCTTGTCCGCTTTGCTTTATAATTGTCGCAAGTTTGTCTCGTCAACGGGAAAATGTACCGCAATTTTGTCCTAAGATTTCGATGTGTGCACCACAATAAAAAAGAAGAACGTCCACTGAAGATGTTTTCCTGAAACCCTACTAACACTCGACAAATACCACACTCGGCCAATACGTCACACACACACACACACACACACACACACACACACACACACACACACACACACACACACACACACACACACACACACACACACACACACACACACACACACACACACACACACACACACACACACACACACACACACACACACACACACACACACACACACACACACACACACACACACACACACACACACACACACACACACACACACACACACACACACACACACACACACACACACACACACACACACACACACACGCACACACACACACACACACACACACACACACACGCACGCACGCACGCATATCCAGATATTGTATAACAAAAGATACCTGTGTTGCTGCCTTAAATGAAATAAAATAACCAACGTAATAGTTCACAATGGCTCGGTGGCTTAGAGGTAGCATACCCGCTTTGTAAGCTTAAGACAGCAGGTTCGATTCCGGTTGGAGTCAATAGATTTTCTGGATGAGAGAATCGTAGGCATGAATACCATATGATTATGTGGCATGTAAAAGATCCCCTGTGTGTCAATTTGGTACTCTCTGAAAAATTAAATCACGGTAATATTTAGCTTCCGAGATGAGAGCTTGAAACAAAATTAATTCAATTATCGAAATTTGGTTGCGAGAGCTGCCACTAGATGGTACCCCCAAGAAATGACTCTCTCATTTGGAGACTTGCTATGTCTGTAAAAGGTTTAGTTGCCAATATACAGCGCATCGGAAAAAATTAAATTTTAATAAATAGACGAAGGCTATATTTCAGAATTTTTTTTCCTTCTGGAATTTTTACAATCTTATGTAGTTGCTAATATTTCATAACATGGCCCACCATGAATCTGGAGTTTGAAAAATTCGTGATGATATTTAGTTTAATATATATATATACGTTCGCTAAATGAAGAAAACCACACGTACAGAATTTTCAAAATTATCGGCTATGTGATCGTTTATTCCATTTTTGAAATTGTTATTAGTTAAATGAATAATAATTAATAATGTTAACGATTAATATTTTACTTTATTCGCTACTAAAGCGAAACAACAAACAATTCTACATTTAGTGAGGCGAGGGTGGAACGTTGCACCCTAAAGCAACACGAGAGCTATTGAAGGACATCGTAATTTTGAACCATGGTCAAGTGACGAGGAAGACACCCGCGCGAGCCACGCCCTTTTCTTAAAATTTCCACCCACGCCAAAGTGAGGATTTTGAGCTAAGACATTTAACTTGCACCAGACCCTCTAGAGCAGTGTTCCCCAACCTTTTTATCGCCGCGTACCGGTCAACGTTTGTTAATTTTACCGCGACCCGCAGAGGTGGACGACGTTGATTGTTTATATTTTAGACTGTTTTGATTTAATAATTTTAATTTAATTGTATTTAATTGTGACTTCAGAATAAAATATAGCTACACCAAAAAATGAATATAAAGTGATTTAACAAAGAATATATAAAGTGATCTTCATCAAAAGTAGCCCAAACCCAAGGAAAATATACCACAGTAAATAAAAGGGAATTTTTTGTGCGGACTGGTAGTATTTGATCCACGGACCAGGGGTTGGAGACCACTGCTCCAGAGCATCCATACTCAACCTGCGGCCCACCGAGTCTTTTCAAGTGGCCCTGTCATAGCCCATTGCTCTGAGAATTTAACTTATTTAAGAACACAGTATCAAAAATTTGGAGAAAAATTCTTTGTCAAGAAATCTAATATATCAATTTTGCTTTTTGCTGCCAGTGTCGTACGGGTATGAATTGATATTCTTTTTCTATTTGGAACGGTTACGGTTAGTGATAACAGACAATAGTGAAACAGCGACAATTTTATGGGTGGAATTAATTTTTAACTATCTTTCATATCTTGCAAGCGAAAAATATTCGAAGAAAATATATCGTCTCAAGACGATTGGGAGGTTGACTATTTTGTAGTGAAAAACAAACATGGATGGATCACTAATTGTTTGATTTGTCACGAAAGTGCTGTATTTAAAAAATATCAATAAACAGAAAACATTCAATGACACTTTTTCTCGAAGATCTCTTTCGAGAGGTGATAAATAGACTTTCTTGAAGAATCTTTGCAACAGCAACAATGTGTCTTGTCAATGGTAATATCAAAGAGGTAATAAAAACATCCTATATGAAGTTATATGAAACCGTTTATACTGATGCAGAAATTGTGAAGGAGTGTTTCTTAAATGCTTCTAATTTAGTGTCAGTGACAAAAATAAATAAAATAAAAAATAATAAATAAACAAAGCAAAACAGGAGTAATAATATTTTAATGAATCTTTCACATTTTAAATTTCCAATGTTATCTTGGTCTGAAAGCATCCCCCCTCTTCCCCCACTTACCCTCATGTTGCATCTCGCATGATATAACTAACATATGTATGCGGCCCGCGTGAACTAACTGAAATATGTATGTGGCCCAGCAGAAAAAGAGTTTGAGCACCCTTGCTCTAGAGGGCTACACTTCAGTGACATTAAGATATGAAGTCGCGTTTCGATAATGCCGGTCGCGACTTCGAGCCCTAAAAACTAGACTTCCAAATTTAGTGGGGGTAATGTTTACTAATAAGATGACATTATTTGAGTTGGATGGTGCTTCAATAGCTTCAGAATTACATGGAACTTGGGAGGAAAAGCCTTTTACAGTAATATATTGGGGGATAAAGTACAAATTTATACTACTTGTTTAGTTTGTATACTATTTTGCATATAATGCAATTTCATAGATTTTCCCAACCACTAAAAGTCCGCATAATTTATACCGGTTTGTATGTCTTGTACGATACGAAGATTTCAAGAAAATGCCAAAAATTTCGGCGTATAACCCACACCTACACTTTCATGCTACATTTTTTTAATTTTTGGTATATTCGTCGAATAACGCACACCTTTTTCACGAAGAGGCTTGCAACGTACGTTAGCAATGCTATTATGTTTTAAATCCCCTTTTTTAAGGCATTATATATATACTCCAGGATTTTTTCAAAAAATAGTATATTTCCAGAGAAAAACAACCCTTTAATTTCATAAGGTATGACATTTCTTTTAAATAAACAGTATTCCGATCTTTGTAGAAGTCTAAGTTTTTTTTATGAACATCTCTTTTTTTAATTTTATTTTAGAAGCTATTATTTTCATACCTTGCGTATAACGCGTACCCGTAAATTTTGATCTTATTATCTGAGTTAAAAGTGCGCGTTATACGTCGAATTTTACGGTAATAATCTCAATTAACAAAGAAGTAATTTAGTGACTTAAAGTTTTGTAAGATTTTGTCATAGATCAAATTTATCAAGTCATAATTCTTTATATTAAATTAATCTGTAACGTTTTCAGCATAGATGTAAATGAAAAGCAGTAAGTGATCTCAGTGTTACTTATTCCGGAAACTTTAAATTAAGATTTCACGAGGATGTTTTCTTGTTTTTCCACACGGACATAAGGCTCATGCAATTTCTAAAGAATCATTAAAAGCTTTAGAAATTGCCTAATTCAATTATTTGATTATAAGATTAGAAATTTTCCGATGGCGAGAAAATGGCAGTTATTAATAAAGTGCGCCCCTCGAACGGTTAGAAAGTTTTGGGTTTAACTTGAAGGAGTCCCCTTTAGTTGTATAATAAGATTAATTATGCCTTTTAATTACAATATGGTCTGCAGAATATGTGCGTGTGGAATATTATAGTTACTCACTGAATTCTAAAATATTTCAAGACGCTTTGAAGAATTATGGCAGGAAATTATTCAATTTCCTTTCATCAATTATTTTAATTTGATCCCAACTCGAATTTAAAGGGCACGATTAATATAGGATTACATCGGAAGCTCTAATAAGTGATTGTACTAATCCCAGTGAATTAGGAAAGCCTTTGGCTCGTAGAAAAATTCTAATGATTTCAACTCAGGCGATTATTAATGTTAAAAAGTGAGATTGATAAGGAGAATGAAATATGACGCATTATTACGAAAATTAAGCATAAGATAGGTTTCAAAAATATAAGTTATGTGTTAATGATTACTAATTATTGTTTTTTTGTGTGTTGCCACTGCAGTTTTTAAAATTATTTTGAATTTTGGTACTGATGAATTAATAATGACTTCGAAAACTAGCGAATATCAAGATAATTAAGTAACTGTTTACGGGGGAAAAACGTCTCGTATGTATAAATATAAAAAATTTGGTATTCATTTTTTAAATGGCAAGAGAAGCGGAAAAATTATCTTTGATGAAAGATAAAAATATTTTTCTCTCTATATAAAAATTTGTTTCGTGATGCAGCACGCTTTCTTCGGAACAATATCGAATTCACACGATTTTCAGGAGCCTGAATAACATTCTTTTTCTGTTGCGGAATGTAGTATCTGGTCTCCTTGCTTTCTTTTCTTCCTTTCATTATATAAATATAGATACCTCATGCACTTTGTTTGGAGCAGCATTACTCAATCCGGCCCTTGTGCCATAAGAATTAACAATTATTCATTCACATAATAGGCTAAATTCCTGTGATGTCATAGTCACATGATAAGACAACTCATCCGATCACTGTTGCCAACTTTTGCCTTTACAGAAACTTTCTTTCAAAAAAATACATTTTTTACTATTAATAATAAAGCACATAGCTAAATAAAATGTTGTTGATTTTATAAATTTACTTTTATAATATAAGATTTATTTTTTATTCTGGAAGTTTTTTTTGTGAAGAATTTTAATACTTTGACATCTTTATCCAATTATCAAATTTGAAACTGTTCTGAATTTTACCAATAAGCAACAAGTACAAGACTACTGATAGCTTTGAATTTAACGTAAAACACGTGACTTCAGTTAACATTGGATCGTCAGGAATTTAGTCCATTACTGAAACGTAGAATAGAACAACAATGTCTTAGAATATCTTTCTGATTTACCAAATTATTCCACAGCTTTAACTATTAACACACATAAAGTACATGTACTTCAAGGGATAACAATTTTCTGCATTTAACCCGGCATCACTCGCGCGAAAAAAACGCGACCAAAAGTTCTCGCGCAGGGTATCTCATACCTAAGGGTGTTAACATTCTGTTTTTACCATAAAATTTATATACAAAAGTTAAAAAGGAAGAAAAACAGGAAATACAATATGTTTATTACATTTTTCACACGTAAATTTAGTTTTTTTGTTCTTTTTATAAGGACATTCAGTACATTGTTTTTACACTCCTTTAATCTCGTCGTGAGTAAGTGCGACGTTTTAACAGGATCTTAATTTTTTTTAAATCTGTATCTTATTCAAACTAAACATATAGGAGTAAACATCTCTATTTTTTTAAATTAAAAAATTTTGGAACTTCCTTTTTATTTTCTCTTATTGTTCCAGCAATGGCGTTTTTTTTTCCAAAAGTTCATCTCACAGTGGATAAGATGTGTACTAGTTGTCTCCTTTAAAATTACGTTCTTACAGAATGTTTTTGTGTGTGTCTCTTTGTGACGGGCTCACGCGTCTTTTCTTTAACATGTCCATTGGGTTCTTTGGGTCAGAATTAATGGCAACTCTTTTCCAACCAAATCCAAGAAGTGAAGTGTGAATGAAAGATGCAAATGAACAAGCTTTTAAATATTGGAACTTAGATGGCAATGTATATGGGAATTTGTGACAGTGGATGGAAATTGACAGGTAGCTGATGTCTAATAGAGGAATCGTGGTTTAAGTCTGAATGAGTTTTACGTAAGGTGAGTAGAAGTTATTAGTGATTGAATATATGAAGGTCAAGTTGCACACCAGTGCATAAAAAGACAAGATTAAACATAAGACAAGATGGATAGCTTATTTAAGTTGTAATAAGGTAGGATTGATTATTTAATATTAGAATCAGTGATTAAGCGGTTTACGTATTGATAGTGGTCTGAATTAGATTAAGTCTTATTATAAATATATATATTGCGTGTTGCGTATTTTTCATCGTAGATTCTCTCACATTAATTATTATAATTTAATTTGTTAAAGGTATAAGTTGAATATCTTAATAAAGTCATATTAAGATAATGTTTGATTCTAGTTCTTTCGTTAATCCTACGCCTCTAGCTCACGCTGATACTCCGAGAGATGTTCTCCCAAGGGGAGGAGCATCACATCTTCATATAAAAAATTTATCTTCATTAGTGTCTCCCTCATCTAAATCTGGATAGATTTCAGTGGAGGAATCATACTTGTTGTTATACTCCTCATTATTTGATTCTTCCTCATCATAACCGCGAAGGGAATTTCTTCATCCGAAAATACTGTTGTATATACTATATCTATTAAATACTGTATCTATAAAATATCACATTTTTTTTATCATAACTACAATAATACGCCATTGCGTAAGGAAGATTTAAAACGTGCTCATGCATTCAGAACTGTAACGGTGATTCACGCGCAGGGTATCATATGCCCGAAGAGGCGGTATACAAAAGTATATATTTAGAATTCGCCTACAAGCTGAGGCCCTTCAAAGGATATGACCTTAAAGTCAGCTACACGAGAAACTATCCATTTTCCAAACAAGCTTTAGAAAGAGCGTTGAAAAAAGTTAGACGGTGGGTATGACACATCCTGCGCGAGAGCTGCCGGGTCAATTCAACACCAGAAAGGATAAAAAAATTTCCTTTTTGGAGTGGAGCACACACACACAAATCGAAAACAATTTTTTTTGCTACTTTTTTCTGTACACACATTTCAAGTTTTCAGAATAATTGTTTCAAAAAAGGAAAAAAAAAATAGGATTTATATTGTTGTGAAATGGTGCTTTTCTTTATCAGACGTTTTTGTATGCAACCTGCACAATGATATTTGTGGTTGAATTTGAATTTTAAGGAGTTTATTATATGAGCTTAGGAATCGAGAAAGAAAAGAACAATAACAACAAATTTAAGAAAAACTTTTATAACACTTGTACAATATCTCAGATAAGCCAATGAAGATTATATTTTTCAGTTCAAATCTAAGAATGTTTGAAAATGTATTTGAAAAAAAAATCCAATAACATATATATATATGTATATATATATATATATTATCATCTTCTTACTTTGAAAAAAAACCCTCGAAGATATTAAGTTTTATTGAGAGAAGGATTTGTGTAGACTTGGCGAAATATAAGTATTGTACCATATTGTTCAGAAAAATAAAATAAATCTGTTTACTAGAAGCTGCATTACTTCTATTAGGAGAAAGAATAATTTATTTACCAAAAGTTTGAAAAAAAAGCAGAATAGCGTGGAATAAAAGAGATTTTCAAACATATGCATTAATTACGTTAAATAAGCGAGACCTACTTATAAAAAAATAAATTGTAATTTTTTTCCATATTGAAGCGATTTTCAGTAATTGGATTAGAATATTATTTATTAGATTTTCAAAATTATTAACTTTATTATTCAAATAGAAAATAAATTTCCTTGAAGTATTTCACACATGAATAGGATCATGGGTTTCTTTTAGTTTTAGACATTTAAAAACGTGTAATTACTTTTTTTAGAATTTTTCGAAATTTAAATAAGTGATGTAAATAGTGCAATAGTTTTTAAATCAAAGAAGGGATTTACTTAATCTTCGCAAACATGACAATAGAATAATAAAATTTATAGTTCGTCCTGCACCATTCTTATAAAAACAAAGTTTATGAATAATATTTTATAAATATTGTAATTATTTCTTCTTCTGTTTTATGAGATTCAGTAGATTAGCATATTTTAAATACCCTGAAAAAAAAACTTCAAGCATAATACTTTATTTAAATTTCATTTTTCAGAACTTAAGCTTATCCGAAAATGAACCTAATATATTTTTAAGAATATCTCCGAGTCGTTTAGAATTCATATCTTATTTATTTATAAATTGTTATACGCGGAAAGCTTAAATTTTGTTTTGAGAACTCATAACCATAGAGGAGATCATTTCAATACCAAAAAATAAATAAATAAACATTTAGCAAAGGTTTTAGAGAGATTTTAGTAGAATTAGCTATATGATAGTGTAGAGAAGTGATGCAAGAAACATACAACATGTGTTGTTCGAAAAAGACCTAAAACTAAGACCAGAGGAAAATTACAACCTCATAACGTAATACAGAGTGTTTTTTTCCCAGGTATAGAAGTTTAAGTTGGCATTACTTTCCAAGATGGTGACCGATTTAACAGCTGTCAAGTGATTTATTCTCAGTTTGGTTTGGCAATTCATCATGAATAGACTCACGCCTGAACAACGCTTTCAAATTGTGCAATTTTATTTCGAAAATAATGGTCGATTTTCATAAGCGAATTTTGTTTAGCGAATGAAGCGCACTTCTGGTTGAATGGCTACGTCAACAAACAAAACTGCCGCATTTGGAGTGAAGCTAATCCACAAGTGTATGTCGAAACACCGTTATATCCAGAAAAACTGACTGTTTGGTGCGCTTTATGGGCTGGTGAAATCCTTCTTCAAAAACGATGAAGGCTACAACGTTACAGTCAATGGTGATCGGTATAGAGCCATGATTACTAACTTTTTCATTCCTGAATTGAACAATCATGATGTCCAGGAGCTGTGGTTCCAACAAGACGGCGCAACACGTCACATAGCTCGTGCCACAATCGATTTATTGAAAGACACGTTGGGTGACCGCCTAATTTCACGTTTTGGACCTGTGAATTGGCCTCCAAGATCTTGTGATTTAACACCGCTAGACTATTTTCTGTGGAGCTATGTAAAGTCATTGGTCTATGCGGATAAGCCATAAACGCTTGACCATTTGGAAGACAACATTCGCCGTGTTATTGCCGATATACGGCCACAAATGTTGGAAAAAATCATCGAAAATTGGACGGCCAGATTGGACTACATCCGAGCCAGCCGTGGCAGTCCTATGCCAGAAATCCTATTTAAAATGTAATGCCACAAGATTATCTTTCGAATAAAAAAAATTCATGTCAATCGAATAATACATCGTTGTTTTATTGCAATTTAAAGTTCTATACCTCTAAAAAACACCCTTTTTAGTTTCTTCTTTTAACTATGACGTAGAGCAGCAATTAAAACTGTTTCTAATTATATATTGGATTATTTAGCAGAATGACTAGAGGCTGTACTAACACCAGATCATACACACAAGAAGCATGGACAATTATGAATGTTTTGATAAAAGACTAGCTATCATGATACATTACGATCATCGATCAATTTCGGCAAATTAGAAGACATCGTTAAATGTTGTCATTGCTATTATTATTATTATTGTGCTTAAGGTATCCGACTACGTTCGGAACCGTGATTTTCAAAAGTGCATAAATAGATAATTTTCATAATATTTAGTGTCACTTAGATTAGAATATATGCATAAAACTGATTTAAGGACATTTTGACAAAAAAATTTATTTAAATACAATATTTTGGCCAAAAATTAACTTAGAATAATCTTTTTTTCCAAATGTTCTCCTTTTGTGAAAAATGCTTCTATTATAATAATATTTTGCCTGTATATAGCTCAGACCTCTGTTCAAAGGCTCAACTAGAATTTTTGAAATATATAACTTAGATGTGTGTTTATTCATATTTTACGACAACAGAGGGGAGCAATTTTAAGAAAGAAACGCGAATAATTATTTCAATTGGTGGTAACTCTGAAAATAATGTGAATTTTTCAAAAATTCTATTTGAGTGTCTGTAGAGAGGTCTGAGCTATTTACAGGCAAAATATTATTATAATAGAAGCATTTTTCACAAAAGGAGAACATTTGGAAAAAAGACTACTCTAAGTTAATTTTTTGCCAAAATAGTATATTTAAATAAATTTTTTTGTCAAAATGTCCTCAAAACAATTTTTTGCATGTATTCTAATCTGAGTGACACTAAATATCGTTAAAATTATCCATTTATGCGCTTTTTTAAAATCACGGTTCCGAACGTAGTCGGATACCTTAAACATTCGCGTCAAATTTGTTTACTATTGGTTGTACCTCACGGCATTTGGTGATGTCTTTTGATTTGACGAAATTGATCGACGGTTTGATATGCAAGTACGGGATTTGAATTACTGTGTGCTATATTTGTGTGAACTTTGAATTGGTACTTTTGCAGATTTATATATTAGTGTTAATTGTTTCGTGTTGAAGTGAAATCTTTCGTATTTACTTGAGAGTTCCCAAATAAAATTTCAATTTACACGGAAAGAAAATTTGTCATTTGCATTAAACTTTTCCCACATTTGAAAAGGCGTTCTATACATATAGAAAGAAATAAAAGAATCACACACTCAATTCTGTTCATTAAATTCTCTTTTTCATACATAAATATAAAGTTGTACTGTATACAATACATTTATGAAACAATGATCTTTCATTACAATTTCTGGTTCTTCGAAGGGAGCGTGATGTAAATATTACAGAGAACAGTCGGTACAAGAGTCAATTAATCCACAACAACAATTTCAATGTTATAAGTTTCTTATTAAACTGAAGATATATATACCAAAATTTTTAATAATGATGGGAATGTATCTACTTTTTTAACGATAATAGCATTTAATCATAAATAAAACAGAACATTTATAAATCATGGTTTAATTCATTAATAAACCTGAGTCATATACCATATTTTGCGGAAAATGGATATTTGAACCAGTTTGGTAGCATTTAGAGAAATGAAATATATTGCTTTATGAAACATTAGGTTAATAAGTTAGCCAAAGCCCGTAATTAGTATGGAAAGTCATTACGCTTATGACTAAATTATGCTTCAATGTATCTGTGCACAATTTCTATTGACTTTATTTGTTATGAGTCTAACACGAAATGATTAGCGATTAGAAATTTGTTGTAACTTCCATATACGCAATATTAGTTGTCGAAAATTTTAATATTAATAATCTACAGCACATTATTGATTTAAATAATGTCTGAATCAGTAAATAAATAACGTACACATTAGTAAACTGATGACTGACTACGTTTAAAATTGTAATTTTGCAAAAGTGTTCTAGCGCGAATATTTTTTTAGTTATTTAAAAAGTATAAAGCATTTTTTTTTGTTATTTAGTCTGATTTGAATTAGATTATACATGTAAAATTGTTTTAAGAATAATTTTTGAACAAAATGATTTAAATGTAATTTTTTGACAAAAAAAAAGGAAAAAAAATCACATGCTGTCAAAACATTCTCATTTGATAGATAATCCTTCTATAAAAATAATATTTTGTCTATAAATATTATAAATACAAAACCTGAACTGGATTTTTTTTTGAAAAATTCACGTTATTTTCACAGATTTACTTTTAATTGAAGTAATAACCTGTGTTTTTTTGTGAAAATATTTCGCTACTCTGATACATTCAAATATATAAATATATCCTCTTCTAAATTATCTATCTCAAATATATATCTTAGTTAAGGTTCTGTAAAGAAGCCTTAGTTATAGAGGCAAAATATTATTATTATTATATAAGCATTTCCCACAAAAAAAGAATGTTTTGAAAATGTGTCAATCTTTCTTCATATTTTGTCGAAAAATTGCCTTTATATAAATAGTTTTTTTTATCATAATAATATGCTTAAAACAACTTTATTTGTACATTCTAATTTAACTGACATTACACATAAAAAATAACAATTTATCCGCTTTCTTCTAAATCACAGTTCCGTACCTTGTCAAATACCTTTGACGAATTTTATAATGTTGGACAAAAAATAAAACAACTGAAAGTTGCACACCTATTAATATGCAGGTGGTTATCAAAATAATGGAGACACCTGTGAATAAAAATGACGTTTTTGAATGCGTTTCGTAAGCATTAAAGTATAATAATAGCTACCTGTTTTTTATAAACAGAAATGTATATATTCTAGTAGTATGTAAAGAGAGTGTTTTTTTTCCAGGTATAGAAGTTTAAGTTGGCATTACTTTCCAAGATGGCGACCGATTTAACAGCTGTCAAGTGATTTATTCTCAGTTTGGTTTGGCAATTCATCAAAACGATCATCAAGCAAGGCGTAGATTCGTCGAATGGGCCCAAAACGAGATTGCCGTTGTTCCTGATTTTCATAAGTGAATTTTGTTTAGCGATGAAGAGCCCTTCTGGTTGAATGGCTACGTCAACAAACAAAAATGCCGCATTTGGAGTGAAGCTAATCCACAAGTGTATGTCGAAACACCGTTATATCCAGAAAAACTGACTGTTTGGTGCGCTTTATGGGCTGGTGAAATCCTTCTTCAAAAACGATGAAGGCTACAATGTTACAGTCAATGGTGATCGGTATAGAGCCATGATTGCTAACTTTTTCATTCCTGAATTGAACAATCATGATGTCCAGGGAGCTGTGGTTCCAACAAGACGGCGCAACACGTCACATAGCTCGTGCCACAATCGATTTATTGAAAGACACGTTGGGTGACCGCCTAATTTCACGTTTTGGACCTGTGAATTGGCCTCCAAGATCTTGTGATTTAACACCGCTAGACTATTGCCTGTGGGGCTATGTAAAGTCATTGGTTTATGCGGAGGCGCCACAAACGCTTGACCATTTGGAAGACAACATTCGCCGTGTTATTGCCGATATAGAGCCACAAATGTTGGAAAAAGTCATCGAAAATTGGACGTCCAGATTGGACTACATCCGAGCCAGCCGTGGCAGTCCTATGCCAGAAATCCTATTTAAAATGTAATGCCACAAGATTATCTTTCGAATAAAAAAATTCATGTCAATCGAATAATACATTGTTGTTTACATCGCAATTTAAAGTTCTATACCGCTAAAAATACACCCTTTAGTAGCTTTACTGAACTTCTGTAAGTCTTGGATTTTTTTTAAAGCGTAAAATGTTGGACCTCTCAGATGTTCAAAGAGGCCGCATTGATGGATCCCGTCCAGCTGGAGCAAGTGTGACCGAAACAACCCAACCTTTAACTGTTTCTAGAGGTACGGTGTCTTAAGTCATGTTGGCATATTCACAGAGGCAAAGTGAAATAGCGGACGGAAAGAGAAGCTCAGTGAAAGAGACCGACAGGTACTGAACTGGATTGTAATGCCTAAAAAGCGAACAACTGCAATAAAAATGACCATAGAGCTCATTCAACAACTGCATTCAATAATGTCAATGATAACAGTGAGAAAGTGCCTTCAAAAACAGAACATTTACGACAGAGCAGCAATTCCCCAGCCAGTTGTCACAGATGTTAAGGTCAAACGTCGTCTACAGTGGTGTCATACTCCCAAAACTTGCTCGATGCATAAGTGGAAGAAAGTAATATTGTATGACGAATCATCTTCCACACTTTTCCGCACGTTTGGAGTGCACCTGCGCAATCGTATGATCGGGATTGCATCCTTAAATCTGACGAGCATAGAGGTGAATTTGTCACAAAACGAGCAGCCGTGTCGTGGTTTTCTGCTGGATCATCGTAACCCTGAAAGGATTACTGGCGAGAAGTATAGAGAAATTTCAGCTTAGGAAGCCCCCGCCTGAGGGGACCTCAGTTCTACATTATCTACGCGACCTGTTTCTGTGGGGAAGAACGAAGAACTACTCAAATCATTCATTTTAAAGTCTATTTATTAAGATTTTAGCTTAAACACAATACACAACACTAATAATTAAGTAAGATGATCTAGAATGAGAAGACGCAATACGTATTACCAAATAGCCGCGTACTTGACCACTGAAGTTAACTTTATAGATTAATTCCTCTATCACTAATATACGACTTTTCCTTATAGCTTATATAAAAAAGCTTACCGCTATATCCTAGGTAATCAGCTACGTTCTTTATCTGTTCTGATGTGGCTTTAATCCGACAGTGTTCCTTATAGCCTCGAACCCACTTTTGGTTCGTCAGTACCGGCACGGCTAGGCTATTTCACGGAGTTAGGATTCTTCTAACTTTATCTCAAATCACTTTACAGCTAACTCTACTTAGCGACTTCACTTCCCATTCAGCAATCACTTCTGCGCATAGACATAGACCTGGACATAGACTCCGTTCTACTACTAACTTTCAATATATACATGATTCCTAATTTACATAACCACGTTCTTCTTGAGTTGGTTGGAAAGAATTGCCATTTAGGCCCCAAAGAAACCCCAAGAGGACATGAATAGAAATCGCGATGAAAGCCCCGTCACAATCTGACCAGGTCCATCCTAAAATGCATACTTCGTTTCCTGCAGATGGATATTTACAGGATGATAATGTACTTATCCAAGCAGCGGTACTTGTCCAATCTTGATTTGATGAACACTAGAAGGAAATTAAACATCTACTTTGACCCACACAGTCACCCGACCTCAATATAATTGAAGTCTTATGGTCTATTTTTGAGCGTTCGATACTGAATCGATAACTTCCTCTGGTATCTCTCCCAGAACTTTCACAATATCTCCATGAAGAATGGTACAATATTCCTTGAAACACTCTTCAGCACTTGAATGAATCAATTCCTAGGCGAATCCAAGCTGTTTCACATGCTGCACCATTCTAATAAAGGATTATATATAAATCTAAGACGTTTTCAGTATTTTGATAACTACTTGTATATAATAGTATTTTTGAAAATAAAATCCCAAGATTTTTTAAGACTAAGTAAAGTGACATTTTATAGTGACATGATTAGTTATTATATTTGTTAGTTTTAATGCAGTGTTTCTCAAAGTGTGGGGCGCGAGCATATCAAAATTTAAAGATTTTTTTAAAAAAAAATAACCGGAAAGAGAAGTAAAACAAAATGCTTTCTTCCATAATAAAAAAATACACACAACACTGACATATTTATGTTTATTATCTGGCTTTTTTCCGTCATCAAATAGCTATCTTTGATCCCAAAACCAAATTAAAGAAAAAAAAAAAACATTTTGTTTAATTTGCTGTATTTCCTCAATGAGAGATTTTTTTTATTACGTTTTAACATAAAATATTACTCGTTAAATGAAAAACGAAACCCAGACTCTGAGAAAAATTCTAAGAAGATAAACAATTCATCACTGTAATTATTATTGAAATACTGTACATTAGTTGTAGAAAAAGAAAAGGAAGACATGATTCACTTTTCAGCCAGGCTGCGTAGTACGTTTGCTAATCATTTGATTGACCTTCAAACTTATGGTATGGTTATTCAATATTAGTACCGTCCAATCTTTTATGCGTTTGCTTTTCGCTAAGGGAAATTGTAAATAATAGAGTTTTACGATATTTGGAAAAGAATTGATTGATTTAACATTTCTGTAATATTAGTGAAAAGTGTCTCTGATTTGCGTCCTTTATTATGGTCTTGTACTTTTGAATAATTTTAGTTCAGTTTTATTGGATTTTTTCTCAAATCATCAAAGAATTGAATAGTCCTTGAAAGAAGGTAAATATACTTTCTATAAATTAAAATATTCACTAGAATTCCGATTTGTATCGTGTACAGTAAAAATAGTTATAAACAAATGAGTGGGGTGACTGAGTCCCCCCGCACTACCATTAGCGTTAGTATCGAGTACGCGCCTGCTCCCGGGTTAAAACATTTTGAAGTCTTCTAGGTTTAAATGTTAAAAAGTAACACAATTATTCTTCATCAGAATTTTATATTCTTTTTCATTATTTAACATGGATTCTAAATGCTAATTCTGTGAGCTATAAAATTACAGTTCTTTTAAAAAGTTATTTACAATTATAGCATTTATCTAAAAAAATAATTTTACATTTTTTTATACAATGTCGTGCACGCAGTTTTACTATTATATCAAGAATAATCTTTTATTTTTTTAAAAAATAAACCCGGGCGAAGAGTCGGTGTTTCAGCCAGTATACGTTTAATGTATCAGTTCTGAAGAAGATATTTTATAAATAATTTCTTATTACTAAATTAAGAACAAGTTTAATAATTATTAGGGACTTCCATGGGCTTGTCTTGCAGAGCAAAGTTTTTCAAAGGAAGGTTTAATATCAGAAATTGACACTTTGAGTTATTTTTCTATATTTAGCTGAGATCTATATTTTGTCTTCAAAGCAGCCAGCGCAGAAAATCCGGTTTAACATAGGTAGGATGTTGAAAATGTTAATAGTATACGAATTGCTTTTGTTTTCAGTGCAGAAAATTCATCATCCATTTCTACCCAAAATTCAAAGAGCGATTTATTACAAAATTGTCTTTTAATTTTTCACTGGATGTAAAATCTATGAAAATTTCTTCTTCTGAAGTTGAGAGCCCTTCTGGAGTATTTTGAAATAGACCCCTAATCCACTCGTAACTTGCTACCAAGTTGTAATCACCAAGAAAATACTTTTTAAAATTCTTTGCCAACATGGCTAAATGATTTTACATGGTTTTAAAAACAAGATTGTTCTTCAGATTTGTAACTTTTAACACATATCGAGCTGGGGCTTTTTTCCCATCATTTACTTCAGTAGTGGTAAATCCAAAATTTAAGTATTTTTGAGAATATCGCCTTGATTTAATTTTCGGAACCATGCTCGTTCGTCTGTGTACTTGTTGATTCTTTATTATCATCGAATGTTTGCTTACGACTTAAAAATGTATGTAGGATATTGTTTTAATCTACTGCCGTAAATACTTAATTACCGTGAATTACAATTAACGTGTAAATTTTAAAAAATGTACATTCAAGCTAGATTCGGTAGCTATAGGAGTATCGAGTCGACCAAAACTGACTGGAATTGTACGAGGAAAAGCATTTTTACATGTTTTGCGCAGACGTCCGATAGGTTGCCCAGACTCACGCAAACGTACCCTATAATGCCAGTTGTGATGGATATGATAGAGAGCAACATTGACTAGACTATTTTTCTAATGACATCTGAACTTTGAGAAATGAATGCTGAAGGAAATAAATCTTTAATTAAATATATCATTTTGCGATCTGTTCCAATTTAAAAATTAGAGAAAAAAAATAACATAATAATAAGTAAGTAATATATATATATATTTTAAGTAATTTTCTTAAAATATATATTACTTAAAAGTTAAATATACACAAAATTTAATATACTTATCGTATTAATTTGTACGGTTTATAATTAAGATCGTATTGTAACTTTAGCGTCTCTCTCTCAAAGTGCAATTTTATTGCAGTAAATGCATTATTGTTGTACAGGGGGCGACAAAAATTATGATTGAAAATTGGGTCGCCAGTATTGAAATTTGAGAAACACTAGTTTTAATGTTCATAACAATCATGCTATTTTCCGAATAATATTTTTACTACAATGTTACACAAAGGAATTTAAGAGTTATTTTGGTTCGATAATTTAAACCCTAAGATAACTTTTAAAAATATCTGCCGTTTCTACACTTTTTACCTTAGTGCTAATGCATGTACCTGTGTTACGAACATACAGAAAAGCAGCCTATTTCGAAGTTTTTAATACGTCGATTAAGTTAACGACGTGAAGATTTCTTTCATGACTATACCTTATCTTGTGGGGCAAAAAATACTTCATACCATTTATAACTTCTGAGTTTTTTTTTCAAAACTGAGCGCAAGATTAGGGAATTTTTTAAAATTCCACAATAGCTCGATTTCTATTCATACTTTATTGCTGAAAATGTTAGTTGAAGAGAATAGTGCATTTACTAAAGACTTTCTGGTATATTCTATTTTAGAAAGAATTTAAACTGTTTCAACTCAGGATATTCCTCTTCTTCCTCTTTCCTCCTTTTTTTTCAGGAAGAAAGTTATTTGAAATTTCGAAGCTCTTGATGTTTCTGTGTTTTGTGAAATAAGATATTAGAATTATTTTAAAACTTTTATGAGTTTTTTTTAATAATACAACATAAAAAATTGCGTAAGAAAAGTTACGATATAATTTGAATTAGAATGATGGTAAATACCGGGTGATTATAATTCGTTCCACTTTCAGAATGCCTTAAAAAAGAACCACTGGTCAGAATGACTTTAATTTTCAACTGAATGTACATCAAGAATGAAGACACGGTAAAGCATAAGCAAAAAAGTTCTTAAGTGTATCAATAGATGACGCTGTAAGCGGCATGATGAAAGTAATTTCGGCTACAAGTGACATTTTAAATTGAATTAGACGGCTTCGGCATATTAAACCAATTACACTGTTCAAAGGACATGATTGTTTCGGTTTTTTGATAGGAAAAAAATGATTTCCGAATTATTCAATAGTTGTAGCACTGTTAGTGAAAAGCCTTTTTTCCACGGCAAGACCATACCGCATTAGATAGGAAAAATTGGTTTTTAATTGCCTTGGACTGTCATCTATTAATAAAATTTTTTTTTATGCCATACCAGTATATTCAATCCAAATTTGAAGTCATTCTGACCAGTGGTACTTTTTTTTACAGCATTTTAAAAGTGGGACTTTTAATCATAATCATCAGACATATCTGTTCATTAAAACTTTGATGAAAATCCGTTACACTTAATATTGCATGTAAGCAAATTGATTTAAAGTAAAATAACCGTAAAATTTAAAATCAAAGATTATCGTTATACTCAATATAGTAAATAATGTTTCCAAAAGAGAGGTATGAAATAGTGAAATTCTGTATTGATATAATCTATTATAATTAAAAAAGAGCTTCATTAACCAGTTATCTGTTAAAAATGTGATTATCTTCAACAAAAGAATGGACTAAATTCATGAGGGTCACATGATAAATAACATCATGTTATTTCCGTCGAACTCAAAGTGCCGACATTAGACATGCACTTGTTGTTGTACTTAGGAAATCCAGATGCAATTTTAATTTGATAATTTGGTTTAGCTGCCTTCAAACGTTCTTCAAAACATTTTTTAAAACAAAAAAAGAATCTTATGTTATACGAGTAATTTCAAATGAAATGCATTTCATTTACCTAAGTGTGCTATTCTTGTTAACATATGTGTATTTTTCCTAAGAAAGTTTTCGTAAAAAGCAAGAGTTGACAACAGTGAAGGGCATTAACTGATTGGCTGAAACAAGGGGGTTGCATTTTCGTATGACTGTGATATCTCATGAATTCATCTTATTTTATTATATAAAATAATGCATAAAGATTGCTTCCGGTTAAATTCATATGGGCTTCAGAGCCCTCACGTGCTGAATAATGAAACTATAGAAAATTATAAATCCCTTTATGAGTTTTATTCGATTCTTGACTATAGCTCAAAATTGTAAGATTTCATGTGTAGTTCATACGCCCTGTTAATTTAAAAAAGATAGATAATATAATCTGATTAAGAATTTATTTCCACCAAAATTACTACATTTCTGTAAATTATTCATAGATAAGAAAAACAGTACAAAACGGAATGAGTTTTTTTAGCAACATCAAATAAAAAATTTAAAAAAAAATTCATTTTTAATATAGTATCAAAAACGTATAAACAATGCTATATATACGAAACAAATTTTAACGTTTTGATGGATGTCCCCGCACATACACCAGTGTTCGAGAGTTAGAATGAAGATCAGCTATAATGAAAACAATATAATTTATTAACAAGTCTCATCCACCTAACAAATCTCAACAACCCAGGTTAGGAAATGCACCTATTAGTAAGTTTTGGAGCAAAAGTAAAGTAGAAGATAATAATTAATATTTAATCATGAATTTAATTACTTACTTTTATAACTTTTTGGTAATCTACGTTCCATAAAATCGAAAAATTCTGCTCTACGCTATTCTACTTCACACAAGCCGCACTATTTCAAATTAAAAATAAATCTAATTGACCAAATCGTCAACTATTAAATTTAAATTTTAAGCAATTAATCACTAGTCATTATCGAATACCTTTGTTCTACTATACGTTAATCACTACCTTCTATCATCTTGTTCCTAATCTCTGTCTCTTCTCGAACCTAAAAGTTAATGCTTAAATGTAAGCCTTGATTTACATAAATCGCATCTTCTTCGAGAGAAAGTTTCCAATAGAACAATATTAATGTAGGAGGTTCGCGAATAGCCCCGTTACAACATGAAGATAAAATTCATCGTCTTTATTTCCTTACCAAAATTCAGCACATTGAACAAACATTTTAAATGAGGAAATTTTAATTTGTATGTAGAAAAAAACATAATTTATATTGTTAATATGTGCTTTAAAGCAAATAGGTATCGAAATTCAACTTTAAAAGAACAACATTTTAGCATTTTATATAATGTTTCTATTCAGAAAAATGATACGCGATGAAATTTTTCACATATTATTCACACAATTTTAAAAGTTTAAATTTTTTGAAGATAATTTGGAAAATTTTAAAATCCTACTCATTTTGTAATTATGAGTTTTTTGACCAGAAATTTTTTTGTAATATTCTAAAGGATGTTCTAAATAACTTTAGGGATCGATTTTACAATAACTTATTTAGTATTGAAGAAAAAAACATAAAATGTTGATATGCATGCTAAAATTCAACAAAAAAGCCAATATCTCCTACATTTTTAATTTTTTTCTAAAAAAGTATTCACTTTACAGCAAAATGGATCCCTAATTTTGTTACATGCTTTATATTGTAACACGCAGGAAAAAATGAAAGTGATTGGTAAATAATTGTGGAAGGAGTAGCATTTTGAATTCAATAATGTGTCAAAAAACACAAACTGAGAAAAACCACTTTAAAATTTATAATTCTGAAAAAATAATTATAATAAGCTTAAATAAATTTAAAATATCACTTTAAGACATTTATGATATATTTTTCTTTAAAATAATTGCATTTTTTAATTTTTTCATCCCATGCATTTTTATAAATGATCAAATTTTAGAGAGTATTAATTGCACAAGAAAATTTAAGAAAATTGTTTAATTTTTTTTGTCACGACAGAAAGTTTTGTTTTTTTCTTCACATAATATTGAAGTATTATATTTGTATGAAAAACATATGAGGAATAAAAACTGAAATCATAGAATTATTAATAAAAAATGCCTTCAAAAATTTTACATCCACATATTTCACAAGGAAAAAAATTACATTAATGTAATGCCTCGATAATATCCTACTTTATATATAACACATTCTATTTTTATAGTTATTATTTCTCTTTTAAAATATTTTTTTTTATCAAAACGCTCTTTTTTTAAGCCCTTTTTTTAAAAAAGGTGGCGTAGTCGAATTATACCTAATCTGTTAATTTACATTTTTCAAATGAAGTGTTATTCAAGTTCTAACTTTCCGACATGCACAAGTGATAAATCAATCGAAAGACAATAATACAAAGAATAAGATTAAATAAAAAAAAAAAAACAATAGTTCGGTCATTTTGGGCCACCAAGTCCCATTAAATAACAAACATCGATAGAATTTATACTCCTTATTATAACATGGTAGGTACTAAAAAATTTTTTTTAGATATGTATCTCTGATATTTAACAAAACTCATACTTTTTATGGTGTCTCTAAATACAATTAAACAAGTTTACCATTACTGTTTTGTTGCAAAACAAGTATTAATAAGTGTATAAAAGTAAATATTAGGTGCATAAATATAAATTAAATATTATGAATTCGATACACCGAATTGAATATAAAATGGTAAAATTAATAATGACAAAATAAACTCTTTTACACAGGAAGTATTCATTACCTTTAATAAATTTCTTAAACAAGCATAACTACACGAAAGGGGAAAAAAAAACACTTCATGGGTATGATAAAACATGAAACGTAAAATCATTCTTTTTTTTATGCCCATAATAAATTCTTTCAACCGTGAAATTTGATATTTATTGAACCGAGTAGAATTTTACCTCGTTAAGTTTCAGTTAATGAGATAGTATATGCTACACTGTAGCCCCTTGACTCTTTCTAATATCACAAAATGTCGGAAATTTTATTCATGTAAATGTAAACAATGTCCTCTTCTGTTAGTAGATAAGAGTTTTTGAAAACACCATTAAAAAAAAGAAAGAAAAAGGTAAGTTTGTCTTAAATCTATAACAGGATTTCGTAAACTTGAGTTTTTGATCATTTTGAATCTCATTATAAAGCTTCATTACTCTAAGTGTACTTAATCTTTTTGGCTAGTGTATCGTGAAATATAATCCTACTTCATTTTAAAATACATAACCACGCGTTGTGATTTTTCTCCACGCGTATATTCCTTTCGCGGGCACAAAGCTAAAATATACTTTTCTACGATAAAGTTCTTGGTATATGTAATATTCTCCTCTTATAAAGAGTGTTTTTTTTCCAGGTATAGAAGTTTAAGTTGGAATTACTTTTCAAGATGGCGACCGATTTAACAGCTGTCAAGTGATTTATTCTCAGTTTGGTCAAAACGATCATCAAGCAAGGCGTAGATTCGTCGAATGGGCCCAAAACGAGATTGCCGTTGTTCCCGATTTTCATAAGCGAATTTTGTTTAGCGATGAAGCGCACTTCTGGTTGAATGGCTACGTCAACAAACAAAACTGCTGCATTTGGAGTGAAGCTAATCCACAAGTGTATGTCGAAACACCGTTACATCCAGAAAAACTGACTGTTTGGTGCGCTTTATGGGCTGGTGGAATCATTGGTCCGTACTTCTTCAAAAACGATGAAGGCCACAACGTTACAGTCAATGGTGATCGGTATAGAGCCATGATTACTAACTTTTTCATTCCTGAATTGAACAATCATGATGTCCAGGAGCTGTGGTTCCAACAAGACGGCGCGACATGTCACACAGCTCGTGCCACAATCGATTTATTGAAAGACACGTTGGGTGACCGCCTAATTTCACGTTTTGGACCTGTGAATTGGCCTCCAAGATCTTGTGATTTAACACCGCTAGACTATTTTCTGTGGGGCTATGTAAAGTCATTGGTCTATGCGGATAAGCCACAAACGCTCGACCATTTGGAAGACAACATTCACGGTGTTATTGCCGATATACGGCCACAAATGTTGGGAAAAGTCATCGAAAATTGGACGTCCAGATTGGACTACATCCGAGCCAGCCGTGGCAGTCCTATGCCAGAAATCATATTTAAAATGTAATGCCGCAAGATTATCTTTCGAATAAAAAAAATTCATGTCAATCGAATAATACATCGTTGTTTTATTGCAATTTAAAGTTCTATACCTCTAAAAAAACACCCTTTATAAACATTATTTAGTCACATACACACAAAAAAATCTGATCAGGGATATTTTTTCTGGATGATGGCTAGATGTTATAACCACTGCACGCTTAAGACATTTAACTTACTCTTTTCAGGATAGAAATAAAGAATCATACTACAATAAACTTAATATGAAAAATTAACATTTATGCTAATAACTATTTCATTAACAATTAAATACAAAGTACAAGAGTATTAAAATAATAATAGAATAATTATACAATATAAAATATTTACTAAAATATACATTGAAATTGGTATATATTCAATTTTATATTTTATTTAATTTTAGTATAAAAAGTTAGAAATAAAGTAATATTTTTGAGGATTTAAATTAGTTGTTTCACAAATTTAATGAGCTATTTACTGTGGAACTTTTCGAAGCAAGTAGGGCCATTTGCTTGAAGGTACAATGTTACGTTGCAGGACCAACACAGCTATCGAGAACGATGAACGTCTTTTCTGGTACTGCAAAGAGAGCATTTCCTGTACAAACCACCTTCTGTTTTGACTGAGATATGTTTACGTGAATTCTGGAGAAGATCTATTTTTTTATATAGTTTGCTTCATTTTACTTCTGGCTGAGAAGTAGAAGGCCACTGTATCTCATCAACTTCTTTATCATCTGAAGAAATATTTCTCTTTGAGCGACATTTTCAACGTAATCATCATCATCAGTATCACTGTTATTAGAGGCTGCTAAATCATCATCTGATGGTAATTCTTCAAATATAGCAATAACCTCTTGAACAGATAAGTTTTCTAGGCATTGTTACACAAATATTCTAAAATTTTACTTAACGTTGATAATAATGATAAAAATCAATGTACAATAATCTTATAAAACGCGGAAATGCTAATTTAAAATACATACATATCTATAAGTAAAAAGTATTCTAAGTATTTTATGCGCCTCAATAATATATAAATGTTTTCTCCGAGCAGAAAAGCTATAATGAAAGATTTTCGAACCCAAGAATCTCGTACCACATATTGTAAACGAAGTTTGTTTATATTTACCACCCTCAACATTCTCACGTGGTTTTAAGTGCTCTCTCAAGTGGAAGAAGAACGAAAATTTCAAGGTCATTTTTCTGTTCTATGTGGGCAGTGGATAGAGCCTCTATCCACACATAAAAAAGCTTTCCAAAAACCTAAATAAAACCTTTTTTTAATTGCAAATGTGCCTAATTCATTCAGATGAGAGAAAAGTATACTTAAGACTCGTCAAAATGTTTTTCACAGATCAGAAATTTTATTCATAGTAATCAAAATACAATTTATAGATTTACAGCGAGAAAAACTGTTTCTAAATACCCATTAGAGTACATGAAATGCAAAAAAAAGGTATCATTCTGTCATCTGTATTGTTTTTTATGCATTTTAGCTTCAATTAACGCATGTGGATAGACTAAATATCCACCACCCGCTTTGAGAAAAATTTTTTTGTTATGTGGATAGACCTATTAGCCACTGCCTGCGAAAGGGATATATATATATATATATATATATATATATATATATATAGAGAGAGAGAGAGAGAGAGAGAGAGAGAGAGATGTTTAAATGTTTCTTTGATTTCTGAAATAACATCGGCCAAGGGTCTTAGCTATGAGTTTCCTAATTTTACTTCAAAAGTTTGACACTCTCATCATATTTACATATATGCAACTTAATGTTTCTTTTAACTAGGAACCAAATTTGTTTTTACTTGTGATAAGTATACAACAACAGTATTCTTCAGAAATCTTTAACAAATGAAAAACTTTCGCCTCTAAGCATAAACAATAAAAAGGCTTGAAAACTGAAATGAATAGAAAATCTGGGTTAATACGCATTATACCATCAACCTGTTTCGTCAAATCAAAGGATGTCGCCAAATGCCACGATATGCAGCCATTCATGGAAAACCGTTTCTGCGCATGTTGGAATACAATAATATAATAATGATCACAGTAGATATTTTTTTAATTGGCGATGCTTTTAGATTTAGTGAAATGGTCGCGATGGTGTGATACGTTAAGTACCCAAATCTGAAAATGACTTTTTTTGTAATTACTAAAATGAGTTTAAATCTTAACTAAATCAGCCTAACTATACAAATTTTAAAATATTTATGACTGTAATAATAAATTACGAAAAGTTAAAGTGTAACTAAATTTTTAACATACTTTTAAGCAGTGACATTTATTTAGCTTTAATAAGCAAGGGAAGTATTTGTAAAATATCGAAAAGTTTTTTTTTCACATCCTTTTATAAGCTTCACTTGTATAGAACGGAATCTTGAACTCAATTTTTACCCACTTTAAAAGGTCAGATTAATTGAAATTTTGCTCACTTGTCCAGGTACGATGACAATACAATAATTTAATAATTTTGTTCCATTGTCCTGATCAGAATCATCAGGATTAACAATTTCCCCTTTTTAGATCTCATCCCGCATCTGGCGACTAATTTCAGATCCCATTTCCAGATTTGGCGACTAAAAGATTAAGTTACAACTTAGTTCAATAAAACTATAAAAAGGTGTTTTTTTAGTTTTTTTTAATTAAAGTTTAAGTATTCGAATTTAAATCATGAGTTTGACATGTTGTTGCAGATATGTAAGCTGAGGGAAAGATAGCTTCGCAAATGTTAAAAACGAAAATGCTGGCTTCTGCAATCTAGCTTTCATGTTAACGAAAATTGAAAAATAATTAGGTGTTTTTTTTATTTTTCAAGAATGTAGTTTCATCAAATGAGACAAGATTGCTTCCAGCGATAATTTATACTATTATTCAGAGAAAAAAAAGTGTTTTACATTATTTATCTAAATACTTTTGATTTCGAAGATTCTTCAGGAATTCCAATTTTATTCCAAATAAAAATAGATAATTGTACTTTACGTACTGAGGTAATGATACTAATTTTTGGACTGATTACTTATTATGCTCTTAATGGATGGAGTAATTCAAAACTCATAAATGCTGAAAAATAACTCCAAACATCCGTTCTTTGAAGGAAATCTGAAACTCGGTAAATATGATTACATACTTTTTGTAAAAATAAATTAAGGAAACTTAATAAAAATACACTAATTTCGATGCCAAATAATCCCTATTTTTTCACTGTAATATTGGATAACTATTGAATTAAATGTTTAATTTTTGAGCTTCGGATAATTTAATTATATATAGATGTATAAAAAAAAAAGGGAAATTTTTTGTTATGTTTCCTTTTATTTATTTCGTGGTTAAACAATGTTTTTTGATATAATAATCCCACAATTTAATTGGATAATTATTAAAGTAATTGAGTTATAATGTAATTGAAAATATTGTCGGGCATATATCAGGATTTCGCCAATGAAATTTATTTCTTGTAGTCTGAGGGATCTACACTGTTTACATGCTGCTACTGAGTTGCTATTATTTTTAGTGCCACCCGATCGCCGGTGTTAGATAGAGGCACACCGATTAATCGTAGAAAGGGGCTAGTTTATACGTCTGTCATTAGCCGCAGCTTAGAGCATCATACAGGTGACAATACGTTTTGACGCCGTTCCACCGCAATTTTGAGGGAGGAGGGAGCCTCTCTTCTCTTTCCACCAACCTCTTGAGAGGACTTTCGGCTTGAAAAATATTTAGAGTGTTTTGTTTATATTCTTAACAAATTAAGTAAAATAATAAGAAATCGATAGGAAAGTTTCTCTCACATATTTAAATTGCAGCTCTATAATGCAATGATATTAATATTTATTAATTCTTATCACCTTATAAGAGCAAATATATTGTAAAAAGGACAAATACATTGTTTATTTATAAAAAAAAATTCTTTTTCATCATCGTAACATCATTCTTAAGATCGTAAAGCTCAGCATATATCAGGGCTTTACATTATGCTAAATTTTTAGAGAATTGAGTTTTTTTTTACTGATCCAAGGCATGCGCAGATACACAATATTAGAAGTCAAATGAGTTAAAAATACTACAATTTTCTTTCATTTTGACACTAATATTAGTGTTAACCTTTTAGTAATAATCTATTGAAAGCGAAAATTATCTGTAATCAAGATAAATTCTACAAATCACATTGGGTAGTTTGGAATTTTTATTGGATGAATACCATTTCATTTAAGAGAAAAAATTCAGGTTTTTGGATATTTGAAAGGGATAGTCTCAAAAATATCACTTAAAATGCATTAATGGCGTAAAAACTCTAATAATTACAGGATGCGGCAAGAAAACCCGGTGACAAACGATTTTTTTATAAAGTGTATAAAAAATTAAGGAATTAACAAAATATAACAAATAATAATAAGAGTACACTCGTACTAATAAATAAATTTAATTGTTTTCAAAGTGACCTCCGTTTGCAGCAATCCAGACGCGCAAACGCTTGCAGAAATTTTCAATAATGAGCCTCAAGGCTTTTACCTTTAATATACCCCATTCCTGCAGAAGTGATTTCTTTAGAGAGTCCAAAGTTTTGTGCAGTTTAGTGCAGGCCCTGGACTCTAAAATGGACCATACACTGTATTTCATGGGATTGAGAGCCGGCGAGTAGGTGGTCATTTTTCAGATGATATCATGTCTGGAAAATTCGCCTTGCACCACTCTTGTGCCTTTTCGGCTTTGCAAACTGGTGCAGAGGTTTGTAGAAGCGTCCAATTTGCATTTCCGAATTGCTTTTGGTCCCACGGAAGTATAACAGCTTCAATAATGTCCCTCCGGTACACTTTTTGATTGATTTTAACCGGCTCTTCCACAAAAACCAAAGGTGTTTTTCCACTTGCACAAATTCTGCCCCAGACCATGACTGATTTTTGATATTGGCGATGTTCAACAATTGCCGAAGTGCTTGGAGCGTTCACAGACCAGATTCTGTTATTTTGGGAGTTATGAACTTGTTGAAACGTAAAGGGCTTCTCATCAGTGAAAAGGAATCTCTCCCAGCGCTGACTTGCGGCCCGTCTCAAAAGTTTTCGGCATCTTCGGAGCCGTACGAGTTTATTTTTTTCAGTGAGAAGCTGTATTTTTCGCAACTTGTAAGGCTTCAGTCCAAACTCTGTTTTTGCTATTCGCCTCACCAATCTGTCACTTATTCCCCTGTCACGAACGACCTGTCTCATGGAAACCCCCGGATTTATATCTTGACTCCTTTACGATTACTTGATGTGTTTACAGCACGTTTTCGCCCACTAACTGGACGTCGACCATCATTGCCAAGCTATTTGAAATGGCAGATTGCATCAAACGCTGTTTGCCGAGGTACATTCAGCAAACGAACTGTCGTTTTCCTTGCTGAAACAACTCTAAAATAGCAGACCTTTTGCTCAACATTATCAAAAACACATAAATCAAAGGTAAAAACTAAGAAATATATTAAAAAAATATTTTATTATTAAAGTATTAAGATAAAAAAACTTGAAAACACAAATTAAAAGGAAATTCGTTAACTATTCTAGGAGGCAAGAAATTTGTGTCCGGGTGTTTTTTGCCACAGCCTGTATATATTCTCCAGTTATTCAGTAGCTATTAATCTTCTAAAAATCACCAATAACAACTCAAAGCCATTTTTATTTCAACTCGAATTAGAACAGCATAAAAACTCTACTGTTACAATTTGTAATTTTAAGTTTCTAAAATACATCAAGAAACTAAGTCAATAATCAGGTGGAGGATCAACACCTGAAAAAATCTTTTAAAAATTTAATACGAGTAAAAATTTATTCATAATATATTAAATCATAAAATACATTATCCATTCTAAAACATTTTCTCTTTTCTTTTTTTTCCGTTACAGAAAGTTATTTATAAGTAAAAACATACTCGTACATTTATTGCTTATCTTATTGTTTCGTTACGACGTAAACGTATCACGTACTTATTAAATATAAGTACGTTAAATCTAATCTTGCTTTAATTAGATCATGTTACATAATTGTATTATGTTATATTAATTGTAAAAGTTCGAGCGAGAATTTTCGTTTCTACCCTAAATTTAGGCAAATAGAGGCGAACTGAAAGGAATTAAATTTACCTTGTTACAGCCGTTTGAGCTGCAATACGGGGCAATTGTGTGTACTATTTTGTGAAGAGTTGATTGTGCTATAAAAAAATCTTTATAAGTATATATAAATAATCTGTTTAAATTATTGATCCACCCCTACTGTCGATATTCATAGTCTATTTTGAAATTTAAAATTTAGGCAGTATCATTCTCGCGCTTCCACGCCGCAGGTCCGGGGATCAAACACCGAGCTTGGCGAGGTCAACTCAGCCTTTCATCCCTTCAGTGGATCGATTAATGAGTAACAAGCTTGCTTGGAAACTAAACAATGGGGTTTTCGCATCCGATTGACCACCTTACTGGGACATCTGCTCATGCACCTCTGTGCCCAAGGTCACTAAAACTGAGATGGTCACAGTAGACCTTGGTCTTTTATGGGCTGTTCCCCCACTGAGTTTAGTTTTAGTATCATTCTAATAGGAGTATTATGGAAGGAAACTTTTACCGTAAATTAACATAATTAATACTCAAGGGTGGTTGCAGGAAAAAAAAAGAGCGAAAAAGGGAACTTGAGCTGGTTTATTAAATTTTTAGAAAGTAATACTTTTAAAAAAAAATTAGTTAATTTTATATAAACCTAATTACTATTATACTTTTTTCAACATGTTCGTTCATAGCCGCAGGTGTTCTTTTATTTACAGTTGCAGTTTTTCAATTAATTTTGTCCTGAAAAAAGCGATGCAGACGATCGGGTCAGATTTTTTTACCCACTTTTTTCAAGTTATTATGTAAAAAGAAGCGTATAAATACAGTAAAAAAGCAAAACTGTTTAACCTTTTATGTTTTCTCCAGTCGGTCACATTCAATACTTTTTTTGAGCTTATAATTTAATTGTATGTCCATAGTTGATCGAAAGGTAAGTACACTCAATTTGAAACTGTTTGCATCAAATATAATTAAAGATAAGCTAACTTACACATTCATATTTATCTTTATTATAATACTAAATATGAAAGTATTTTATTACTAGATTAAACTCTATATAATTTTCCATGAATAATTAAATTAATTACTTAATTATTTTGTTCATCATTCATATAAGATTTCTGTAATTACAGGACTGCAAAGAATTCATGTAGGAAATTTGTCTCAACTAAATAAAATTTTATTAAAAAAAATTATTAACAGCATTATTTTATTTTTTAAGAATTTAGATAATTTAATGATATACAGTAGGGATGGCGATTATCTCTGAAAAAGGTCGATTTTTAAATCGATTCGAATCGTAACCTGATGAATCGATTCACAAAAAAATCGAGATATAAAAGATCGATTTTTTTCAAGTGTGCATTTACCATTAAATCCATTTTATGAAAAACAAGAAAGATACATAATAAACGATCTCTTATCAGTAAATTTTTTAGTTCAGGGAATTCGACAATTACAATTATTTTTATTACCATTTCAAAGTATTAGGTATAAAAGAAGATATTTATTTTCTAAATGTATTTGTTATACATTTAAAAGTTTAGAAAATAGATAAGCTTACATATAGTTCCCACAATTCTTAATATATCTAAGCTTTTTAAAAACAACAGTCTGTCAAGTCTACTGGGATCCAAACGGTCACGCTCATCACTTGCGATGTTGCCGGCAATCGAAAGAAGGTGTTCTTAAGGAACAGATGATCCCACGATGCTCAAATACATCATCGCTATTGAGCGAACGTATTGATAAATGGAGTTTTTTAAATTCTTGCCAGTAAAGTATAGGATCACACTTCATGTACACAACTGTCTGCGATAAATAGTGTTTAAAGGTAGTACATTCAACTAATTGTAAATAATTGTGTGGTTTTTACCAAAACAGAAGAAATCGAATGTCGATTTTCTAGAATAAAATATCGATTCAGTGTTACATAACGATTTAAAAAATCGATTTTTTTGCCCGAGAAATCGATCTCAGATAGCCATCCCTAATACACAGTCGGACCCGATTTAACGAACCCCTATTTAACAAATTTCCCGATTTAACGACTTATTCTTTTTTCCTGATTAAAATGAAGACAAAACTTCCTATTTAACGAATAATGAACCCCGAATCAACGAATATTTTTTGTATTAGTTTGTATTAGGAAATATTTAAATTTCTAATAAAGTTTGTGGCGTCTCTCGCGTCTTTTCTTTAACAAGTCCTTTGGGTTCTTTGAGCCAGAATTAATGGCAACTCTTTTCCAACCAAATCCAAGAAACGAGACGTGAAGAAGAAATGGAAACAAACCGACTTTAAATATAGGATCTTAGAGTAAGCGGGATGGCAATGTAAGGGAATGTTAAACAATTGACGTGCGTTGTGGCAGTTGATGATTACTGCAGTTCGTGGTTCAAGATTTAAGTTCTACGTGTCGTGGATAAACATATTGGTGTTCGACTAGAAGTTAACCGTCAAGCTGCATACCATTGCAGATAAAGACAAGTAGCATTACGGAATAATATAAGGTAGGATTGATTACACTTTATTAGAATTGAGGATTAAGCGGCTCGATTATTGAGATTGGTCTGAATTATATTGTGTGTTGCGTATTGCGCGTCATCGTAGATTCCCTCATATTAATTATTATAGTTATATTTGTTAAAAAAGTTTAAGTTGAATATCTTAATAAAGTCATATTAAGATAACGAATGATCCGAGTTCTTTCTCTAACCCTACACCTCTAGTTCACGCTGATACTTCGAGGGATGTACTTCCAAGGGGAGGTACATCACAAATTGACATATCTTTTTTGTCCAACAGAAAAAGGTTTTCTTGCAAGCAGCAAATTTCGATCGGAAAAGGTGCATACAATTAGTAGACTTTACAGGTGAGGATGAGTCTTGAGTGCAACTAATTGTGTCAGTTTTGAACAGGAGAGGGAACTCTTTTTTTATTTCATGCCCCTGCACAGCGCAGAGGATATTTTAAGATTTTAACTATTATGTTACATTTGAGGAAGGATTCTCTACCTGCGCAACTGAAGTCGAGGAAATTGTAGATTTATCGGAGCCGATGAATAACAATTCTTATTCAGAAACAGATAATGAGACTATTTTTAAAAGAGGTCGAAAAAGAACTCTTTAGAGTCAGAAATCAAAAAGACTGTCAAACATATTTTAGTCAGTATTTGAAAATTTCCAATTGGTGCGAAATACACTGCTCGCCACCGTAAATGCAACACCTAGAAAGACAAGAGATAGCACAACAAAATTTATTTTGTAGATAACATCTGGACCAAGTATCAAATGATTAAATTTATAGACTTCTGTGAAGTGTGGCTCCTGCCAGAATCAGTAGCCAGAGTAGCCGCTATTGTTAGAGATCACCGCTGCCACACGCCTCAGCATTGATTCAAAGAGACTTTGGATGTGTTCTTGGGGTACAGCAGATCAAGCAAGTTCCACACGTTGCCAAAGTTGATCTGGTGTGGCAGCTGGGGGTGTAATCTAGGTCACTCGTTGAGCAACCATGGACCACATGTTTTCTATCGGCGAAAGATCCAGAGAGCGAGCCGGCCAGGGAAGCAATTCAATCTGGTGATGGACGAAGGACTTTGCGACAATGCGTGCCACGTGTGGTCGTGCATTACCCTGTTGAAATATGGCTGTGTCCAAGCCCTGAAGGTAAGAAAGGACAACTGGCTCCAACACCTCGGAGATGTAGCGCTGGCTGTTTAAAGTACCGGCAATGCGTACTAGAGGAGTGCGAGAGTGATATCCAATACCGCCCCATACCATCATATCCGGTGCAGGACCAGTGTGGCGGTGCATAACGCAGCTGTTCAGCATCCTCTCTCCAGGGTGTCTCCAGACTCGAATCCGACTATCGTGGTGTTGCAGACAGATGTGTGACTCGTCAGTAAAGACAACTTCATTCCATTCTACCACCCACATCCTTCTTTCATCTCACCATTGGCGGCGGAGACGTCTGTGGTTCTGCGTCAAGGGGAGACCAAACAATGGACGTCTTGCGGACAGACCACTCTGCTGTAAACGTTGTCGAATGGTACGCTCAGACACTGAATGATGCGTTACAGACTCAATGTGCTGTGCTACGGTTCGTGATGTGACTAAGCGATCCGTCACTGCCATCCGCACAATTTGCCTGTCCTCACGTGAAGTGGTGCACTGAGGTGGATGCGATCGACCACGTCGGTCCGTCGTACCCTCCTGCATCCAACGGTCACATATCCGCATTACAGTTGTTTGGTTTCGTCCAACACGACTACCGATTTCCCTGAAAGATAATCCACAATATCTCTCGGTAGGCCACTATCCTTCTTCTGTCGAACTCGGATACTTGATCAAAAGCTGATCGCTGTTTTCTACGAGACATAATTGATCGTTTTTTGAAAAAAACACAAGAAAAACAAAATTGTCGAACTTAAAATCGTCGAAATCTCCAAGCCTTAAATAGCGCTTTGAGGTGGCGCCACAGGCGCGCGTGATGTGTGTCTGTGCTGAAATTCTAATCATTTGCACATATCTCGCCGCCGCTAATGCATGTTGTAAATTTCATGTTTTTTCCATGCTTCCTTTAGGGTGTTGCATTTACGGTGGCCAGCAGTGTAATTCCCTAATAGGATTGTTATCTGCTGAATAAAAAATGTGTAATTCCTAACTTTGTGGATATCTTTTGTGGTGCATGTATTTGTTAATTATAGAATTTCCAAAAAAATGCGCAATATAGCCCGATATCACGAAAACCCACGAATTAACGAATTAAATGTTCAGTACCGATAAATTCGTTAAATTGGGGTCCCACTATATATATATATATATATATATATATATATATATATGAATATATACATACACAATCAGTAATATCATATTGCAAATTACCATAAATAAGATAGACCCAGCAGTATAATAGCAAACTTTTGCCTTAGGCACTAATGTTGTAAGGTTAAATTTATTTTTAAAGCTAGTCAATCTTCTATATTTACCTATATAAAGGGGCTTAAAGGAAGAGAAAACAGTGGATGAGAATGAGATTATAAACATAATACTAAAATATTAATATTGAAAATATCATAAAATAGTTTCCAACACCAAAACAATATAAAAACATTACTCTATATACCAAAGCCAGAAAAAACCAAAATTTCTGAAAAATAGGGTACATTTTTTTAAAGAATACCATATTAGTTCCATAGTACACGAAAAATGAAACAAATCCCGACAATTCTAAACAGTACCGCACATCATAAAAATTATGAAACGTTACAAACGATAGGCTATAGAATATTCTCTTAAACAACAAAATACTAATGTGATAAATATTGAATATTGTTAAATTGACTATCTATTAACCCATTCATGGGCCTTGGGAAGATTACTTCCCATCTATATGATCTTACGTAATACACCTGTGAGAAGCGCAAATAAATATAACCATTAATTAAATTATAACCATATAACCACCAATCTATTATAATATACCTATTATAATAGATTGAAATTGCTATTATAACGATAGGAAGACTGTGTGTGTGTGATTCCCGCTTCAGTTTTGTGCTATTGCACATAATCTAGTGATTATGACATCTGTAAATCGGACTGAAAAAAGATGGTACTGAAGAAGTACCTTGTCCAAAAGCTGTCGCTGTATATAACGATGTCATGGGATGGGTTGATCGCTTCGATCAAAGAAAAGAAAGATACCAAATTAAAAAAAGATCTGTGAAAGGCTCGCATCGTATCTTTTATTTTCTTATTGACCTTGCTATCATAAATAGTTTCATTCTGTGGCAAGGGAACAAAAGCAGAAGTTTAGACTAATTAACATTTAGTAAAGCATTAGTTTGTCAGCAAATAGACGGATATTCCTCAAGAAAAAGGAAAGGACGTCCTGCTAGCTTCCAAGCAAAGAAGTGTGTAGTTTCATATCATGTGCGCTCAGCCAATGTGGGAAATCCTATGCCAAAGATGGTTTCCAACTATGGACGATGTAGGAAATGTAGCACAAAGGGGTAAGAAAAGGGGATCCGCTACATGTGTGCAGAATGTGATGTCTCCGCATGCATTGCGACGTACTTCTCATCTTTTCATGGAAAATAACCACCATTAAATTTAACTTTTTTATGACGGGGAATGGTTCCTTGGAAAGAGTATTTTCCCCTCTCCTCCTCTAAAATTTAAATGTAAACATAAAATTTTGCAAAATAAAATATACTTCCTTAAATGCTATTGTTTAATTGTTAATAAAACGTAAAAAAGTGCGAGAAATTCAAAAGAGAAATAAATAGCCCACACGAAAGGGTTAAAAATTATCTCAATCAGTTAAAATATGAATGCCTGGTCTTCTTTTTATTTATATTAATATCAGCCATTAATTACGTTTCTGTGAACCAAATATATTAATCATTGCCTTCATTTTAAATACCGAGAAGAGAATATCAATCACTGAGTCTCAATACGATGATTCGTAATTGATGAGGTAATGCTTGAAATGACAAAAGATATTGACTGTAAATATTACTAGAAATTGCTTCCTTTCATAATAATTCTATTATGTATACAAACATAATGCTGTTGCTTTGTGTAGCACCTACAATATAGGTTATACCATACATAGGAGAATATTCAGCTGCGTAACAAATATGCGGTGAATAAAATTAGCTCAATCAATTCAAAATGGTATTCTATACTCAGAAGGCTTTTAATTCTGTGAGGAAGTATTCAACATATATACATTATATACTCAATTAGATTTAGACTCAAGCTATATTGTTTATTATTGTTAGAACTAATTAAATTTTTTACATTATTTTATAATATCTACACTGAAAATGAATAAGAAATAAAGGGTGTTTTTTTAGAGGTATAGAACTTTAAATTGCAATAAAACAACGATGTATTATTCGATTGACATGAATTTTTTTTATTCGAAAGATAATCTTGTGGCATTACATTTTAAATATGATTTCTGGCATAGGACTGCCACGACTGGCTCGGATGTAGTCCAATCTGGACGTCCAATTTTCGATGACTTTTTCCAACATTTGTGGCCGTATATCGGCAATAACACGGCGAATGTTGTCTTCCAAATGGTCAAGCGTTTGTGGCTTATCCGAATAGACCAATGACTTTACATAGCCCCACCGAAAGTAGTCTAGCGGTGTTAAATCACAAGATCTTGGAGGCCAATTCACAGGTCCAAAGCGTGAAATTAGGCGGTCACCAAACGTGTCTTTCAATAAATCGATTGTGACATGAGCTGTGTGACATGTTGCGCCGTCTTGTTGGAACCACAGCTCCTGGACATCATGATTGTTCAATTCAGGAATGAAAAAGTTAGTAATCATGGTTCTATACCGATCACCATTGACTGTAACGTTGTGGCCTTCATCGTTTTTGAAGAAGGATTCCACCAGCCCATAAAGCGCACCAAACAGTCAGTTTTTCTGGATGTAACGGTGTTTCGACATACACTTGTGGATTAGCTTCACTCCAAATGCGGCAGTTTTGTTTGTTGACGTAGCCATTCAACCAGAAGTGCGCTTCATCGCTAAACAAAATTCGCTTATGAAAATCGGGAACAACGGCAATCTCGTTTTGGGCCCATTCGACGAATTTACGCCTTGCTTGATCATATTTAAAATGTAATGCCACAAGATTATCTTTCGAATAAAAAAAATTCATGTCAATCGAATAATACATCGTTGTTTTATTGCAATTTAAAGTTCTATACCTCTAAAAAAACACCCTTTATATCTCAATTTCCTGGATTCCCTTTAAAAAATACTCGGAATTTTATTTTAATTTGCTGAAAAAATGGTTGTAAGAAAATGCAAGCTGTTATTTCGCAATATTTCCACTCTTAAAGGAGATTCTAGTTTCGTAAGAGAAAAAAAACTGGAGAAAACATGCAGTAAAGTAATATTTATTCAAGGAAAACATTCAGAGAGAAAATGTTTGTAATTAATTAACATTGTTTGCGTAGCATCAGAAAATTAAGGGGGGGAGTACATAAATAAAATATATATTGAAAATATATAACACTGTGTATGCTTGTTTTTACCAGTACTCATAATTTAAAAAAATTGTTTTATATAAAGTTTCTTGTAAACGACAGTTTTAGTCACCGTAGTTATGTAACCGAAAATTCCTTCACGCACGCATGTACAGTCATACACACATGATTTCTATAAAATTCTGAAAGTGGCCCATAAGCACTGACTAAAATTATAACCCCTGGTGGCTAATAAAATTATTTGTAAAAGAAATGACTTTTTACCACAGAAGGGTCTAAGTATCATAATTTGTATTCGTCTTGTTTTAAAAAGAACCTCTGAATAAAAAAGTGTGTATGTGTACTTATGTTATTTCCGTAACAAGATTAAAATCTTTCAAAAAATCTTGAGCAGGATCTGGGCCAAGGACGAAAGGCGGTCACGAGCAGAGTTGAACGATACTAACCTCAAGTCAATCGGATCAGCCAAACCCGAGATAATCACGATTTGAATAAATTTAAACACCCCTGCACAGGGACAATAGGACCAATAACCTGGGGGGTTCGGCAGACTGTATCTGGAGCTGAGGTGAACCGAATGTGACGCCTGAGACCTCATATTGAATGTCTCGGCGGGAAGAATCGTTCCTGAGAAAATTAAGACATCCTCCTGAAGAGACCCCAAGTTATGGTCATTTTAAAGTAATTAAAAAATTAAATAAAATAGAAGCAGGGTACCCAGCAAATCGAAACTCGGCCTGGTTGTGAGGAAACACAAGAAGAATCCATTCGAACCGGTCTGGAGTCTGTAACTGCAAATAGAGCGGCGCTACCTCGGGAAAGGAAAATGAAACCAACTCCCCCGGGAGGAGACAACTGTGACGTAAATGGTCTCGTACAAACCAACGATGCACAGAGTACTAGGTGATCCCAAAATTTCATCTTTGTATCTCTGAAATATCGTGTGGCCGCGGTAGCCGAGTGTTCAAGGTATTGGATCGTGGCTGGCCTTGTCACGAGTTCGAGCCTAGTACCACTAAATACCCGCCGTGTAGGAGCCATCCTCCCGTTGGTGTGGTGTGGTAGTTAGGAGAGAGGGATGCCAGCTCAGGTGTCGTCCACGTCACTTGACCATGGTTCAAAATTACGTGGTCCGTCACCAAAAGCCCTTGTGTAGCTGAACAGTGCAACATCAGTATTCACTCACTCACTCTGTGACGTCATCAAAAGGTTGAACCCCATAAGAATAACATGGGGATTCTAATTTTAGTGATAACGCCTCCCTAGGCCCACTAACTATTCACACGAATTATAGCAGTGAAAGAGCTCAACGAGGAGAACTTATGGTCCGAGTTTGATTAACAAAGCTCAAAAATCCTCGGAGCTATGCGCGATTTAAAAAACTTTAAAACTTAAAAATAATTTTAAAATGTTAAATATAGGTGAAGAAATGGGGCTATGGTCCTGAAAAAATATATCTTGAATGCTCATAGGGAAAACAATTGAATCCAGCCGGTGCGGTCGACCAAGATGGCATACGGTTCGAGTTATTGCTGGGGAAGCCCTGTAGGGGGGAACACCGGAGGGGAGCAATTCCACGTAAAGCTCGCGCTAATACGAAAATATGGGAGACCTCCAAAATCAAGTCCCAAGCTCCATTCCTTAGGGGGGAGGTGAAATTTTTCCATTCCCCATAGGATTAACATGGGAGCATGATATTTTAGTGCTTAAGCCCTCCCCATGCCTACACAAGGGGAATGAAGTAGATGACTGGATGGATTGGTTCAACTGGACGACGAGTGGAACAGTTGGTTCAAATCTCAAGTCCGAGACACGAACAGGAGCCAAGATATTGTGAATTTAAACAAATTTAAAAAGTTTAAAACAATTACAAACTATGGAAGAAATAGCCCTATGAACATGAAATTATAATAACTGGAAGAGCAGATAGAGAGGGATCGAATGAGCCAGGTCAGAATGGACGGTCAGGCTCGGATGCCGAGATATTCTCCAAAAAGCTGTAAAGGGGGAATGCATCCCAACAGATATGGTTTTTAACAATAGTTATTACGATCCCCCAAATATCAGTCCCCTAGCACCAAAAAAGTGGCATGTTAAAATATTAGACAACGGTGTGTGCGCGCATCGGTGACGGTGTGCGTCACATCCTCGACGGTTTTCGTCACATCCGTGACGGTGTGAGCTCGCATGCTAAAAATTTACCCTTATCCTTTTTCCCAAACGCGCAATAAGAATTATAACTTTAAAAATATTTCATACATGTCTAATGTTTAATATTTAGTTCCTAATATATAGTTAGGCAAAAAGTGGAGATTTTATAAGGTTGAAAGACCGTATCTTCTCCCCCCCCAGTTCAATTGATAGTTGACATAACCCTTGTACTCGTTTAGAATAAGGAAATAAACCCAATTTTTTTAATACGAGGGTGAGTCGGAAAATAAGTTTCCCCTGTCGACTATGGTCAGAATTGTGTATGAAAGTCAAAACATAGAATAAGGCATTAAAGATAAGGCATAAATTTATTTAGAATGCTTTTAGTATAACTGACTCATTTCTGCTGTGAAACCAATAACATTGCATTCAAGGTCAAATAAATGTGCGATATTATACTTCCAGAAGTTTGCTTTAGTAATGGTATCTACTTAGTGAACTTTCCTTTGTTAATCGACTGCTATTCATAATTATAAATTGCCTTGGTGTCGAAACGACACCAGCAGACATTCTTGGTATATTTAATTGTAAAATTTGTCCTAATTAATCTAGAACCACAAAACGTTTTCTGTGTAATCATCATGAAAAATGATTAAAAGTCGCGAAAAATTTTCAAATTCCCTGCAAAAATGCGGAAAGGAGAACAAACTAAACAGGCTCCGATGTCCAATCGACGCCGACGGACGTTCTAATGTTAATATTTACATTTACTATGTTATTTAATATAAAATTGAAAAACATAAGCGTGAATTAAAACGAAATAGGAACTTTAAGAATGAAGATACTAATATTTGCCCATGCTGCAAAGGCAATGAGATTATTCTTACTTTCCTCTCTTTCCATTAGTCTATTTGTTCAAAGAACAAACATATCGTGAGATTTTGGATACAATCAGCCAGACTCCAATACATTTTATTCGAAACCTTTGTAGGTTTAAGCAAATATTTTTGACAATGACTTTCCTCAAGGGCAGAAAAGGAATGAACAGTATTGACCTACATAAATAAAACTCTACTGGGAAACATTTTATTTCTCTATATTTGGCTCCTAACTTGTTTTAAGAGAATGGCGTAGGTGAGCTCTTTCAACTTCATTAATTATATCTCTGTTTAGCTTTTAGTAAAATTCTTGGTGGAATTAAGTAAATATAGCTTCGCTTTAATATTCAACAGAATTCTTGT
The DNA here is from genome assembly GCA_019973935.1 of Trichonephila clavipes. Lineage (NCBI taxonomy): Eukaryota > Metazoa > Arthropoda > Arachnida > Araneae > Nephilidae > Trichonephila > Trichonephila clavipes. The sequence goes on along the minus strand of BMAU01005062.1, from coordinate 238,026 downwards.
AATCTCATTATATTTTCTCCGAAACAAATCTGAAATTTCTCAAAGATTTTTAACACTTCTCCTCCTATATTTTATATGTGCGCTGAGTTATGTGAAAAGGTTATTTCTCTAACAATTCATCTCTTTAAAAAATAGAGAGAGAGAGAGAGAGAGAGAGCTGTCTTTTAAATTTTATTACAAAATAACCTTTGAGCTGTACTTTTGTCATTATTTTTTATAAGACATTGTGGATTCAATTATTTGGGGCGGAAAAAGGATTTCTTCGGAAATGTCCGTAAAATTAAATAACAGAAAATTATATATAATAAGCATTGAAAAGATTGAGTGTTAAAAAAGTGATTATTTTTACTAATTCAATTGCATTTAAAAGTAAATAATCGGCAATGTATGACGATAAATACATGAATTTCTGTTAGACAAAGGAAGAACGAATTTAATCAATAAATTTGTTTTTATGACCAAACACTTTTAATACCTTCCTCCAAATTGTCGGCTCCGGTGGCTTAGAGGTAGTGTGCCCTCTTCGTAATCCTGAGGTTGCGGGTTCGTTCCCGGCTGGAGTTAATGCGAGAATCGTATATAAGCATGTCATATGATTATGTGGCATGTTAAAGAACCCTTGAGTATCAACTTGGCTCTGGTACTCTCGGCAAAATTAAATCACGGCAAAACTCAGCATACGACGAGAGCTTGAATTAACTTAATTCAAGAGTCTAAATTTGGTAGCGAGAGCCTTCACTAGATGGTGCAAGTACCGAAATGGCTCTCATTAGTCGTTTATATAAAGTAGGGATGGCGATTCTTTCCGAAAAAGATCGATTTTTAAATCGTTTCGAATCGTAACCGGATGAATCGATTCACAAAAAATCGAGGTCTAAAAGATCGATTTTTTTCAAGTCTGCATTTACAATGTAAATATAAATCCATTTTATGAAAAAAAGAAAGATACCACAATAGACGATCTCTTACTAGTAAAAGTAGGGAATTTTTTAGTTCGGGGATTTCGTGACAGTTACAATTATTATTATCAGGTATAAAAGAAAACATTTATTTTCTAAATGTATTTGTTACATTAAAAAGTTTAGAATATAGATAATATAGCTCTTATATAGTTCCCAATACTTAATATTTAAGCTTTTTAAAAACAATATTTTGCCAAGTCTACTGGGATCCAAGCGGTGGTGCTCATCACGTGCGATGTTGCCGGCAATCGAAAAAAGGCGCTCACAAGAAACAGATGATCCCACGATACTCAAGTACATCATGGCTATTGAGTGAACGTGATGATAAATAGTTTTCTTGTTCTTGCCAGTAAATTAACCCTTTAACCGCCAGCACCGTAATATAGCGGGTGTTAAAGATAGTGCATTCAACTAATTGTAAATAATTTTATGATTTTTACCAAAACAGAAAAAAAAATCGAATGTCGATTTTCTAGGAGGAAATATCGATTCGCTGAATCGATTCAGTGATACATACAGATTTAAAAAATCGATTTTTTGCCCAATAAATCGATTTTTCGATTCATTGATCTCAGATCGCTATCCCTAATATGCAGTCCATTAAGGAAAAAAAGCTTTCCTCCAAATTATTAAACGAGAAAAAATATCCATTAGTGAGAGAGTGTTTATTAACGTCGCGACTCTGAAGCAACGCTAGGGCTGTTGGCGACGGACCTCGTAATTTTGAGCTTCAGCCAAGTGGCGAGGAAGCACCTGAGTTGGCAGCCTACTCACTTAAATTCCACACCACTGTAACGTCAGATTTATCATGCGTCACAGCCTATTTACACGGCGGCCAGTACTACAGAAAATATCAAGTAATGAAGTAAGTTTTGCAATTTTTATACGCATGATAATTCTATGGATTGTTTACACTTGTAATGTGACAAAATTCTAATGACTATTATCTGTTACATATTACTGATTAAATCTGGAATTATTCGTCTTAATTTAAAATAATTCTAATCCTTGAAATAACTATGAAATATAATATAATACGGGAACAAATTTATGAATTTAAACTTAGCAGTAACGTTACTGAAAATGTAAAATTTTTTACTATATTTGAAAAGCAGACACTAACATCAAAAACCTGGTCTAGAAACGGTTTAAGAAATTTTCTGCCAGAGTGAATCCAACGCAGATGTGACACTAGGTTAGGTAGACTATCAAATCTAAATATCAATGGATTGCAAACAATGATTACGACCAATTCCAATTTAACGTGTCAGCAACTTACAAACAGAGTTCAAAATAAATAACAAAACAATACAGAAGCATTCACATAAAACATAAAAGAAATGGGAAGTAAATGGATAATATAAAATCACGCGTTGCAATGGAGATCAGAACAAAAATTGTACACTTAAAAGGGAGATCCTTCCAATTCGTCGGGTCATCACCTATTTCTTTTTTAACGCTTTATCACACGTATACGTATTTGGAAAAATTTTCCTTAAAAGCAACCATTCTGAGCCATTTATATCTAGTTGTCATCGCAACAGCTCCGAACAACTTTTTCCTAGTGAGCTGAAAAAATTGTTTGAAATTAAAATTGCTTTTTAAATTCCAGCCAATGGGGATTTTACCCTCCTTACGTCATAAACAAGGTGGCGGAAAAAATGACAGCCTCGGCTACGTCACATGAATCCGAAATAACGTATAATATTTTAATGGTGTATATAGTATTTTAAAAAGAATGGTGTCCATTTCTATTAATGACTTCCAAAAAAGCGAGAGCGGAATAAAAGAAATAATATTATATGCTTGTTTTCCGAAGCAGAAAAATCGGCGAGTAATTTTTAAATTTGAAGATAGGGCATAAATGAGACGTCGGAGCGTATCGTTTTGCTTACGGCAATCCTACACTCTCACAGCTGCTTGAAAAATTTGATGAAACGGTTGCTGCAAACATGCGTGTGTGATACGCTCTTTAGACAATGATATGGATAGTACATCAGTTTATTATTGAAGAAGAATTAAAAAGAGTGAGGTTGGCATATTTTTTAAAAATAAGGTAGCTCTATAAAACTACAAAAAATAAATAAAAAATATAAATTTAAAAAGTAAAATATATAAAAAAGTAAGTAATAAAATAATAAAATTTAGAAATTTGCTTCTATTTAGAATTTGATTGATCAATGCGTGAATAGAGATTGCGTGTAAAAATACATAGGTGTTTTTTTTATTTCAAAGACGCGACTCAGCTTTTTCTTGGTTAACTGATATTATTAAATATTTTTATGAAATTCTAACTTGCAAGGATTTATGTCGCAAAGAACGTAAAGCAGCGTTTCTCAAACTGTGGGGCGCGCCCCGCTGGGGGGGGGACGTGGTAACCTTACGAGGGGGGGGGGCGAGCATATTGAAAAGTTGGAAACAAAAGATTATTAAAAAAAATTAACTTTCTGAAAGTAAAGAAACAAATACATTCTGACATAATAAAAAATAAAATACTCATTTACACTATAATAAACTTATAAATTTATCATTACTGCACAATATATTTTATAATTAGTTTAACAATACTAAGTTTAGGATAAGTTTAATAATTACCCATGGATTTGTCATATATAAAATTATACGCCGACATTAACTCTTTTCTTGATAATTTGTGCGATTTATAATTAATCCCTTAAATGCCGATTCAAAATTATGTAATTCGTTCTCCCAACGTCGTCGTTTAGCACGTAGGTAAGCGCATGGTGTGTATTGGGGGGAAGGAATAAATAATCAAATCCTCTAAAATAAGTAAATCATTGAAAACACTGTGAATGTCATTTTATTGCTTTCCAAAGCTTTCGGAATAATTTTATGGATAGCAGTTCTCAGAAAAGATAGTACTTCGGAAAGACATATACACTGGTGTGCAAAAATTAAGGACGAAGTCGAAAAGTTAGCATATCAGCTGAACGAAGAGGCAGAGCGGACAGAAAGACCAATCAGGAGATTAAGTAAGGTGATGTACGGTAGCACATGCGCAGATATGCAGGTAGACGTAATGGGGGAGTGTATGAGTAGTATAAAGCATGTTGTCGGTGTAAGATCAGTATTTCTGGCAAAGAGATTGCACGCCGTATAGCAGTTAAAATCACACCGAGTTGCTGCCTCAGCGAGAAATGGCGAATATCAATCTGTTAGACGACATCTGGATGCTTTTACCCTAGGTCAAATCATTGGGAAGTTGGAGGAAGGCCGCAGTGTGACAAGTGTGGCTGCAGAGTTCGGAATTGCTCACAGCATCGTTTCACGACTTTGGAGACAATTTCAAACTACAGGAACAGCTATCCGGGGGTTCAGTAGTGGTCGTCCACGAGGAACCACACCCGCAGATGAGCGTTACATTGTCTTACAGGCCAAAAGAAACAGGCGGCAGACAGCGGGTGAAACGACACAGGCGACTGGACGACCAATATCGCGTTTTACCGTGGCCAGAAGACTGCACGGTGGTGGTCTGTTTGCACGACGCCCTGTACGGTGTGTACCTTTAACGCCTGCCCATCGGAGAAGGTGTTCTCTGTGGTGCCGGGAACACCGGAATTGGGGAGACAATGAATGGGGACGAGTACTCTTTACAGATGAGAGCATATTCAGTTTGAGTAGCGATTCTCATCGCATACTCATCTGGAGAGAGCGGGGAAGCCGCAATCATCTCTCGAACATCATTGAAAGGGACATGTATGGAGGTCGCGGTGGTCTCGTTCGGGGAGGCATCATGCTTGGTAGTCGTACAGATCTTCCCATCTTCGACGCAGGTTCAGTCAACGGGACCCGTTATTGTAACGAATTTCTTCTTCCATATGTGCGTCTTTTTAGAGGCGCTATGGGTCTGCAGTTCCTTTTCATGGACGACAATGCACCATGTCATCTCACAGTAGCTGCCGAACAGCTCTTAGAGAGTGAGGATATTGAACGTATGGATTGGCCGGCACGATCTCCGAATCTCAATCCCATCGAGCATGTATGGGATTTTCTAGGCAGACGCTTGGCAGCTCGTACCTTACCACCAGTAACGATTCGGGAGCTTCGATTGGCGCTGCAAGACGAATGGGCAGCAATGCCTCAACAACTCATTGACACCCTCATTCTCAGCATGGGCAGACGCTGTGAAACCTGCCTAGCAGTCAGGGGAGATCATATCTCCTACTAAAGACCGGATGTTTCTTGCTGGACACCCATCACAGGGATGTTTCGGCCTTCAGTCGCATTGCGCTCCATGCTACTGTTTCAATCAAGCTTCTTTTTATCCCTCTGATTTCTCTTTTAGTAAGTGTTGCTTACATATTACACATGTCCTTACGTATTGGGGGTCTTACGGTATTAAATGTGTTGATTTGGAAAGCTTTTGTACAAAGTTATATTGAAAAAACGTCTCGTCCTTAATTTTTGCACACCAGTGTATATACGTCTAGGGGCACTTAACACTCTGGCTGAGCCAGACATTTATATACGTCGGGGGTTGGACTTAAAAGGCCAAAGTCGTATTGTTGATTTAGCGTCATAGTATTATTGAATTTAATTCATCGTTATGTAAGGAGGGGTGCGCGATGCAAATTATAATTGCGTATTGGGTCGCAAACATTGAAAGTTTGAGACGCACAGATGTAAAGCAAGGATAAATAACATTGCTAAGTCAAGAGTCGCTATAAAGGTGGATATATATTTACAAGCACAACTGTTCATGAAATCATTTTCATAACAAATTTCCAGGAATCCATAGAAAAGGAGTGAACCAACAGAAGTCGATTGACAGTCACCAGTGTTTGCTAGTGGAAGAAAAATCAATAAACTGAATACGATACTGTCTTATTTGATCTCTCAGAACAGATTATTTACAGATACTTCCTAGTTTGGCCAAAGCGCACCATTAATAATATTTAATAGCACATTTATTTTTATTAGTTTCAAAGGGAGTAAGTTGCCAATTATAATAATATAATAGAAGATCCCAATTAAATTAAGAATCTACAATTATATATATATATATATATAATATTCCTATTATATTTCTGTAAGTTGGTAGAACTAATTGTAAAACGTGGCGAGTGGATGTTATTATTGTAGCGAGCCAAAGATAGGGCGTGACCGGTGGTGAGTGATTGTGTTACGTGGAGCATGGTCGAGTAGGGTAGTATCGAAGAGGCACTCATGGAAATCGAAATTCCTTTTTATTCACATCCAGAAACACATACAGACCCAGTAGGGACGGCATTACACATACAAGAAGCAAAGATGGACGACACAACACAGGCAAAGACACACACACAGAACGCGCTGTAGCCGGCTACATGACTACAGAGAAACGAGCGAAGAGAGAGAGGTTTCCAGAGACATCGGCTTTTATACCTGACGTTGAAGACCACGTGACATTTTTGTAAAAAGAGCTTTGATTGGTTACAAGGGGTGGGAAAGGGTTTATGATGTAATATTAGTCGATTACGATAAAAATCGGCGTGTTAGTTTCGAACCAAATAATTAAAAGATTATTTGAATATTATTAAAAGAGTTAATTAAAAGATGTTAGGTGAATTATTACACACACACACATATATATATATATGCATATATATATTTACATATATATATATACATATATATATACATATATATATTTACATATATATATACATATATATATACATATATATATATATATATATATACATATATATATTATATATATATATATTATATATATATATATCTATATATTATATATATAATATATATATATATACCGGGTGGGCAAAAGTCCGTAAAAACTTTAAAAGTTCATAAAATCCGGAGAAATGAACGAAAAAACTGTTTGCAGGATCAGCATCAGTATGTCACGGGATTTTTTTTAAGCTAGAAAAAAAATAATTCGAAAATCATCCGGTAGGTGGCGCTGTTACAAGCGTCTGTGGTGGAAATATGCAAATTAGACAGCTATAAAAACATTTGCTCTCAATGAATCCACATTCATTTCACCATTACAAACAGTGAATGTGAACAAGGATGCTCAGTGCGCCGGATAAAGTTTTGTTGGTGAAGTTATTTTACATGAACGAGGAATCAGCGACCATTGCGTAAATTCCGAGTTCAGAAAAATGTGAAGAGTGGAAAAGGCCCTTTAACACCTGCAGGTCTCTTAAAGCTTGTTAAACGTTTTGAGGAAACTTCAAAGTTGGAGGATCGAGCACGAGCCGGACGACCATGCTTGAAAGAAGCACGTGCACCCTGCATTGCTGTCGAAATGGAAGCGATTGCGTCCGAAGCAGCTTCAGGGACCAGCAGTGCTCGTGAAGCTGCCAGACGATTGGGCTTACCACCATCATCTGTCCGCAATATTCTTCGTCGAATCCTCCAGCTGTACCCATACAAATTGCAATCGTGCCATGAACTTTTGCCAGCAGATACCGCACAGAGGGAAGCATTTGCGAAGTGGGCCTTCTCTAAAATGGAACAGGATCCCACCTGGGTTTTTAACATCTTGTGGACAGATGAAGCTCATTTCTCGCTTCATGGTGACGTTAACAACCATAACTGTCGCATTTGGGCGACCTCTAATCCACGTGAGTACACACAGAAGCCATTGCATTCCCCAAAAGTGACAGCATTGTGTGGTTTCATGGATTCATTTATCATAGGACCCTTCTTCTTTGAAACGCAATGCCCAGTAAATGGATGGATAACGGAAACGGTAAATGCTCAATGTTATCTAACGCTTCTGCGGGAGACTGTCGTGCCATGTTTAATTCAACGAGGTCAGATTTCGAATGTCACGTTCATGCAGGATGGAGCAACCAGTCACACTGCTAACCCGGTTAAGGCATTCCTGATACAGACGTTCGGGGAAGACAGAATCGTTAGCAGGCGCTGCAGGTACTTATGGCCTCCTCGGTCTACAGATTTAACACCGGCAGACTTCTGGTTGTGGGGAAATTTGAAATCTCGCGTGTATCTATCCGGTCCATCAAGTCTGTCGGAACTGAAAGATGCGATCCGCAGAGAAGTATCCTCCATACATCCGGACATGTTGCACTCTGCCGTTGCTGGATTTGTCACTCGTCTGGAATGTCTTCTACCCTGTGGTGGTGGTCATGTGGAACATATTCTGGTGTAATAAAGTTGTGAAAGTTTTCTGTTCTTTATCTATGCATTGTTTCTTTGATTTGCGTACATCAGCGCCACCTACCGGATGATTTTCGAGTTATTTTCTTTTCTAGCTTAAAAAAAAATCCCGTGACATACTAATGCTGATCCTGCAAACAGTTTTTTTTCGTTCATTTCTCGGGATTTTATGAATTTTTAAAATTTTTACGGACTTTTTGCCCACCCGGTATATTATATATATATATATATAACACTTTTATCCATCAAACTTTGCACGTCCGTGTTGTTAATGCTTTTATGTATAAAGTGCCTAAGAATGCTAGTAAATAAATTCATATTTATCGACATGTTAAGAAGTATATATTTCAAAGCTGATTTTCAACAAACCAAACCTATTCCAAGTTAAAATATAGGAATATGAAAAAAACAGAAATAGAAAATTTTAGATAGGTTCTTGAAATTAAGTTTGCTTTTCTTAAGTGTTTCCTTTTGTTACTATTAATACCGCTGAAGACCCGAAGGGAGGGGAGATGCATGTCCAATATATCGAGGCTCAAATGTCTTCCCGTTGGTGTGATGTGAAAGTTAGGAGAGAGGGTGTCCGCTTAGGTGTCGTCCTCATCACTTTACCATGGTTCCAAAAAATTACGAGGTTCATCGCCAAAAGCCCTCGTGCAGCTAAAAAGTGTCACGTAAATATTCACTCACTCACTCATTCACGTGTTAATATTACCATTTATATAATATTCATTCATATTAATGTAATTGCTTAGTAGATAAATTTTTGTTTACACGTGCAACTCTTTGGCTTAAGTGTTTTTCAATCATGATTTATTCTCTTCAATATTTTCTTGAGCTATTATTCATAAATTTTCTTTTGAAGGGGAATGTTAAGTTCCTTTGAAGCAAGCTTGTGACGGCTCTATACGCGTCCTTCCATTAATAAAGTCCTCTTGTGGGAAATCTTTGGTCTTTCAATTCTAGTTTATTCACAACCAACCCTCTGAAGAAAAAACCCTGATTATTCAAATTAGGTCTGCTATGTATAGTCTAGGTTTTCAAGCAATAGAGGGGGATATAGGATAGATTGCTACTGATCAAGTATTATTCAATTTTACAGTGTATTTCAGATAATTGATAAGAGAATAAATTAAAGTGACGATTGGTCACTGGGGTTTAATTAGAGTTCTGATAATTAGGAAGGTAGATTCGATCCTGTTATAAGCGGGTCGATATTTAAAGTCTTCTCATACCTTTCGTATCTCGTTATTTATCCACATATTGCTTAGACTGGCGCATCTCTTATTTAAAATTACTTGAATTGTGTTACTAGTTGTGTGATCAATAAAAAGATGGTTTTTGGATTTATAGCTAGTCTTCCTTCCCTTCCTCCTACATCTATCTCTAGGCGAGAATGAGAGAACATTTCCTTCCTCACAAGCTTAACCCTACTTTTGTGTTCTAAGTTGGTGACAGCTTTAAGAAACATAATAGTTTACCATTTCGGTCATTTGAGTACTTTTTACGTATTGATTTTTTTCCCTTGGTTTTCGGCTGCAGAATTTGAGCTTTCTTTTTTTTGTTGGATATTTAATTTTTGTTCATTTCTTTTATTATATATATTTGTGTCTGCTCTGTGAGTATATATATATTTATATAAAGCTAAGTTTATACTCAAATCTTTAAGATATACTTTGTTAAATTTCTTCACATTTAGGCGCAAAGCATGTCATTACATACATTAAAACTATTTAAATACATGAGTCACTCAGAAGCCAATACGGTTAAGTCCATTTTTTTAATATTTTCTGATTCTTGTAAATTTGCATAAAATAAATAATATTCTTTTTAGTTATTTTATTGAAGTTTACAAGAATTAGAAAATATAAAAAAATGGACTTAACCGTATTGGCTTTTATACACTGCTGGACAATAGCTAAGGACGGATCACAAATTGCTATGCAGCATAACATTATGCGAGACATGAGGCCTAGTAGGATAAAATATAGTTGCCACACTGTTCAGACATTAGAATAAAGAATATTTATTGTTCTGGAAAGTACAAAAGCTGTGAAACATCTGAAAGAAAAAAAATGTTCATTTGATCTGCGTACGGAGAAATGGAACAATGCATCTAAAAGTCAGCAGGCACCTTAAAGAAAGGTATCAGTACGGGATATGTCCACCGTGGAGTGTGATGCAACATTCCACACTTCGTACCATACTTTGCACAACATTATCCAGCAGCTGTTGAGGTAATTTATCCCATTACTCTGTGAGTACACGGATGAGGGTGTTCTTGTTTGTCGGAGGATCGTTTCGACTAGCAACTTGCCTCCCCAAAGCATCCCACACATTTTCAATGGGGTTTAGATCTGGAGAACGCGCTGGCCATACCAGACGTTGAATACCCTCGCTGTCTAGACAATCCTGAACAGCGAGTGTTCGATGACATATTGCGTTGTCGTCCATAAAAACAAATTTATCACCGACAGTACCACGGAAAAGACGAACATGAGGAAGTAGAACTTCATCAATGTATCGTTGGCCCGTCATAGTCCCATTCGCAACCACATGTAGGCGCGTGCGGCCATTGATCATGATGCCGGCCCACACCATGATACTGCATGTCGGATATTGGTCATTTTCCTGGATATTTTCTGGACGATAAGCAGTACCACTCTCGCGCCAGATCAGTTGGCGTCTACAATCCGATGACAGACTGAACCTACTCTCATCTGAGAATAGTACGCATGCCCAGTCCTGTTCAGTCCAATTGTGATGCTCACGACACCATTGCAAACGGGCAGTACGGTGATGTCTGGTCAATGGGACACACACAACAACAACAGGTCTGCGTGCGTATAGTCCTCCTCCCCTCAAACGTCTGACAACAGTTTTTCGGGAGATCTGTTTTCCTGAGGCAGCAAGAAACTGATTTGCCACCTGCTGAGCTGTGGTGCGCCTGTTCCTTTTTGCTGATAAGACGATATATCTGTCTTCTGCAGGCGTCGTACTTCTAACACGACCTCCCCCGTGCCGTCTACTACACATTCCAGTAGTTTTAAATGACTTCCACAGCCGTGAAACAACGCTGTGAGCGATGTCGAACTCCCTGGCAACATCTGTTATTTTTCGCCCTTCTTCGATCTTTCCAATAATTCGCTCACGCATAAAATCATCTATGTGATGTCGGGAAGACATGCCAAAAATTTTAATTTCGTCTATTAACTCTTTCCTGTAAAACTTTGAATTGAAACAACAACTGTCCACACGCGTCAAAACCTTTAAAGCTCTTATGAACGCTATCACGTGATGAACAGACGTGGAAAAAAATTTGCATACTCATACTTCTTCTTACTAATATCCCGCACTTATTCTAATTTTCCACATTTTGATTTCTTTCATTTTGTGGTTGCTATGGATGATAGTGTTATCCGTCCTTAGCAATTGTCCAGCAGTATATATATATATGTATATAATCAGTTTTTTCACTTTCAGTCTATGAGATCCGAAGTATTTAATCAGAAATATTAAAAATTAAAATGCTTTTAAAGGGGAATAATTCAATTTTAAACAAACATTTCAGATGCGTTTGACGTTTTCTTAATCGTTTTTTTAATTTTTCCAATTCTATCCCGATACCTTCTTACCCGATATAAATTAAGAGATCTAGTTAACACAATAACGTTAAGAGGCTATTTAAATTCCTTCAGGACAAGAAAATCAGATTCATCTTCTGTTTATTCAAATTATTATTTTTTTATGACTGATGATTCTTTTTTGAAACAACGGAAAGGCGTTTTGTTCAGACAGACTTTGCAATCATAATTGTTAAACGCAGGGAAAGTATGATAAAACAGGAACAAATGTTTGATTTTCTAAAAGCTTTAAGTCAAGAAAGAAAGGAAAGTTTATTTGCAGAGAAAAATTTTAGGGAGATTTTCAAATAAATGAATATTGATTACTATTGCTACCATAAAACTGAACTTAACAAGATGTTAGTAGATTCACACAAATGTTTTATGGCGTTGTTTACATGTATGTAAGAAAAAGCATTTGTATTTATGACTTTTGTTTTTTATTTGACGCTTAATATATATTTGCCGTCGCATTACGGCTGTTTATCTCCAGTTTAGGCTTATTTTCAAATATTTCTTCAGATAACATTACGAACTGTACAAATGCATTGGTATTGTTGAAAAAAATTTCTTGAGAATTGTTGTTTAAGGCTTCACAAGATGTGTAAGGAGAAATTACTTGATATATTGCGTGAGAGAGAAAAATATGTTTTGGTCGCATAAAAAAGGGGAATTGAGTTTAATACTTGAAAAAAAGTTGTTCTTCTCGTGCCTGTCTTAATATTTACTATTATTTTCTCCTTTATTAAATCTTTTTTCTATATTTTATAAGTAACTGGTGGTGGGGTATATATTCTGTTGCACAAATTATACAATTGTTCATACTCATTATTTATTTTTGATGACTTGGTGACCATGTTAGCGGATGCTTCTAGAAATTACTGGAGAAATGTATAACACCACGATCGATGACGCAAGTGAAATTTTCAGAAAAGCGCTGCAAGATGGGGGGAGGGGTAGACCCCCTTGACCAATCAGTTTTGGCACTCCTCTTCAGTTAAATTCAACTTTTTACGACCCATCCTAACAAACAATACCTTACATATAAATAAATTTATTACAACATCATGAAAAACTTGTTTTACACATTGAGAAAAGCTCTGTACACGATTATTTTATTTATCTGATTAGTGGAAAATGATTAAATTAGGACTAGTTGTTTTTTGAAGTTTTAAGGTATCCGACTATGTTCGGAACCTAGATTTTGAAAAAGTGGATAAATGGATAACATTTATGATATTTAGTGTCATTTAGATTAGAAAATGTATATAAAATTGTTTTAAGAATAGTATTACAATAAAAAATTATTTAAGTCCAATATTTTGACAAAAAATGAACATAAAATGACCCAATTTCAAAATATTTTTTTTGTGTGAAAAATGCTTCTATTATAATAATATTTTGCCTGTATATAGCTTAGACCTCTGTACAGAGGTTCAACTAGAATTTTTGAAATATTTAATTTACAAGTGGGTGTATCCATGTTTTACGACAGCAGAGGGGATAAATTTTAAGAAAAAAAAGGCCGATAAATATTTCAATTGGTTGTAACTCTGAAAATAATGTATGTCAATTTTTCAAAGAAAATTAGTTCGGACCCTCTGGAGAAGTCTTTACTTTATATAAGCAAAATATTATTATTTTAGAAGCATTCTTTTATAAAAGGAGAACATTTTGAAAAAAGGTTACTCTAAGTTAATTTTTTATCAAAATATTGTATTTAAATAAAATTTTTTTGTTAAACTGTCCTTAAAACAATTTTATACATGTATTCTAATCTAAGTGACACTAAATATCATGAAAATTATTCATTTATGCGCTTTTTTAAAATCACGGTTCCAAACGTAGTCGGATACCTTAACAATCTTTTCTATAATGCAATTTTATAAGATTTTAATAAATAATCCTTAACTTCTAATATTGTTCATACTATGAAATTTTTATACTGAAAGAACACTAACTGCATGCTTCGTAAAAATTTCTAATTTCACGTTCGATGATAACGAGTTTAATGTTATCTTACGGGAACACTAAAGAAAATTGTGTTGAATAATGAATTAAAACTTTTTATCAATGTGATCAAATAATTAGAAAAAACAATTGCCACCCCTGCTCTTAAGTTAACAGTAGTGATCTATCATTTGCCTTAATCATCTTAAACTATTATTTGTTCATTATGGATTAATGTTAAATGTGTCATTTTTTTAGAATCTGAAATACCCATTGGCATCCTATCAGTGCGTCGACACGGCCTGGTTTGCAAAATGTAGGATGAGTCAACGCATTCTTCCCTTTCTCACATAAAAAAACGCTTTTTTGTATGTTTTGTTATGAGCGTTTTCGCTTTAGGGTTGTAACTTAATCTTTTTGTCGCCAAATCAGGAAAAGGGAAATCGTTAATCCTGATGATCCTGATCAGGATAATGGAACAAAATTATTAAATTATTGTATTGTCATCGATCCTTGACAAGTGTGCAAAATTTCGATCTAATCTGACCTTTTAAAGTGGGTATAAACAGAGTTCAAAGATTTCGTTACATACAGGTGAAGCTAATAAAAGTGTGTTAAAAAGAGGAATGTCTAACTTAACGTATTGTTTTCCTCATTTGAATGTGGCTCAAAATTCTGAATCTGTCGAGGTTCAAAGCACTCCCTTTGGTGTGGTGTGGAAGTTGAGACAGTGGGGTGCAAAAGTTCAGATGTCTTCCTCATCACTTGACCGTGGTTCAAAATTACGGTTACCGCCGCTAATAGCTCTCGTGTTGCTTTAGAGGGTGACATAAATTCAAATCAAATCGAAATTACTAGTACCAGACTAATTACCCATTGTGTTGCCAGACTTACAACAGTGCACATTAAACTCGCAGTTTCAAATGATTATCTTTTAAAACTAAATACTTAAATAGATTTATGAAATCTTCCATCACAAAGAATTAAATTGCAGTAATTTATAAGCTATGCACGATTCTTAATGTTTTCAGAAGTAAATCTCCGGGATATTAAGCATTAAAAAATCCTATTTATTTTACTTTATTTTTGATAAATGAGACTGTACCTAGGAGGAAAAAGGTTTTTAAGCCGGATGAGTTTTTTGACAGGATTTCCCGAAGAGAAAAATTGTTCAATGAATATGAGGTAAATAGTTATGCTTTTCGAATACATCAGGGTGTGTTAGACGGATATAAGAAAACAATAGCGAAGAGAAGTATCTTTTAAAAGGGGGATTTTGACATTAAGCTGTTTTTATTGAAGAAATGTGTGAACGTAATCTCCCTTAATACATTTATTTATTATCTTACACTTAAACTCATTTCATATTATTTTCCATGCTATATTCGATGCTTGTACGTGAATTCCAGAGTAAAAAGCTTAAAAAATTGCTTATAATGCTCTAGTTTCTTGCAGTAATGCAGTCGGATGAATTGACTAAATTATTTTCATCGGATATAAATTGATCAAACATTTCAACTTACCACTTGAAGATGAATAAGAATAATTTTATTAGATTAAGAAGTACTTTTTTAAAATCTTATTTGTGAATATCATAACTAAAATGTATCAGAAAAATTAACTGTTTTCTACCATAAAAATTTTTCTGATGTCCCCATAACCCCGAGATGATTTCCACAAAGCTGCTTGTTCTTAGTGGATTTATACTCAACAAAAAAAAACAAACATATTTACCAAGTTTCTAGACTGTAGGTGTAATAGTTCAAAAATAGAAATTTTTGTATCCATAAGTTCCTTCAACCCCCTTGAAAGAAATTTCCGCAAAACCAGTGGATTTCTACTCAACAAAAGAAACCTATTAGCCAAATTTCAAGTCTGTAGGTCTAATACATCCAGAGATTTCATGATGAGTAAGTTTCTTTTCTCCTATAAACAGTGATGAAAAGAAAATCCCCAAAACAAGAAAAAATCATTGTATGGTAATGAAATTTCTTCAATACATTCGTCCAGGTAACGTATTTAATTGATTTAAGTTTCAGATAGGCAAGCGCAACAAAAGGTATTTCAAATGTGAAATGAGGATGCATTAATAATCGGTATAACCATCATGAATTTGAATGCATACATGCAAACGTGCTTGCATTTTGTGGTACAACTGCTGGATGGAAGTTTGTGACATAAGTTCCGCGCCTGTTGAATTTGGTTGGTTAATACAGGGACGGTTAAAGTTGGAGTTCTATTGCAACGATGTCCCGTTCGTTCTCGATTGGAGAAAGATTTGGTGATTTAGTAGACCAAGACAAAACGTTGATACTCAGTAGAACATGTTAGGCTGAAACCGAGGAATCATGGTGTATGTTATCTTGTAGCAAAATACCCTCTTAAATGCTGTTTATAATTGCCAGTGCAACAAGTTGAATCCCCAGACTAGCTTGCGGTCAGGGTGTCCTTCTGCTTGAAAGGAAATCTCTCCCAATCCCATAACTCCAGGTCTAGGTTCTTAGTGTATAGGACACAAATTGGCTGGTTTCAAGTGGTCCCCTGACCTCTATCTAACCAACACACGGTCCTAACTAGCACCATGGCAGAACTGGCCGTCATCAAAAAGCACAACAGAAACACTTACATCCTCCAATGAACTCTAGTTTGACATTAATGACATTGTAAACCGCAGTAATTTGGAGTCAGTGGTCTGCTTCTGGCTGAAGCAATCGATTTGTAACATTTCGTTGTGTCACTGTAGTACCAACTGCAGCTCGAATTTCTACTGCAGATACTATACGATACGCTACAACCATATACCAAAACCGGTGCTCTTTCCTTTCAGCAGGACCTCGTCGTCACCTCTATTGACTACTGCTGTCAACAGAAATGCACAGTGGATACACTCCTACCAAGTCTTTCTGCAATATCACGGAAAGAAAATCCAGCTTTTCAAGTCCTACACGACCTCGTTAAAACTCAAAGAATAGTTGATAATAGTTTTTTCGTCTTCTTAAGGTATTCTTGATTAACATTACAGTGGGTGATCGGTTAACGAACATAATCCGTTCCAAGACTATGTTCGCTATCCGAATTGTTCGCTATCCGAATTGTTCGTTAAACGATCATCCATTCACCATAGACTTCTATGTGAAATCGATTAATTCGTTCTGGAGACCCTAAAAATTAAATTTTAAAAAATGTATAATTTCTTAGTAAGTTTTTTAAAAAAATAATGCATACATATAGTCTTGCATATTAATCAGTCCTTTTCAATTTTTGCTTATGGGGGATTGAAGAACATGTCCAATGTCGATTGTTTTTCTCTCTTTTTCAGGATTTTCCGGAAGTAATTAATAGCATTGTCGTTGTAAAGATCCCCAACCCTACTGACATCAGCTTGGTTTGGGTGCCATTCTAAGACCATTTTGCTCTGACAGCCTCCCACTTTTTCAAAAAATCTTTAATGGCAGATGTCGGCATTGGTCCTCTTTTGTCTTCCTCTTGCTCAGAAGGAGACACATTTCGTTGCGTTTCTTGGTGTTCTTCATTCAAAATTTCTTGGAGTTCTTCTATCGTCAGTTCATCTTCATGTCCCATTATGAGCTCTTCTATGTCATCCTCGTTCACCTCCAATTCCAGATCTCTAGCAGTTGTCAAAATTTCATCCATAATTTAAGGGGTGTCTCCCTGTTCACCTTCGAATATGTGCTCGTTGTCCAAACACAAAAAATCTTTCGTGAAAGTGTTCGTTAACCGATCTGTTCGTTAACCGATCACCCACCGTATCTCACAAATGAAATTTAACCATAAATAGCGCTCCTGGATTTCACAGCACTATTTAAAGCAAACTTGGTTTGCATGTACATGGAAACGCTACTAGTATCCCGCAATTATGCTACAACTTTGAAATTTGATTCGATATCATCTTTTAGATGCATAAAAAACCTGCTGTTTCGTTTATCTAGCACTACTTCTTGGTGTTGATATTTTCTTGCATCAGGGTATGCGTATATATTCCTAATGCTAAATTACAAATATGAAAGGATAGCTTAGACAAAAACTTTCATAATAATGAAAAAGTATTAACATTTTCGGTTTCGTTAATGTTTTCTCATGAAATAAAAATGTACATTTACGGGGGAAAAATCCCAACACCAAGAAGAAAGTATTGTAGAGTAATGAAATTTGGACAAGGCAATTATCTAGTTAACATATTTAATTGATTAAATTTTCAAGGTCACAGGTTATGTTAAGCGCAAGAAATGCATTTCAAATGTGAAATATTGATACATTTAAAGTCGGTTAATCTCCAGAATTTTGGATGCCAGCCTGCAAGCGTACATGCATTGTGTCATACAGATGCCGAATGTCACTTTGTGGTATGGAGTTCCATGCTTGTTGTAGTTGTGTCAATACTGGGGTGGTCAGTGCTGGCTGTGGATGATGCTGGAGTCGTCGCCAATGATATCCCATACGTGCTCAAATGGAGACAGATCTGGAGACGCAGGCCAAGGTAACCTGCCAACACTCTGTAGAGCCCGTTGCGTTACAACAGTGGTATGAGGGCGAGCGTTATCCTGTTGGAAAGCTTCCCCTTGAATGCTGTTCTTGAATGACAGTACTATTGGTTGAATTACCAGGCTGACGTACAAATTTTCAGTCAGTGTGTTTGGGATAACTGGTATCAAGAAAGTGTGTTTGGGACAACTCCTGTGCTGTCATAGGAAATTGCTCCTTAGAATAGGTGTATGTGGTGTAGGTCCAGTGTGTCTGGGCAACAGACAGTTTAGTTGCAGGCATTCACCTGGCCTTCTCTAAACCAACACAAGGCCATCACTGGCACAAAAGCAGAACCTGCTTTGATCAGAAAACACAACAGATCTCCACTTCATCATCCAATGAGCTCTTCAAATGCTGCAAAAACGGCAATGGCTTGGAGTCAGTGGAATACATGCTACAGGGCTACTGGTTCGGATCTGTCCTTGAAGTAACTGATTTATAACTGTACGTAGTGTCACTGTGGTACCAAAGGAAGCTCGAATTTCTGCCGCAGACGCTGCATGATGCGCAACAGCCGTACTCCGAATACGGCGGTCTTCCCTCTCAGAAGTGCCACGTGGTCGGCTGGATCCCAGTCTTCATGAGACAGTACCATTCCTTGACCACTGCTCCCAACAGTCATGCACAGAGTATACATTCCGGCCAAGTATTTCTGCAATATCAGAGGGGGAGGGAAAATACACCTTCTCGTGTAGCCGTATAACCATGACATCGTTCGAACTCGGTGAGGTGTAGATAATGGAGTCTTCGTCTTCTTAAAAACATTCGTGGTTAACATCAATTCAATATGTCAAATTTCACAGACAAATAACGCTCACTAATTTTATAGCCCGCATTTAAAGCAACCGTCATTTACACGTTCTGAGTGCCGCTAGTAGTGTAGCCCTTAAGCGCAAAATGTGAATCGATGTCATCCCTTAGATCAGAGGTACGCAGATTTTTTCTCTGCCTGGCCACATGCATATGATTAGTGTTTCACGTGGGCCGCAACATGAGGAAAAGGGGGAAGGGTCAAGGAAACCAAAGTAACATTGTACAAAACAAAATTGATCAAAATATTAAAACTTCTTGTTTTAGCGCATATGTTTAAATAATATATTAACCTTTTTATCAAACACACACAAAATTATTTACTTTTATACAATTTTCTACTGATTTATGGTGTAGTTTCGATTTTCTTTCATCCAAGCTTCTTGTTTACTTTGCTATAAAAAATCGAATAGCTTGATTGATAGAATTTCCCTCTAAATCTTCAGTACATTCTTCTGAAGTAATTGAATTTTTTTACTATCTCTTGACCATGACCGGGTCACTCAGAAAAGGCCGGCGGGCCGCAGTTTGAGTATCACTGCTTTAGGTGCATATGCAAGACTACCAAATTTCGTTTATCGAACTTTCTCGGTGTTGAGATTTTTTTTCCGTCAGTGTATATCAATTAGTAGTAGTATAATTTTAAATCATTTGTGGTGCAAGGATAATTCGGCCATTAACAAGTCGATTGAAACCAAAAATGGAAAATTTCTCATATACTGTTTCGAACATGATTAATTAAAAAAACCAGATCTATTACAAGTTTAGCAATGTAAGAAAACATAGCTTTTCTTTCTTTTTATTTAAAAAAATATAATTGATACTTACAGTAGACTATTTACTGAGATCAAATATTTCTATCCTATCGATAAACACATTTTTATATTTATGTTTACTCTACTTCTAATATATAAAAAAATACTACAATTTTTTAAATTTTTTTTTCAAAAAGCGCTTTTTTATATTTAACAAATCATCTCTTATGAAAGTTACCTGCAGATTTCAATTAATTACAATCTCATACCTCTGCTACGTTTTGGCCATTTACTACATTATTTCAAAACACCATAAAAACTTCAGTAATTGAAGATTTTTCTTTCATTACAATTTTAATGTGACACAGAGACGCCCAGATTTAATTTTTCCTATGAGTTTTTTTTATATTTAAAATCTTTTTCCTCCTTCATTATGACTGAAAAATTTCTCATTTTAAGTAAAACTATGCAGCGGATCATTTATATTACGTAATTTGAGTCTCAGAAAAGCATGGTTAAAAAACGACTAAAAAATTTTGCTCTTTTTTACTAAATTAATGTTGCGAATCACGTTTTATTGTAGATGTCGTTACGATTTTTTTAGGTGCAGATTCTTCTAATTGAAAATGAGAGAGCTTAATAGCTACGGATTTCATTACCGATTTCATTAAACATTATGTTGAGCACAAGGTCTTGGTCATTAAATTTAACAGTCCTTCAAAGTTAACGAGGCGTGGTGTAGAATTTATAATAAACAGGTTGGAGAGCAGATGTCATTCCCATCACAGGATTGTAGTTCAATTTGCATGGTCCTTACAAGATTATTCTGCGATTTCTGGAGTTGCTATAGATAACCAAATGGTGTTATAAATTAAATAAGAAAACTTATAGCTAAAATAGTATGCGTTGATTTAAAAGATGTCTCTATTACTGGATGAGCCAAAAATTTGCTTACACTTTAAAATTCCATAAAAAAAAGGAAAGAAATTATGGTAAAGAATTGCTCTATTTCCAATAAAGATCTCATAAGGTAGTCGCAGCAAAAACATTTTAGTTAAGAAAAGTCACCGGTATGGGGTATTGATGATCCAAAAAGCAATATGCACGACAATAATATGATCTATTCATTTATTATATTGAAATAGTAATCGTTCAACATGACCTCCAGAACATTGTACCACATAACTAAGGCAACTCACAACGTCCGTGACTGCTGAATAACACAATTCGGAATGAAGTGCAGAGACCACAACACAGATATAATCTTTTGTGTTTGGCCGATGTAAACGAGGATGAATGGTACACAAGTGATTTCAAATAGGTCCACATAAGAAGTCAACCAGAGTAAGGTCGACGGGACATGTTGGCCACACGATCTTACAAGCTCGATCAAGTACTCTATCTTCAACAAAGGTACTCATTATGAATAATTGTACTGGATTGGCATAGTGCGAAGGCTCACCATCGTGATTGAAACATTGCAGCTAACACTCCCCTTTGATTTAATGCGGTGGTGACTTTTTTTTTCGTTAAAGTGTGAGATAACGGTCGGCGGTTACTGTGCACGTTTTTCAGCCCTGTTTGGGGATCTGGGCACAATTCTTCAAAGAAGAATGTCCCGATAAAAAAAATGAGGTGCAGCTACACCGGACTGTCAACTTGGCGGGATGCAATGCCTTTATCGTATATTCATGAGCATTTGACTTCACCCATGTATGAGCATTTTGGGCATTGATGTTTCCATATAGTTTAACGTGTGCCTTATCCTCCCAGAAATTGTTTAACAACCACCGAAAGTCGCTTTCAGTTATTGCCGTAGCCCATTCGGCAAATAATGCCCTCATAGCTGTGTTTCCGGGTTGTAACTCCTGCAGTGACTGTAATTAGTAGGGATAGAGATGCAATATCCAATGGAAAGGATTCATCGAATAGATGAGTGAGGCACATCCAGTATTTTTCCAGATTGTGAGAACTGTTACTCCCCGTGGACGATGCTGCCGTTAACTCATTCATAGTGATTTCAACCGCAGTATTTCGGCCTTGTGCCTACAGGGAACTTCCATTCCGTGGCTAATCCTCCAAAGATTCTTCAAACTGTTTGACAAGCTTCACTGTTCCAGTACATGACAGGAGACTATTCTTTGTCTTCCTTCCTTTCGCCGACCAAAATTTTAGCAACGCAACAGAGTTGCAGTCTCTCTGTTCAAGCAGAACAACTTAACCAAAACAACGCTCTATCGGATAATAATAACGTTCTAAAAGCAATGAGAAATCCTCATGTACCACCGTCTTTCATTGCAAGATTAATTTGATTAGTTTTACTTAATTTTTTGGACGTCAGCGCTCTCTGCCGGAGACTTTTTTTTAGCTAAAAAAGTTTTTGCTGCTAAAAGAATCCTTCTTCCTTGTGAACCCTTTCTTGCAAACTACACTTTTTTTAAATCATTTTTTCATTTATTTATGATTTTTAAGGCAAACTTTTGGGTCATTCGATATATACCGGGTGTCCATAATTAAACTTGAAATTTGCGCGTAGTCTGTAACAAAAGCTATGCAGCAGAATTGCATGAAAATTGGATAAAGGTAGAATAAAATGATGGAAATTTACCGAGGGAAAAACAACAACAATGGTGTTGTGCAATGTAAATTACTGGTATATGGAAGTGTCGTAACCATAGTAATCCTGTGCGCACGCAGCAACCCGTGGGATATAAAGATGCGAGAAGCAAACCGCATTCATACTCGCTTCCAAGTAAAAAAAGATGACGTTGACTCTTGCGCGAGTTGAGTAGCAGGATGAATGTCCGTGGAACATTTTGTGGACCAATGTGGCCCACTTTCACCTGGAAGGTGCGGTTAACTCACGCAATTGCCGAATTTGGGCTGGTGCAAACACACATAAATTCCTACAAATTGCATTACACTTTTCGCATGCAACGGTTTATTGCGGTTTTACTGTAGCCTTCATTGTGGACCCATTTTTTTTCGAAAACACAGCGAAGCATGGCCTGTGACATGCACCATCACCGGTCAACTATACGCTTCATTATTGGAGCAATACTTTATTCCGGCTCTTCTGGTAAGGCGATGTGATGCAACCACAGTGTTTACGTAGGATGATGCTCCTCTACACATCACCCGTTGTATGAAAGAAGGACTCCGCCGCCCTTTCGGGGACGACAGAATCATCAGCCGGCATTTTCCTACAGCTGGCCTCCTAGTTCCTCGACTTGACTCATCGTAAATTTGGCTGTGAGGATAACTTAAAGCCATGGTCTACCATGATCCCATCTCTATCTGACCTTAAAGAAAGCGCAGAATGCCATATGTGTAACCTCAGTCCATGTTGATTTCAACAGTCGAACATGCGATTGTATGCTTCCAGATGGTAGCAGAAAATAATGGACAGCATATGGAGCATGTTTTTAAAATTATTTATATGTCCTCAATAAAGCTATGATACGCCACCTAGGAGTGGTTTTTGAAACTCATGGGCTAATACCCTAATTTCATGCAATTCCTCTGTACAGTTTTTGCAACAGACTGCTCGAAAATTTCAAGTTTAATTATGGACACCCAGTACATTGTTCAAAAAATTAAGTAGCATCTCTACATCAATTAATATTCAGGATCATTAAAAGTAAAGTTGTGATTTCAAAACGTTCTAACTTTAAAACTACACGACAGAATGACTTGATATTTTACCAGGACAATCATGAGGCAATAAAATTTTGGTGAATGAGAGAAAATGGAATAGTGCCACCCATCCGGTACAGTGGTTAGAAACGCTGACAGTTGGGCTTTAGGGTGTGGGTTCGAATCCCAGAGAACACATAGATATTTGTCAACGTTTGTCTTCTCGGCATGGGGGCACGCTAAATAGCCGTCGAGCCGCATGTCCTCTAGTGAGGTTTGTGGAAGGGAAAGAGAAGTGGGAGGCCCCTTACCACCCTCAGATTGTTCTCTCTCAAAATTAGGATGGAAAAGAGCTAAATGGCGTTGTCTTCTGCGTGGTGCTCAAAGCTATGACCAACGACAAGCGTACAATCTAGCTCTTCAACACGATGAATTTCGTGGGTCTCGATCTGACATCGCCAGATAGGTGGCATTACCAACAACAATAACAAATGGAATCGTTTTAAAATGTATCTATAGAGGGCGCTATCACGGAAAAGGCTTTAATGGACTTGTAAAGTACATGAATATTATTAACAGAAAGGAAACAATAGATTCCAAGGGTTAATATCAAATTTATTAAGGAAAGGACAATAATATGTGTTTACACCGAAAACAGTAATGGTGACGAGAGAAAACAGCTTCATAAAACAAACACCGTTCGGATGATAAATGCATAAATTGTTACACATGGTCCACAAAAGATTGAAGAGCATATATGCAGTTACTATAAATTTAGTGTATGATGCGCACCTTCAAGTCGGCCAAATTGGCAATCCTAAATATCTCTAAGGCCAGAAATAATAGGGAAGCTGGGAAAACATAGTGGCCAAGCTGTTGAAAGGTGGTGACTTATGATTAAATAATCTCCGAATCGAGCTTTCAGAAGCTGTTTCATTGGAGTAAAATGGGCCCTACGAGCGCTATCTTGCTCGAATATTGTATGATCCACACAGTGAGTCTGCTCATGCATCGAAAGGACATGGTTATTTAAGGTATCCGACTACGTTCGGAACCGTGATTTTAAAAAACCGCATAAATGGATAATTTTCATGATATTTAGTGTCACACAGATTAGAATACATGCATAAAATTGATTTAAGGATACATTTTGACAAAATAAATTTATTTAAATATAAAATTTTGGCAAAAAATTAACTTAGAATAACCTTTTTTCCAAATGTTCTCCTTTTGTGAAAAATGGTTCTATTATAATAATATTTTGCCTGTATATAGCTCAGACCTCTCTACAGAGGCTCAACTAGAATTTTTGAAAAATTCACATTATTTTCCGAGTTACCACCAATTGAAATAATTATTTGCGTTTTTTTTCTTAGAATTGCTGCCCTCTGTTGTCGTAAAATATAAATAAACCCACTTCTAAGTTATATATTTCAAAAATTCTAGTTGACCCTCTGTACAGAGGTCTGAGCTATATAAAGGCAAAATATTATCATAATAAAAGCCTTTTTCACAAACGCGGAGAATGTTTTGAAAAAAGATTATTCTAAGTTATTTTTTTGCCTAAATATTTGATTTAAATAAATGTTTTTTTTTGTCAAAATGCCCTTAAAACAATTTTATGCATAAATTCTAATCTAAGTGACACTAAATATCATGAAAATTATCATTTATGCGCTTTTGAAAATCACGGTTCCGAACTTAGTCAGATACCTTAAAAGTCAAGGTTCATACCGCTTTGAAGTAACGGAGCAGGTAATGAAACCCGCAGGTGTGATCTCCTCGAAGAAGAATAGACCGACGACAAACGCGGTCAGAATTCCACAACATATAATGATTTTTTCAAAATAAAGAGGTAATGGCTGTTGAGGAACGGATTTTCAGTCGCCTATATTATGCAATAATGCGTATTTACAGAACCTAGCAAATATGGGCTTCGTAAAACTACAGAATGTTCCATGGTCATTCATTATCGACTTCCCTCCGAGAGGGGGGGAATCGTATAGTGCAAACGATTTCCATACTTCTAGATTAGTAATTGCTGCACATGAGTGTGAACTACAAGGTAAGATGTTCCGTAGGACTTTACACATGTCGTTGATAGGCATATCGAACAATAAACGTGAACTACTATTCGTTTGTTCTTGTAGAACTGTGACTCATGAACCTAGTGGCGTAACGGAGAACATTCCCCCAGCAAAGTGAGGTTTTGGTCCCCTAAGTAGGATTTTATTAAGGGTAGGTACTTAGAGGCAGTCAGGTTTTGCCGCCCCCTTCCACGATGCTGGGGATGCAGGGGTGTACATTACACCACTGCATCATCCACCGCCATAACTGGTTTCCCTTCTCCACTTTGCTTCGCGTCAAATATACCGGTCTGTTCGAATTTATCTAACATCTATCGCAGACCATATGTGGTCATCGGGCTGGCTAAACTTTCTGATAGCTATTTATGCAAAGTCACCGTCCTAATAGAAAAGCATCAGAAGCAGAGCGCGATTATTTGTCAGAGTCATGAGGAAGCACTCAGGCAAATTTTGATGCGTCCCTCTTAGTGTTCCGCATTTTTATAAGAGCTATCTATGACTGCGGTGCGCCCGTCACCTCTTTATAATTCTCCTGCCACCACTTTGACAGTGCCATCTTTTAGCATATTTTGGAATTATTTCGTTTTTTTTTTTTGACCAAACAAAATTCCATTGACTCTCGATTATTTTTGTAAAATATCAAGGTATCCTGACCGGTAGTTTTCAAGTTGAAGGGTTTTGAAATAGCAACTTTTTAATTATATTCATCCTGTACTCTTGTCAGTTTTGGAAATATTTTAATCGTAATTATAAATACTCAGCACAGAACAAAAAAATTGTTTATTAAAATATTTATAAAAGTCTTTTTTAAGTTAAAAGTGTAATACAGTTTATTTTGACAGAGGGTGTGAGTCAGATAAAGTTTAATCAACTACTGAATAACTTAACTCAGTGGTGCAACAGCCCATGAGGACCACACACACAAGGCCTACTGTGTTCAACTCAGTATACGCGACCTTGGACCCTAAGGTGCATGAGCAGATGGTCCGGTCAGGTGGTCAATCTGACGCAAATCTCCCAGTCTTAAGTTCCCAAGCAAGCTTGGTACTCATTTATAGACCCTCTGAAGGGTGAAAGGCCGAGTCAACTTTTCCCAGCCTGGGGTTTGAACCTCGAACCTGTGGTGTGGAAGCATAATGCACTAACCACTTAGTCACTGGGCTTCCAGCAACAGAATACATAGGAAAAAAGTATCTACCATTATCTTAGATAATTTTTTCCCCTGAGAGAGAATTCTTGACACACAAAATTTTATAAGAATCTTTGAAAAAAAATTTAGTTATTATATGATAATATATTTATTGAATTTTTATACTTTAGACTAATTTATTTAATAAAATTCCGAAAGAAAAATTATTTAATTAAATAATACGAATAAATAGGAGGCGGTCCAATTTGTGTATTTAATTCGTTCCTAATTGTTTGTGCTCGAACTGCGAAGATTAACTTTTATGATTACGCACAATTTTTATTAACGTAATTCTTTTAGAAGGCACATTTTAGTTTTCACTCATACTTTAAATTTTTATATTTGTTGTGCGTATTCAATTAAAGTAAAAAGCGGATGCGTGAGTAAAATGGATTATCATATATAATAACCTTGAATAAATATGCTGTTGTACTATAAAAAATAAACCGTTATTCCTTTTAATAATGGAATTTGCAAGGTATTTCAAACAAGGTATTGTTCCTTTTAACACATGACATTTAATATTTTTCAATTTCCATGTTTTGTTTAGTTGATGTAAATTCTGTACATGGAAATTCTTTCAAGTGTTTCACACTAGTTGATTATATTTCTTTTTTTTACTTATAAATTAATCATTTTTATTTTATACTGACATTTAAATATTCCAATACCAGTTTTCGAAACAATTACCAATTTTTTCAATGTTCTTTAACGTTTGTCAATGTGCTGAAATAGTTTCTTCTTTTTTTATTTCTCTAAATAAATTACTTGTGTTTTTTCTTTGTTTTTTTAGAAAAAAAGAACGTAAATACAATTGGTGAATATATGTTAACTTTTTATTTATATAGAAAAAGAATTATGGATTTCAATTGAAATAATTAAAATTCGAATGCGCATTTAATTCTACGATGAGAATAGCAATGATTTGTCATTAACGCTCTAATTTGATATAAAACAGTATGACTTCAAACTTTTTTTATCTGAAATAATTTAATATTAATAATATTGTTGTGCAAACGATCCTTTGCAAGTAGATATCACTACAAAAGTATACCAGTTGCGTTGATATATATTCTGCAGAATTTTAAAATTTTGTAAAGGTTATACAAAAGAGAAAAATTAGATAAATAACCAGAGTTTTAATAAACACTCATAATAACCGAGTAATTTTATTTAAGTATCATATTTTCAAACAAATTAAAATAATAATTATTAATAGATACTACAAATTCTTACTCCCCATTTTTTAACACATTCTGTATTCATTTGTGTCTATTATAATTACCCAATGTACCTCATTAATTTATTAATATCAATATGCAGATTTTAATTAGCGATGTGTTATCTTGATATGGATTTTCTTTAAAGTGAATGCATATATTGAGTAAACGAAATGTTTTTTTCACCCTTGCGTACAAACTCATAAACGGGTAAAATAAAAAGAGTATACAATTTTCATTTGATCTCAAAAAATAGAATTTAAACTGTAGTTTTTTAAATATATCTCAAGCAAAAACATATCATCATAAATTATGTTACATTTCCTTGACTCATTTGCAAACAAGCATAACGTATTGATAAGTTTTTAAAATAATGAGATCATAATTTTATCTTTATATTTTTAATTAAAAGTAATTCTATTTGGTTTTAAAAAAATTGTAAAAGAAGAAAAAAAATAAATACCTGATAAATTGTCGAGGTAATATTTTTAAGTTCGAAGGAATCTTATTTCGAGTAATAATACATATAGAAAGGGAAAATATGACTGTAATTTATGAAGTTTATATCTTATTTAAATGTAAAAATTAAGAAATGCAATGATTAAGGTATTAAAAGTTACAAAATGAAGCATTAAAATTTAAATTTAAATATGTTTAAGAAATACTGTAATGTTTTACGAGAATTATTCCTTTATTGAATAACTATTTTTACAATAAAAAATAAATCTAAGTTGAAAAGCAGAATAATCTAAATCCTCTCCATTCGTATAAGCAGTTATACTCAAGCTAGAAAAATTTAATGAATAATTAATCAGTTAAAAAATTTTATATTTAAAGTGCAGTTACATGGTTAGGGAATTTTTCTTATGATTAATTTATTATGATTTAATGCTGCATCTAAAATCAAGTCACGCGAATAAAATTTAATATAAAAAATTACTAAAATTTACAAATTTTAAATAATGAAAGGGGAAAAATAATTATTAATCATTTGTTTCAACCATTATGTTAGGAAGTTTAATACTTTTATTTAGGCTTAGCAATTAGACTTTATCTTTCCATTCTAAATTATATTTCATTCTAAATACAATTAAGCGTATGTTATTAAAATAAAATTTATACATTTTTTATTTTTGGAAATAAAATTCTAAAAAACTTACCAGAGAAACACAAATAGTAAGAAGATTAATAATACTTTTTTTCCTAATGTGGAAATGGGAATAATTATACTTGAAAATTTCAGCCGTAACTTTTCTGTCTTCTTCGTTCGAGAATTTTGCGCGGAGTAACAAGAAGTCTCAACTCGTTCGCAAAATCGTTTGCGTTCTTGAACACGAGCGCGCAGCTCAAAGATGCGCGAGACTTGCTAAGGCAACCAATCAAAATTTATCTACATTGACATGCATGAGGGCTATTTTTCGTTATTGAAGGTAAAGGTTAAATTTTATGAAAAAAAGGATTTTTTTAAAAATTCTGATTGATATTTTCGGCAAATGTCATTAAGAGATAAATGCAAAAGATAAAACAATTTTACATTTTTGGAATAAATATATTGAATTCTCTCTCCAGAGAAGAACAAAAGTTTGTACTATCAATTTTTTCTATTTAAAAAATACATGTTTTTTAGAAGCAAACTGAGTAAGATTAGGAATTAACTGTTATTTTTTTGATTTATTACTGAATTTATATTTATTACGCGAATCAATGTAAATCTCTTCATTGTAATTTTCATATATAAAACTCATATTCTTTTATGAAACTTCCTTTACGTATGAAATAAATTTATATTTATATTCTAATTATTATTTTTTCAATACATATTAAAATTATTTAATTCTATGGTTCAAGTAACGATTCATAACACAATAAATAAATAAATAAAAATATTTGTAACGTCACAGAAACCACTGATATATATTCTGTTAATAAGAATTTGTTGCAAATATATAATTTTTTTCTCTTCTACTTGAAAGTATATAATTATACTTTTTTCCTTACTTATCTTATGTATCATATGAAACAAATATTTGTCTTTTCGTCATTTCATTCTTTTTTTTATCTAAAATTGTTACTTTATTTGTTTTAGGGGTCTTTTTTTAACCTCAGAAACTTTTTGGTTGTTGTTAGTGTTTTGAAAATATATTTTCTTGAATCGAGAACGTCAAAGTTAACTGTTGGTTTTATTTTCATCTCAGCAATCTTATACATTCGATAATTTAATGAAAAAACTACCGATTTTTTTTATTGCAAACTGAGATAAAAGGATAAATTAACTGTAGAATTATGTATATGCAAGGGTGGCCAAAAATGTGGACACATTTGGGAAATTTTTATAAATTTGTATGCTTGTAGAAAATGTTACGTTTCACAAAATACAAAGTTATATGTATATCATTTTGAAGAGAATTTAACACTGAATTCAACACAATAAACAAAATTCATGTATTTGCAATACAAAAAGTATTAAGCTGCAATAATTACCCATATACATTAGCTACTGATGATAGCAGTGAATTATGAATACTTAGTAAGGTAGCCTTTATTTTTTATTACAGCTTCACATCGTTATTTCATTAAGCTGATAATGGTTTTAAGCTCTTCCTTATTGCATGATGGAAGGATACAATTACAGCCTGAATTAATTCTCTTTTATTTAATGGATGCCTCATTTGGACAAGAGTTCTCAAGTGGTGGCGCAAGTTTTCAATAGGATAGAAATCTAGACTGTTTCCAGGTCAGGACAACAATCTAATGCTCTTTGTACGAAACCACTCTCTTTCAATAATTTTACTGAGGCAAGGAGCAGAATCCTTCTAAAAATAGATGAAGCTCGGTTGGGAATGATATCCCTAATGGTAGGTAGAAGTTTATGTTTTAGAATAGTGTCAATAAATTTTCGGACATTCATTGTCCCATCAATGACATGAAGGCGACCAATGCCATCTTCAGACGTACAATTCCAATACCATAAGACTAAGTGGACTCTTCCCAGTTTTATGAATGCAGTCAAGATGTAGCTTTTCTCCTATTCTACGTCTTGCATAGTTTTACCCATCACTTACGAATAATATCTTACTCTCATTGTTCCATGTAACTTGTAACTATTGATCCCTTGTCTGATTAATAAGAATCCATGCCCACTGTAGTCTTTTTGCACTGTTGAAAATTGAGACAAGGCTCTTTTTCCCTGGGAATTAGCCTAACATCTACTAATTTTCTCCTGATTATTTTTGAACCAACAGGAACCACAGCATCATTCAGATAATTTCTGATGACCGTTGATAGCATTCTTTTTATCTTGAAAACATAGTATTTTTGTTCTTCTGTGTCCAACAGATGAGCTGCATATTTTTTGGTCTTTCCCTGCTTTTTTTTATTAAATTTGTCTCCTGAGAAATCTTAAATAAAACTTTCAGACTCCAGAGGTAATAACTGAATCACTCATCTGTCTTGCAGCTTTAACAAGGGAAAGATCACTTTCTCGTCACACATCTTTTTCTAGGTGTCTACTCGTTTATTTGATGTCATTGCTTCTTGACTAAATATTTTTGTTGTCTCTGCCAAGAAACTGTCCCTACCTATATCCTATCGAAAACGTGTGGTACCGTTTGAAAACTCTTGTCCGAATGAGGCATTCATCAAGTTAAAGATAATTCATTGAGACTATAATTCTTTCCTGGCATCATGTAATAACAAAGGAAGAGCTTAATTTACAGCTTAATGAAATAACGATGTGAAGCTGTAATAAAAAATAAAGACTAACCTACTAAGCATTCATAATGCCCTGCTGTCATCAGTATCCAACGTACATTGGCAATTATCGCAACTTAACATTTTTTGTCTTACAAATATTTGAATTTTGTTTACTGTGTTGAATTCAGAATTAAATTATCTTTAAAATGATATATACAACTTCGTATTTTGTGAAACATAACATTTTCTGTAAACATATAAATTTAAAAAACTTAAAAAAAATTTTCAAATGTGTCCGCAATTTTGGGCAACACTGTATGTGGCTGTGTGAATGCTTTCATGTTTTTAATATGACATATTTTGTGAGCAATATATTTTTCCAAGTCCCTTAAAGAATTATGTAAGGTGTTTCAAATCAAAGGTGCTAAGTAAAGATATATAATTTACTCCAATATGTTAATATTCAATCAATCAATCTTATTACTTAATTAAGAACAAGTTTAATAATTATTAGGGACTTCCACGGGCTTGTCTTGTAGAGGAAAGTTTTTCAAAGGAAGGTTTATAATATCAGAAATTGACACTTAAAGAGTTATTTTTCTATATTTAGCTGAGATCTATATTTTGTCTTCAAGGCATCCACTGCAGAAAATCCGGTTTGAAAAAGGTAGGATGTTGAAAATGGTAATAGTATACGAAGTGCTTTTGTTTTCAGTACAGATAATTCCTCATCCACCTCTACCCCAAATTCAAAGAGCGATTTATTACAAAATTGCCTTTTAATTTTTCACTGGATGTGAAATCTATGAAGATTTCTTCTTCGAAAGTTGAGAGCCCTTCTGGAGTATCTTGAAATAGATCCCTAATCCATTCGTAACTTGCTACCAAGCTGTCCTCATCCAGAAAATACTTTTTAAAATTCTTTGACAACATAGCTAAATGATTTTACATGTTTTAAAAACAACTTTCACATGTTGTTCTACAGATTTGTAAGTTTTAACACATATCGAGCTGGGGCTTTTTTCCCATCATTTACTTCAGTAGTGGTAAATCCAAAATTTAAGTATTTTTGAGAATATCGCCTTGATTTAATTTTTGGAACCATGCTCGTTCGTCTGAACCATGTTGATTCTTTATTATGGTCGAATGTTTGCTTACGACTTAAAAATGTATGTATGATATTGTTTTAAAAAATCTACTGCCGTAAATACTTAATTACCGTGAATTACAATTAACGTGGAAATTAAAAAAAATGTACATTCAAGCTAGATTCGGTAGCTATATGAGTATCGAGTCGACCAAAACTGACTGGAATTGTACGAGGAAAAGCATTTTTACGTGTTTTGCGCAGACGTCCGATAGGTTGCCCAGACTCACGCAAACGTACCCTATAATGCCAGATGTGATGGATATAATAGAGAGCGACATTGACTAGACTATTTTTCTAATGACATTTGTACTTTGAGAAATGAATGCTGAAGGAAATAAATATTTAATTGAATACATCATTTTGCGATCTGTTCCAATTTAAAAATTAGAGAAAGAAAAATAACATAATAATAAGTAAGTAATATTTTAAGTAATTTTCTTAAAATATATATTACTTAAAAGTTACATATACACAAAATTTAATATACTTATCGTATTAATTTGTACGGTTTATAATTAAGATCGTATTGTAACTTTAGCGTCTCTCTCTCAAAGTGCATTTTTATTGCAGTAAATACATTATTGTTGTACAGGGGGGGCGACAAAAATTATGATTGAAAATTGGGTCGCCAGTATTGAAAGTTTGAGAAACACTGCTTTTAATGTATGAGTGGTGCACAGAGTATTTTATGACTAATTAATTAATACTAAATTAAGAACAAGTTTAATAATTATTAGCTACTTCCATGGGCTTGTCTTACAGAGCAAAGTTTTTGAAAGGAGTTTTAAGATAAGAAATTGACCCTCTGAGTTCATTTTCTATATTTAGCTGATATCTGTATTTTGTCTTCTAAGCAACCACCGCATTTTGTAATATGTTCCAATTTAAAAATCAGAGAAAGGAAAAATAACTTAGTAATTATCCTATTACTTAACTTTTTTTTGCTTAAAAGTAACATATACAAAATTTAATACTTATGTCATGAATTTGTGCGGTTTATAATAAATATTGTTGCTTTATCGTAAAAGTGCATTATTATTGCATTCAGTAAATTATTATGTATAAGGGGGGGCGCGATAAAAATTGTGATTGAAAAGAGGGGCGCCAGTATTGAAAGTTTGAGAAGCACTGTGTTAATGATATCTATATCTGTTATTATTATTTACATGCTTAATAATTGCATTTTATTGAAATTAAACTCACATGATTGCTACAGTTTTATTTTTATAGTTAAATATCAACTAATACAAAAAGTTTTATTTCAAAATTCATATTAAAAAATTAGCATTAATTTTATCAAAAGTTTCAGTTATTGCTAGATTTTATAAGAAACCATGAATGGACTTTTGAATTATTAATATGAAAAGTTTTGAATTCGAACGATGCAGTGAAAAGGTAATATGCGAATATCGTTGAATAATTAAAACCGATTTGTACCAACATTTATTCCCAACATGCAACAACCATCGCAATTCTGTCCAAATTGCAATACAATAAAACTGCGAATTAAATTATTGAAATTCTTTATTTAGTCTAATAACTCTTAAAAGGGCATCAATTTTATCTGGAAATCATTTACACGTACATTTCTTTCATGCATAAAAGACAGAGTAGTTTGATAAAAACTGGGCGGGAGGTAAATTTTTAACTGCTAAGTGTAGTTATTCACATTTAAAAGTTTAAAAAAAATGACTTCCAGACCAATTTTTATTGAATTCCTCTGATTTTTATGCATGGAAGAAATGTTTGAATAGGTAGTTCCTCCAAGCAAACACTGCCCCTGAAAGGGTTAAATAGGAAAAATTTATGTTAAATTATAGATGTATATTTTTGATGCCATTTTAACGCAAATACATTTTAAAGAAATTTCTTAATTGTAAATTTGTTTTGAGGTGAATTAATGCATGTTAATTATTGTCAACAATTAAATTGTCATTAGTTATGGCCAAATATTAACTTTTTCCTTTTCTCATTGAAACAAGAGGCTGTAGTAGCCAAGTGGTCGTGATTTCAAAACCGCATAGTTACGGTCGAATTGTGGGGTTTAAGTCCTGTCGTCACTGAAGATTCACCGTGTAGAGGGGCTGACTCAGGATGAAATTCTCGAGAATGAATTTTAAAAACCTCTTTTTTTTTCACGAGGATGACACCTGAATATTCATTCCATTATCTTAATTTCCCCACTACGCCAGCATAACTTGTGTTCAGAGTTATACGGGCGTAGTGGGGAAATTAAAAGAATGGGAGCCTAACTCAGGTGTCGTCCTCGTTAAAAAACTAAGGTTCTCAAATTTACGAGGTTCACCGCAGCTAACCCTCGAGTAGCTTCTTTGTGTGACATTATAAATAAATTTATCTCTCTTATGTAGACATTCTTTTAGGTTTCTGACTATCAAAACTTAATAGGAATTTAAGCTTCGACCTACAAACTGAATAAAAGGAAAAAAAATTGGAGGTAATTCTAACCCCATTGATTTGATGAACTTTTAAGGAATATTAAAAAGTTATTTGTGTATATCTATAAAAGAAAAGCAACTCACTTACTCACTCATGACAAGATTACCAAGCTATTAGACTGTGATAGACTTAAAATTTGACAAGCTGGTTTCTTTTGTTATTCAGAGAGCTGCTAAGAGAGAATTGTACAGAAATTGACGACCAAGGAAGGGTTACAAGTGCGTATAGAATTAAAATTCTCGTTTTTAAATATTACACCTACAGACTTGAAATTCGGCAAGTATATTTTATGTGTATGTAGAAAAATCTCCTAAAATAGCTTTTGCACCTGTTTTCATTTTATTTCAATTGTTTAGTTCTCTTATTTTGATATTTTTGTGCAATTTTATGTGATATTAGTAGTGTTTGTAAACATTACTACTTCGTAGCCCAGGTATAAGGTCTACTCAATCGAAAACGAAAAAATTTGAATTTTGTTATGGACTCATATTTTATATTTATTATTTAATAATGTGTGTATACTTGTTTTATATTTTATAACCACATATTCTTCTTGTTCAAAATCATTTTTATGTGTTAAAGTGAAAGGAACTTTTCTAAATTAATGTAAATCTAAATTTTTAATTTTATACTTAGTATATCTGTGAGGTACAGGTGTGTACAAAGGGACCTGGTGCACATACACGTCTTGCGGATGGGGGAAATGTTATTACTCCTATTAATTTAATCATTAACATGTTTTTAACTTGTAATTGTCCTGGCTTTCAGGACTCGAGCGTAAATAATTAATTATTGGCTGCACGCCTGACGGAAATAACCATAACCGAGATTCTCTGGAAAATCTCGCTCTCTCTTTTGTCTTCTACACCATGTAACTCACGTGTGTTTTTTTTTTGTGCTGTGTGTTTTCTGTTCTGTGTTGTGTTCAAGATGCGCATGTTGTGGAGACATCCCTGGATCTCACCCTGGACACCAAGATTAATTTGAGAGGCAAAGAATCACCAAAAGCCATTTTGTATAATAATAATAATTATTTATTATTTCAATTCTCAAAAAAAAAACTCTAATATCATATAATACTTTTATGACTACTGAACCAACTGTTCCACTCATCGAGACCCATCCAGTCATATACTTGACTCCCATTGTGTAGGCATGGGGAGGGCTTAAGCACTAAAATATCATGTTCCCATGTTAATCCTATGGGGTCTGAAAAAAATTCACCTCACCTAAGGAATTGAGCTTCGGGCTTGATTTTTTGAGATATGCCATATTTTCG
The DNA here is from genome assembly GCA_019973935.1 of Trichonephila clavipes. Taxonomy (NCBI): domain Eukaryota; kingdom Metazoa; phylum Arthropoda; class Arachnida; order Araneae; family Nephilidae; genus Trichonephila; species Trichonephila clavipes. The sequence goes on along the minus strand of BMAU01005062.1, from coordinate 201,518 downwards.
TGTATGCGCGAGCCTTACGTGGAATTGGCCCCCTCCGGTTGTCCCCCCCTACAGGGCTTTCTCATTAATAACTCGAATCCTATGTTATCTTGGTCGACCGCACCTCCCCTCAATTGTTCTTCCTATGAGCTCTTCAAATGTGTAATTTTATCCCAATAGCCCCATTCCTCCCCCATTTCACGTTTTTAAACAATTTTAAAATTCTTTAAATTCCCCATAGATCCGAGGATTTTTGACCTGTATGGTTCAGGACTCGACCTCCCAAGTTTCTCCTCCCCTGGACAGCATTTTGCCAATCTTTTAAAATAACGTCTCTTCAATGTCATTTCCATGATGATAGTAAGTGATTTTATTACACCCTGAACTGTTTCAGTGAAATGATGAAATGAGCTGTTCAGGATTTGCATTGGCAAAATGCTGTCCAGGGGGGAGGGAGACACCTGGGAGGTCGAGTCCTTGTACTTCTGAATCATACAGGTTAAAAATACTCGTAGCTATGAGGAATTTAAAAAATTTTAAAATTGTTTAAAAACGTGAAATGGGGTGGGGGAAGGAATGGGGACTCATAGGGAGCATAGGGTCTACCAAGGTAGCATAGGATTGGAGTTATTAAAGGGGAAGCCCTGTAGGGGGGGGAGAACAGGAGGGGACCTATCTCACGTAAGGCTCACGCATACACCAAAATATGGTGTACCTCCAGAGATCAAGTCCCAAGCTTAGGAAAGGGGGTGAACTTTTTTCAGACCCCATAGGATTAACATGGGAACATGATATTTTAGTGCTTAAGCCCTCCCCATGCCTACACATTGGGAGTCAAGTATATGACGGGATGGGTCTCGACGAGTGGAACAGTTGGTTCAAATCTTAAGTCCGAGACTCAAACAGGAGCCAAGATATTATGGATTTAAATAAATTTTAAAACTTCAAAGCAATTAAAAACTATCTAAGGAATAGCCATGTGAGCATGAAATTATAATAAGTGGAAGAGTTATTGTTTGTTTATTTTTATTTAGTTATAATCTTTGCATTATTATCTTTCGATTGATATATCATTTTTGCATGCCTGAAAATTAGAAGTTGGAAAAACTTCAATTGAAAAATATAGACAAATATCCCTTTATAGATAATTAAAAAAAATGAGAGGTAAAAAAAGTTATTGTAAAAAGTGAAATAATAACTAAAAAAAGAAGCTTTTGTAAATAAAGCAGGATATTTCTTAAATATTACATTAATGTTATTTGTATTTCTTTAGAAATGTGTGCATGTGAAATTTTTTCATTAAGGCTTTTTTAAATTTTTTTTGTTATTGCAGTTCTTATTCATCATATGTTTTCTATAAAAATATAATATTTCAATATTATGGGGAGAAAAAAACTTTAAAATTTGTGCAATTGTAGAATTTTTTTTTTAACATTTTCCTTGAATTTCTTATGCAATTAATATTCTCTAAAAAGGGATCGTTTATAAAATATATGATTTGAAATAATTTGAAAATGCGATTATTCTTACGAAAATATGTAACTAATGTTTTAAAGTGATATTTTATGTTATTTAAGCTTATAATAATTATTTTTTTAGAATTACAAACTTTACGGTGGTTTATCTCAGTTTGTGTTTTTTCGCATTCAAAATGCTTCTCCTTCCATAAATATTAATCAATCACTTCCATTTTCCCCCTGTGTTTTATGCATAATGCATGTAACAAAATTAGGCCTCCAGTTTGTGTGCTGTAAACTTAATACTTTTTTTTTAAAAAAAATTTAATGTTGGAGATTTTGGTATTTTTTTCCGTTGAATTTTAGCATGCATATCTACATTTTATTTTTTCTCTTAACATTAATTAAGCTATTGTAAAATCAATTCACAAATTTGTTTAAGACATTCTAATGGAAAGTTACAAAAAATTTCAGGTAAAATAATTAGTAAATACAAAAGGAGTATTATTTTAAAATGTTCCATATTTTTTTTTTAAAAAAAAACTTTCAATTTTTTAAAATTGTGTGAATAATTTACACAAAATTTCATCTCGTATTATTTTCTTGAATAAAAACATTATATGAAATGCTAAAATAAAATTTTTAAATACATAAATAAAAAATAATTGTTTAAAATATGCCAAGAGTCCCCTTAATGAGAAAGGCAATAATATTGTTCAGTACAACGTTCATTTTTCTTTACGTATTTTGAATAAATTTTTTTAATGGCATTCTTATTATTTTTCTAGAATAACATTTGCATTTCTTAGGAATGCACGTAATTTATAAAATAGCTTTATTAGGACCTTTCTTCATACTTTGCCTAAATAGCATTTGGCATTCTATAGAATGCCTAGGTATTTTATACAATGCCTAGGCAAAGTATGTTACAATTCTCCTACTTCTTACTTTGCCTAAAAACGTCAGGCATTCTACACAATGCCGGCATTTCATACTTTGCCGGTAACATATATATTAGTAAGAATTTAATTAGATTTCTTATGAAGTTAGAATTAAAACAAAACCTTAAGAAAATTGGACGGTAAGAAGAATGTAATGGTACTGAGCTGTGGCTGCTCATTTTTTACTAATTTTTACACAAAGAAAGTTAAATTCTTAAAAGAATATTTATGAGCAGTGAGGGTGAAGGGGGAGGGGCTGAGGTGCAATGACCTTTATTGCAGAGGGAAAATTTCGTCTGCGGTAATTGGATTTGATTTGGTCACAATATGGCGCACGTATTCTTAATAGATTCGTTACTATTAGCAATATTTTCGAAAAAATTCGAGGCTTAATTAAAGTTTTCAAATTTGCCAGTGACAAATTTTGGGAAGTTTTGCCGAACAAATAGCAGTCTCAACCTTAATTAATTAACTTTTTTCAAATAAACTTTTCACCCTTAAAAATATGTAAAAAAAAAGTTGCTCGAAAATTTTATTTATTTTGCTTGAATTGGAAATATCGTTCAAGAGTTTTAATTTGATCTGGCTGAATTATTTTCTGTACCTTTTTAGTCTACTTTCAATTATTTTATGAAAAGGTCATCGGAGATTAAGCCTAAAAATAAAATAACTGGGAACTAGATTTCGGAAGTATATATATATATATATATATATATATATATATATATATATATATATATATATATATATATATATATATATATATATATATATATATATATATATACAGAATATTTTAATTCCGTTTTTTCTGAATGTGGATATATCCTCGTAATCGTAATAATCTCCATGAAATTTTTTTAAAGAAAATTCCTGAAATTTTGGATATACTTGAGGGAAAGTTTTCATTTTATTTTATTTCTCTGAAGCTTATTAATTTGTTATTTACAAAAAGTAATACAACTGTTTAAGGTGATCAATGAATAAACAGAAAAGGGGTGTACACAAGGGTGGGGTTTGGAGGCTCAGTGCTTCCTTCCCCTACAAATATTTAATTTTTATCATAGAGATTAAGTCTCGGTTATTTCGTCTACGTCAGGGGCGGAAGACTTTTCCAAGGTACGGGCTGCTTCTACTGTTTTTAAGAAAACAAGGACATCGTATACTTTGAAAAAATCAATTTTTCAATTTTAGTTGTAAAAAATAGTGCTTATTTTTCTGAATCTAAAAATGTATAATACTTATATGTTTGTTGATAAAATAGCCCTAAAATATGAAAAATAAAAATGTAAACAAATGACCACGCCCTTTTTGACACACCCCTTTGAACTTTAAATATGTAGTTTCCCCTGTGTTTGATCTATATAAACGTTCTATATAGTGAACAAAATATCTTTTAGTACGTAATGTCTAATTTTTAAAAAAATAAATTTATACGTGCAAAAAGAAAATTAAGATTTTCATAATTTTAAGGTTTTATGATTATTTTAAAGAAACTATGCAATTAAATCGTTAAAAAACTGGTTCATTATGTTTGATATGTTGCTGTATATATATGTGTAAATGTTTTTGTGTATTCAAAGAATATTTTTGTAAGAAATGGTACCTATACATGAAAATATGTATTACAAGATCTCGAAAATTATGTTCATGTTAACTAAAACAAAGGGGGAAAAACATATGAATTTAAAATTACTTTTGTAACTCTAGAAAATGATTAAGAATTATTATTAGTCATATAAAAATAGGCAAGCAAATATTAGTCAAGTGTATAATATGTGGAAATATTGTTTTTTTTTAGTTTTTTCACTTTTTCTCAAAAGCATATTTTTTTGTATTTAGGTACATTTTAAAAAAAAAGCTATTGCACTATATGATTCCAGATTTTTTATACTTCTATACAAAATGCCTATGCATATAGTGAACCTATTTTTTTCTATTAAGATAGTGCCTAATTTTTAAAAAATAGTTTTATGCATAAAAAAAGCAGAAAATAAAAAAAAAATTCAAATTTCAAAGTTTCATAATTTTTTTAAAGAAACTGTACTAACATTTTACTAAAAAAAATAGGTTAACTGTTTTTTGTGTATTGTTTTATATATGTGTAAAAATATTTTGCATAAAAAAAGGATACTTTTTTAAAAACTGGTACCTAAACACAAGTATATATTACGAGTTCTCAAAAATTATGTATTACTTAAATTAAGTAGTAAAAAAATAACTTTTGGAGTAAAAAGTTATTTTTGTGGTTCTACAGAATAATTAAATAATCTTTATTAAGAACGTAAAAAATTTAAGCTCTATTGGAAATTGTAAATGATATATGTCTCATAAACAAAGGGTCTTAATTTTGGCATTTTACTCTTTCGAGCATGTCCCGGTTCCCTTAAGGTGTTGTTGTCCACCCAGGGGGGTGTGTAGGTGTGGCTATTCTGTAAAAAAAATGGTAAGTTTTCTTTTCTTAACACTTGTTTTCAACATTGTACCCTTCTTTTATAATATGACAGATTACTATTTTTACTACAAAACACAAGTTTCACAAAATCATCAACTTGAATGCTTGAGCATTTATAAGTGACTGCTAGACCATGGAACCGGGACATCTTCAATGCAGCGAACATAGAACATATATGAACTGAGGAATCTAAAACGGACATATATACTAATAGTTATTCGCTGCCGATTCTCGCTCCATCGAGGGACATGACATCAACTCGAGAACCCTATCATGGGGAAGCGCGGGATTTGGAATGATGTCTCCATAGCCAATCCCGTGCTACCGCGAGAAGAGCGGATCATAAACATTTATTCTCCCCTCCTAGCTGTGTGTGGGAGAAAATTCATTGCTACGGCTGGCATCGCAGCGATTGCTTTTCCCCCTACAGTGGCAGTGAACGTGTTAAGCGTTATCGTTTGCTTCCAATGAAGGCATGTGTGTCATCTGCATATTATTCGAATAATTTACTGAAGTAAAAACAGTCGTATCGTTTATGAAAAGCCGATTCTCCAGTCTAGCTGGTGTCGGTGTTCCATAAATATGTTTCTCTTAGTATGCGCGTCTTAGGTCCTAGTAAAGGCGGTCACCTCAAAATGATTTGGTGGTTCACCGGTTGATCGCGATCAACTTAATGCCCCTCCCTGGTCTATGTTTTTTTTTTAATATTCCATTATAAAAAATGGTTAGTGTGCGCAACTAGTTTAAACATCTATTTTTCCTTTCGTCACAATTTTTAGGAAATGTTTTCGAAAATTTTAAAATTTAAAATGATTTGATTTATATATTTTAAGATTTGGATCAAAGTTTTAGGAGAAAAGCGAAGAGAGAAATCTATCAGTATGAAGTAGTGGTTAGCGCAGGGGACTGGAGAATATTTTCCTCCCCTTCAGTTCCATGCAGAAATTGGGGAGGTGGAGATAGGTAGTGTCGCCATCTATCGTCCCTTCGGAGATTTTCGTCGAGCTAAATCGTACTGTCACCTGTATGGTGCTCAAGGCCAACGACAGGCGTACTTCTAGCCTCTTGCCACAATGAATTTCGTGGGCCTCGATCTGACTACGTCAGACAGATGGCATTAGAAATAACAACAACAACATGAAGTAGTGATAGTTTAGAAGGTCTATTTTCCGATGCGATTTATCTTTTGTTAGGCTTATCGGCGTTATTAAGACTATCTTCATCAACTATCAAAGAATTCGATCAGAGTTTGAGGAATATTTTCAGACAGAAAGTTGTTACCATTTTCATATAAATTTGTCACTTCATAATCTACACATTCGTTTATTATAGAGTATTTTTAAAATTCACACATTTTAAGAATACTATAATTTGTAATTCGGTTCTGTACTGTAAACTGTAATTTTGTTCAACTTTAATATTTAGTATTACACGAAGCTTTAATACATTCCTAAAATTTATTGTAATTTAAGGAGACGGTTGATTTATTAAAGAGACTCCAAGATAAAAATATTGTGTTCTTTCAGACTTCGCGATTTGTTACATTTCAGGTAATCTACAGCAATTTTGACTAGATACTAATTAAACAGAGAGAAATCTAAGTTACCTAATAGTTAAACATATAAAATATAATAACAAAAATATGCATTAATTTATAATGATTTTAACAATATAAATTAATTAATATATTAAATTAAACTTAATATGTAATAAACTCAGTAACGTAGAGAAAATTTTTCGAAATTTGATTTGATTTAAAAAAATAAATGCAGAATGAATTCACTTCTTCTACAGACTTAATATTTTATAAATGTTTTGTATCCATATTAATCGAGTCGTAATGATTCTTAACTCGGGGCAGTTTCATGGGAGCTTTCGACAATGTTGGCGTTGTTTCTGTCGAGTAATATGTCCGAGTCCCTACGCCACTTAAGACACACCCTGTTAAAGGGCTGTTGCACATTAAATCTGCCTATGTTCAAATTTCTGACATTGACATGGTAGGGAAGATTGGAGAATTATGTATAAGGAATGACGCAGTCTTCGTCATTTTGTAACGTGTTTATCTGCGAATCTTCCATTAATTATCTTGGCTAAAATTATTCTTTTTAACTATATATTCTGTTGAAAACGTTACCGCGAAAAAGAAGACGGGATTTATTTAAATGAGGTGTTCTATTTAAGCGTTAGCATTTAGGTACATGATGATAGTCGATGGATGGTCGATAATTGATAATTGGAGATTAAAAGTGATTAAACTGTGAACACGATTTACGACCGGGGGTCGAAAATTAAAGCAAAGTTAATTACTGAGAATTGATGTGTAGGAGTCAAGAGTTCTCCAAGAGTAAGTTAAATAAGCTTTAATTATATATTAGTAGCCTTAAGCCACCGCGATTGCGCTTCTAATTATTTACTAAGTGTTTTTTACACTTAGTTGTGTTGATTAAGTACAAGGGATAAAAAAATTGCCTTTAAAACTTGCTGTGGCTGATCTTTGCTCGAATCCCCAAAAACCAACTACCCAAAGTGGGTTGTTACAACTTGATCAGGGTTAAAAAATACGAGGACCATTGCCAATAGCTTTCGCATTGGCTGCTTTGTGTGTTAATAAAAAATCAATTTAAAAGCATTTTATATAGGATGGAAAGAATAAAAGTAAATACAATGTGTAAAAAGTAACATCTATTCTGGGAAATATATCAGTATCATTTTTCTCCAAAGCATGATAGAAGAAAGTCAGATTAGGACAAAAGGTTTTGAAACAAAATTTTCGATTTTAGAACAATTTAAAAATTCTACGTAATTTGACTCATCAATTATTTCTTGGATTTTGAATTGCATACCAAATCAGGTTAAAAACAAATCAAATTTTTTATACAAATTTCTCACAATTTAGTGAAAACTCGAAGAGAAATCTTTCTTTGTCGTTATATATTTTTGAAAAGTAAACTCACACACACACACACAACACACACATTACCGGTGAAAGCAGGCATAAAAACATATATAGAGACACAGCTTTCCCTTTTATAAATTGGATATACTTATTGCATACTTGGCGATTTGCAACTATGTATCTTAACTATTACAACTATTTTATCAACTATGTATTTTAAATGTCAAATAGGGCTGATCTCGAAGACTAGATAAAATGACTATCATTTTGAGTATAAAAAAATATCTACGTTAGTTACAATACAATTGTTATTAAATCAAAACAAGTATTATTTCACGAAACTGCAAATTAATAGGATTAGTATAGTAAATTTATTGATTTAAATTGTTTTCATTAACATTTACTTAAATTGTAACAAAAAAATAATTCTTATTTCAAATATCAGTTTAAGAAGTACATTTTTACTTTCAATACTTGTTTTAAAAATGCTAAAAGTCACTGTCTCCAAGCAATTTTTTTATTTACGCAGAATAATTTTTAAAAGAAAATGCTTCGTTAAGAGTTCGATTTCATGCTATTATTGCCTTTTTCCTCTATTGCCTTTATCCTTTACTTTCAGATTCATCGATTTTTAGTACAAGAGCATTCGACAGAACTATTGCGAGTTAACTCAACTCCTACAGTTTGCGGCTATATTGTCAGGCGAATTGAAAAAGCAGTTTTTTAAATCATGCGCAATTGATGCATTACAAAATCTAATGCTGAAAAATGCTTCTATTTTTCCCTTTTGTCACTCCTATAATGGTTTTTATAAAAACTAATTTTTATTTAAATGAGGCATTTGAGTTTGGCTTATGCCAGTGCTTCTCAAACTTTCAATACTTGCGAACCAATATTCAATCATAATTTCCATCGAATCCCCCCCGCCCGTCTCCATACAATAATAATGTATTGAATTCAATAATACTATACTTTGATACTAATACAATATATATATATATATATATATATATATATATATATATATATATATATATATATATATATATATATATATATATATATATATAGGGTGTTTTTTAGATGTATAGAACTTTAAATTGCAATAAAACAACGATGTATTATTCGATTGACATGAATTTTTTTATTCGAAAGATAATCTTGTGGCATTACATTTTAAATATGATCTCTGGCATATGACTGCCACGGCTGGCTCGGATGTAGTCCAATCTGGACGTCCAATTTTCGATGACTTTTTCCAACATTTGTGGCCGTATATCGGCAATAACACGGCGAATGTTGTCTTCCAAATAGTCAAGCGTTTCTGGCTTATCCGCATAGACCAATGACTTTACATAGCCGCACAGAAAATAGTCTAGCGGTGTTAAATCACAAGATCTTGGAGGCCAATTCACAGGTCCAAAACGTGAAATTAGGCAGTCACCAAACGTGTCTTTCAATAAATCGATTGTGGCACGAGCTGTGGGACATGTTTTGCCGTCTTGTTGGAACCATAGCTCCTGGACATCATGATTGTTCAATTCAGGAATGAAAAAGTTAGTAATCATGGCTCTATACCGATCACCATTGACTGTAACGTTGTGGCCTTCATCGTTTTTGAAGAAGGATTCCACCAGCCCATAAAGCGCACCAAACAGTCAGTTTTTCTGGATGTAACGGTGTTTCGACATACACTTGTGGATTAGCTTCACTCCAAATGCGGCAGTTTTGTTTGTTGACGTAGCCATTCAACCAGAAGTGCGCTTCATCGCAAAACAAAATTCGCTTATGAAAATCGACCATTATTTTCGAAATAAAATTGCACAATTTGAAAGCGTTGTTCAGGCGAGAGTCTATTCATGATGAATTGCCAAACCAAACTGAGAATAAATCACTTGACAGCTGTTAAATCGGTCGCCATCTTGGAAAGTAATGCCAACTTAAACTTCTATACCTGGAAAAAAACACTCTTTACGACGGAAACCTCTTAAGTGCCACCGGCGTATATAAACGCCTCTCTCAGCCAAAGCATTAATTGCCCCGGGCGTATATATACGTCTTTCTGAAGTACGATTAGTTTCTGGTGCACTGCTATTCATAAAATCATTTCGAAGGAGTTACAATGCAGTAGAAGGAGCTTGACAGTATTTACGAAGGATTTTCTTATTTCAGAGGATTGCTTATTCATTCCTGTTCTACCCCCCCACAATACATCCCATACGCACGCCTCCGTAGAAGACGATGGCATTGGGGAGCGAATCCCGTAACTTTCGATCGTCAGTTAAGGGGTTAATTATAAACCGTACAAATTATCAGGATAAGTGTTAATTTTTGTATATAATTTTATTTATGACAAGCGCATGGGTCAATGGTAATTATTAAACTTGTTCTTAACTTAGAATTGTTAAATGAATTATAAAATACATTATGCAGTACTGATATATATTTATGTGTATTATATCAGTGTAAATGTGTATTTTATTTTTTATTATATCACAATGTAGTTTGTTTATTTACTTTCAGTAAATTAATAATATTTTTAAGTAACCTTTTGTTTTCGACTTTTTAATATGCTCGCGCCCTCCTCATAGAGTTATCATGCCCCCCCAGGTCACAGTTTGAGAAACGCTGGCTCGTGCAAAATAAGTTACAAGAAAATTCTTTCTTCCCAACCTTTATTCGAATCTATCATATTCTACGCAAAATAGGTTACTATCAAATTTTTGTGTACACATAAATTAAGTTTCAAAGTATTGCATACAAAAAAAGAGATAATATACAAAATAAATATTCCATAAAAAAGTATCTAAAATATCCTTTTTCCCAACAAAGTGATCTAATAACGATAAATACGTACTCTAATATCCTGGCACTCATGTGCTTAGCAAAACAAGTTCCGAGAAAATATAATTCACTCAACTTCTCTCTCCGTCAAAATTGTTTTCTATTCTTTCCCATCGGGGAGTGAAATCAGTCAAGAGTGAATGAACCGAAAACGCCTGTGGTGATGTTTTCCCCTAAAAGTGATTCATGATGTTGGAAAAACTATTTTACAGAGCTTTCAACTCTAACAACAGAAAATCTGCTTTTCGGGGGTAAAAATGGTTTCCCAGAACATTTAACTTTGTAACAATTTGTTTCCTAACTTGCTCAGAAACGCGTAAAAAAATAACACACAAGTTGCGTTTATTCAATTCCATAAATCTCTTATTGAAACGCTGTAACAAAGCTTGTTACAAAACTTTTATTTCTTGAGGACTTAAAATCGGATCATTAGTTAAAAGAATCAAATAAATGTGCATCTTGAAATAAAAACGCAAAACAAGGCTATTTTCTCCTATTAATATATTTTTAGAACATGAAGTCATATTAAGTATTTGAAGAGCAAATTGAAAAGAGAAATTTAATATCTTTATTGTAAATAGGCAGGTTTAAGGCTCACATTAGATTTTTTGGTTTGACAGTGGCTTAAAACTACTTTTAAAATAATATACATATCCCCCCTGAAAAATACTAAACAGGTTTTTTTTTTAAAAAAAATAATAAATTTAAAGCTGTTTATCGAAGTTTTTAGAATCTCTAATAATTTGAATAGAATTAGAGAGAAATTGGGTATTTATTTTCTGAGTAAAACTATGGCGAAATTAATTCACTTATTCCCTATTCCATTCATCCCCTGTGACAACTTATCACATATCTGATAATCAGTTTTATTATATTGTTCTTTATTGACCACATACGATATTACAATGATTTCTTTATGATATTACGCAAGTAGAAATCTTCATAAATAATTGTGTTTCTGCATGACCGGCTTAATTCAGGATGGTGACATGAGCAAAGCAATCACACGCCTTTTTCAAATTAAAGGTGACAATTGTCTCAGCTGGCTGTAGTATTTGCAATAGTATTCTTATAGAGGTACTATGCTGATATTTTTAAGGTATCCAACTAATTGCGACAACTTTTTTTAAAAACAATTAAGATATGGGGATTTTTTTGTGGTTTTTAGATTTATTAGTACATTTTAAGAAAATATGCTAAAATTAAAAAGAAAAAAATTATTATTACTAAAATGGGGAAAAATGGGAAAAAATGGGTAAAAATTTACAAAAAGTTACAAAAACGAGGCCCGTTCTGTACAAAACATTTATGAAAAAAAATTTCAATTTTAATGTGTTGCTTTGCTATTCATTTTTTAAATGACCTTCAGGATAAAAGGTATTTTAATTTTTCAAAAACTAGAGCACTTTATCTTAGTTATTATATGAAACTGCTTATAAAACAGTTATTATATTAACATAAAGGACTGTAAATTTTGTAATAAAATAGAGATTGATAAATATGAAGGTTAACACTATTCTAATATTAAACAAAACACACAAAATATTTCAGTTAATTATTTTCAAAAACTTTTGAGCGATCGCTGTCCCCGTTTTAGCATTTAAAAAAACATTTCGAGTAAATCGCGTTTTAAAGTATGAAATATTGCTTAAAGTAGTGGCATCTGCGTTTACTAAAACACTTGTAGTTTTGTTTCTAGTGAATGGAAAATAATACTCTTGGTATTTTTATAAAGCTAATAAGATGGCCTATAAAATAAATCATAGAATCATGTCAATGTTTAGCAAAATTTAGGGTATTTAGATACCTTAAACCAAGTACATTTTTTACGTATATGTGTTAATATCGTTAACAAATTGAGGTATGATCAAAATATATCTGACTTTTATTTACAAAAAAATACTGTCATATTCAATCTTTAAATAATATTCTTCAGCCCCTTCTCGGTTGTCGAACACTTTATCCAACGATTCTTCTACTCTCAGCAGGTGAATTTCCTTCTTAGTCTGCTGTCCTTTTTCAGTAATTTTGTCAAAAACGAAAATCTAGTGGTGTTTATTTATAGTTCCTTATTGGCTCTTCTAATAAACAATGTATCCTGCAAAACACTATTGTTTTAGCACGTGGCAAACGTTAGCTTGTCAAAGCTCAGTGGTAGGCCTGTGTTTGAGATATTCTTTTTTTAAAAGAGAAATAACTCTAGTACAAATGAATGCGATCGGCTTAATACCTTCTGCAAGTAGGAAAAATTAAAACATCTAATGTACGTACCCAAAACCACGTCTCTGTAGTCTCAATACTCACCAAGAATTCTAATTTTAACACATACGTCATATTTAAAGTTTCTTTAAAAAATTAAATGCTGGCAACAGTGAGTGAGTGAAACGTCACACTATTCAGCTACTCAAAGGCTTTTAGCGACGGATCTCGTAATTTTGAATCATGGTCAAGTGACGAGAATGACACCTTCTCTCATAAATTCCACATCACACCAACGGAAGAATGTTTGAGTCTCGACATATTTAACATGGATCGGCCTCCTCTGCACGGTGGGTCTTTAGCGGTACAAGACTCGAACCCATGACACGCCGGACACGAGTCCGTTACTTCGACCTGCAGGGTTCTGCGGCCCACTGACAACAGTGGTGGATGACTTAAAGGAACAAACAGCATCATAAACACCAAGTGAAAGTGTTTCAATCTGTACAAATGTTGCTTTGGGAACACGTGACCAAACGACATTATGAAAACTTTCATTCGGGTTTTGTGTTTTTCCATGCAAACATTTTTTCAACAGATCAGGATGGGAAAGATCTCTAAATATAGGACGCATTGCTTCAACAACAGCAACCGGAAGACTGTTTTTATGTTTGTAAGACTTACCTGATGCTTCAGCCTTTTTAAATCCACACCATGAATCTTTCCCGATGGGACAAAAACCATGTTGAGGATATTCATCAGTTGATAACTTATGCAGAAAAATGGCCCAGATAGCTTGCCGCATATTCTGAACACTGCTGTGATTTCTCCGAATAGCTGATCCATAGTATGACTGCAAGTTATCAATTTCATGTTCAGTCAAACGATTTTTCCCACTTAAACACTTACCGTCTGACAAGATTTTGCCCTTTCAATTGAGCTTTTAATCGGCGTAATCTTGTTCCCATGCCCTTCATTACATGGCCAATACACTCCAATTTTTCAATTGGATATTCATTTCCATAAATGTTTTTCTTTTTTACTGCATCAAATGCTTTGCAATCCCATCTCCTAAGTACGTAATATATCGGGCATTATGTAAAGATAATGACCGTTGAAAAATTTTAGACGCACCTTGGATTTCCATCACTCCACTAGATCCAACGTAGTTCCTTTTTTACAATCCTTTTCATGAAAAGGCAAGTTTTTTACAAGCGCAATATTTCGAAAGAATATCAACATCTATCACCTTACCTGTATCAATGCTGGTCACAGTAACTACACCATTCAAGGATGTGTAACCACGCTTCTGCCATGTCCCATCTACAGCTACTGCTATATTTTTGTTACCTTCATTTTCACAAATAGATTCCTTCGCAGCATTTTGAATTGAATTCTCATAAACAAGTTTAGCAGCATTTAAAATTCGCTTACCGTAAGGAGAAAACCTTGTAGGTGGTTGTGGAAGATTCATTACGCCACAGAACATTCTCCCTGCTTCTGCACCTTTTCAATTGAACGCATAGCATACACAAACCTAGTATTTATTGTAGCAATTTGTGTTCCTTCATGAAAATTTGAAGAAGAGAATTCTACACGATATGGACAAGCAAAACATTTCAGGACAAACGTAATAGCCAGTCCAGACTTACCTTTTAAAACTTGCATGTCTAAACCACTGTTGCACATTTTACAGTGAACTTCATTCTTGAAAACAAAAGCAAGAATATTCAAATTCATGATTGCATTTAAAATACCTACGCTATCACCAAAAGAAGAAAAACTCTCATTTAAATCGGGAATTTTCTTTTCTTTTGCACATGACTGCTTTGAATCATGTGCATGTTCAGCTTGAGCATTTAATTTACAATCAGTGGTACTTACTTTGCTATTAAAAGTATTCTTACGTGGATAATACTTACCTTTGCGTTTCTTGAAAACTTTTTGCAATCTTGGCATTTCAAAATTTCAGAAATTTTAAGTATCGATAAACGACAAGTGCTCAAACACAACGTGTTCGAAAGCGCCAAAAATAGGTAAACAACCTTAACAGTTACACTTGCAGTTATTCTACAGTTAATTTCGTGGGAATAAATAAAACAGATAATGGCTTTGCAAGAGCATCTCAGTTTTAAAAGGCCAATGTTTACATTTCTATCTGTCAAAGTAGGCGTGGCAAATCAGTTGATTATTTTTTAAAAAACATTTTAAAATACTTCTAATTCAAAAATTGACTAGTATGTTATATCATTGGAAAGGGCTTAATTTGGAGATTTGAGAAATATCAAAATCTCAAAATAGATTTCTGGAAGGTGTTTACCATACCGACTGTCCTTAATAGAACCGTAACAACACACGAATAAAACCCATTATTTCTCCACTATCAGACTAATGTGCCCACGCAATAGCGGGTTTTTGTCCATTTTCGGTGTAATTTTTATATGTCCTGTAATTTATGTTTGTACATGTCCTGTTCAAGCTAGTTTTGTATTTTATGATGTCTCATGCTGTGACACCTCTCAATATACAAATTGCATTCAAGTCACTGCGGCAAATTGCATTCAACTACTTGATTTGACTACTAAAAATAACGCCAAATTTTGGGAGATTTTTTAAAATTAAATTTGTGAATGAAAGAGGCAAGAAAGAAGTGATTGATTGGTGTATGAATGAAAGATTAATAATAGGATTTAGGTATAAATATACAATTTCTTATGATGCGAATTTGAGAAATGTTTTTTTGGCGTTTGTGGATAGGATAATCCCGTTCTTATCTACACGTACACCCTTAAAATATTATCAGGTCTTGTCTTTGGTCATCACCCATGGAACCCTTGATAACGTGAGAAATCCCCTACTTCACCCACGAGCTAGATGTATCTCAAGGATAAAGAGGCCGACCTCTATCATCCCGAGAACTTAGAGAGAGCAGACAGAAAGTGCGATGGAAAACTTCGAGCAGGACGGATGTAATCTCCTCCCTCTCACACAACAGAATTTGAACTGTAACGAACTAAACAATCCTTTTAATAACTTTGATGTATTGTAATTAATAACTCTCTCTCTGTGACGTAAATAAACCAAATATTTAAAATAATAAATATCACGCTACTATTATTTTTTCTCTCATACGTCATATCGCCTAAAAGATCAAGGGGTAAACTAGGACGTAACCTATATTCTGATATAACTATTTTATTTAATGCTTTTTCTCAGTTATGTTCAACAATATATTTTGAAAGAATTATTTTACGTTGTTAGTTTATCTTAAATTCACCGCAAGCGGTTTACTTATAATTTCTTAGATTTTTGAGTCAACCAGTAACTGGAATCGACATAGAAAAATAAATTGTGAATTTGTTATGTGATACATCGTTATAAATATTTTTCAAATGAATAGACTGGCAAATTCTTCTCTCAAAATTCGCTTTTACTTTTCTTTTTTTTCTTTTTACATCAAACTGTTTGAGTTGAAAAGCACGTTTGACTTTCTTTTGTTACACAAATGTATCACAATGTTCACGTTTTTCTTCTTCAACAGAGAATATCACCTTTATTATTCTGGGAAATTCTAGAAATTCATTTCAAACCATGGTGAATACAATTTCATGATATTATAAGCTAAATGAAAAAATCTGTAAATCGAAATAGTTTCATTATTATGTGATTTCATCCAGTCTTGTTATAACACTTACTTACTGAATTTCAGAAAGTTACACCGTGAAATTCAGAGAATATTCCATTCTAAAATTAGAATTCGACTTAAGTTCTGGAGTCGATGTAAAATGAAAATTTCACAAAAAATACTTATGTTCCCGGAATCTGTTATTGTATATCATCCAGGAAATACTTCTTCTAAGAAGAAATTAAGAATTGTGCATGGTGTTTGCGATTTTAAATTAATCATGCATATATTTTGTATTGAATCCAGAAATTATAAAAATATGTAATAAATATACTTTCAGATGTTAAAGGAAAATTAATTCATTTCGAGGACTTATTTTTGAAGGGAGTGCTTCCGGAAAATATTCTGCTTCTTTGAAAAGGTTATATTAATTTTTTGCGGAGTAATTTTAAAATGCATTGAGCCCCTGTTTGCAAAATACACAATATTAATTACACTTTCTCTTTTCCGATTGATTTCTTTTAGAAAAGGAACACATGATGAAAGGAACGCATTTAAATCAACATTGTAGAAACTGCAATTCGAAATAGGCTTTCCCTAAAGCATAAAAATAATGTTAATTTTCTCTCTATGTAAGGAAATAATTTAAAATCTCTAAAAATGTGGAAGAAATTATTAAAGCAAATAACAGTCTTCGTAAATGTTATGTATGTTTACGAAACTCTTTAACTAAAGTTTTATTTAGAAAATAACTGGTTACTTTTTTCTCTCGAGATATCTACTCAATTTTCTGAAGTCAAAGAAATTTTATTTTCTTCACTAAGGAACTCATAATTAGGTTATTGTTATGCTATATTTAATTAGTTTGTACGATGGAAAAATATTAAGCCTTCATTACTTCATTAGAGAAATCTCTGTATTTTATGTCGGAATGTAATTATAGTTTAAGATTTTTTTTCAAATTTTACGTCTTTGTTTCGTTTGATATTTGAAAAGTCAAGTTCAGATAAGATATTTCTTTTTTAATAATGATGAGGAAAAATTACAACAGAATAGGTTATACAGTTAAATGATCTTGTAACGGGTCTATTCACGTTCTTTCTGCTGATAAGCCTTTTGGGGGGAAAAATGGGTCTTTAAATATTATTCTATTGAAAACTTTCCTCCGAAGAAGAAGACGTGATTATTCAAATCAAGGCTTGTATATAAAGATTAACTTTCAAGCTCGATGAGAAAGAGGGAAGTTAGAAGTTAACAGGATAACAAGTAACGATTAACGTAAAGCTAGGCGAGAGCACTTTGTAGATCGTTTGATTAATATTAAGATTGACGATTTGGTCAATTAGTTCTTAAATTGGATTCAGTCTTTTTGAATTGGATTACTTTAGAAATTATCTTCAAATATAAGAAGGTGTATTGCCTGTGATCGTGCTAAGTATAAGTGATCCGGTTTATTATTATTTCTCCTATTATCTCGTCTACCTCGCTGTTGTTCCCATATTTATCAATTGGTGCATTTCTTAACTTGGATTGTTGAATTTGGGTCGTTGTTGAGAATTATTAATCAATAGAGTTTGTATTGACTATGGCTCATCTTCTATCTGACCCTCTCACATTAATGGAAAAGATAGTCAATCCATTACAATCTTTTCAGTTTATTGTAATTTTAAAAAAATGAATGTGTACATATTTTATACAAATGTATTAGTTTTTCTTTTAGACTTTTAAATTCTTTTATCCTTTCCTCTAAATTTAAAATATTTTAATCACTATAGACATGGGATGAAGTATATCGTCGGCTTAATTATCAGAATGCTTTATTCCTTCTGGATGAATTTTACAGGAGTAAGGAAAAACTGTTTATTTTTAATATGCACGGGAATTATTTCAATGCAATTATGAATCTAGTAGTAAACATGATCAAGGAACTTAATTTTAAAATTTATTTTTTGATTTTTTTACTTCAAAATACTCCCCTAGATAGCATTAAAAGTATTTTGAATTTTTTTTTTTGAAATTTTACGCATTCTGATAATTAGGCCAATGATATTTAATTTGAATTATTTTCAAAGTAACATAAACATTATAACATATATTTTACACTCAGGATCATAATTAATTTTTATCAGAAAGAAAAAACAAGTAATATAAAAAAACTTTTTTAGTCAATTCCTACTGAGATCAACAAAGAAAAATTTATTTTAGCTACTTTTTATTAAACAGTTACAATTAACATAAATATGTATATACATATGACAGAACCACTACATTAAGTGGTAATTAATTTTTATGTATTATCATTAAAGTATCGTATTGTCATCGAAAACAATCGTGTATATAAAATTTCAGTTCAACTGAATGCTTTAAGACGTGAGAAAAAAAAATCTTTTCAAGTTTTGACACATCTCGCCAAAAGGATCGCTAAGTCGCCAAAAATGATGCCAACGTAGCTGTATTTGTAACTCTTTAAATAATTAGCTTTAATTTATTAATTTTTATTAACTATAATTAAATTACTGCATTGTCATCCAAAATAATCATATATATATAAAATTTCAGCTCAATTGAACGTTTTAAAATGTATTTTATTAACGATTGAAAATTCCACCAAGATAAATAAATAAATAAATATATAGAGAGTGTGAGCTAATAGTAGGAAATGAAAAAACGCGACTCTTGAGCTTCTTGAAAATGTTTGTATAGACTTTTAAGTGACGAGGAAGGTGGACGAAAGTGGTTGATTGAATATTTATTAACGTCGCACTCAGAAGATATACAGGGGGTCCTGGCGACGTAAATCGTAATTTGAACTACGGTCTAGAAAACCCACTCTCCAAACTTCTACATCACGCTAACGTATGGAAGATGAAATTCAAGATTTAACGTGCATCATCCTCTCTACGTGACACGTCTTCAGTGGCGTAGGGACTCGGATCCATGACAGAATAGAAATAACCCCAGTCACGAGTTCGTGCCCATGACTACTCGTTTACCACGATGTCACCTAATGAGGCACTGCTTTTCTAACTTCCCCACTACGCTATGAAATAACTTCGAGACTTATCTTATCAATTATAAGTAATATAAAAAAAATTAGGTAAATTTCTACTTTGGTCTAAGAAGAAAAATTTTATTTTATAACTACTTCTTACAAAATAATTTCGATTAATATAAGTATGTATATACATATGACAGAATCACAATATTAAGTGGCAAAATAGAAAGTAATTTTCCTTTCTCCTTTCTATATAGCGTGTTTGACTATTATTTTTGTTTGTTACAATTTGTTTATGAATTAAATCTAATTATTCCAATAAAATAGTATAGTAAAAATAAATCACATTCTCAGAAATTAGGTCATACCAGAAGGGATTCGAACCCACGACCTTTGAATTAGAAGTACAATGCACTATCTATTGCGCTACAGGGACACAAAGAGCGATTTTCCTTTAAAAAATAGTGTTGGACTATTATTTTTGTTTGTTACTATTTATTCATTGCTTCAATTTAATTAATGAATTAACATTTGAAAAAACTGTATTAACATAAAGTATCATCAACTACAAGTTTAAAAAATGTATTTGAACCTGAGTGGATGAATAAAAAATATTTTATTAAGGATTGAAAATTTGAAAAAGACATCTTAATATATATTATAAACGCGAAAGTTTGTGAGGATGTTTGGCCGTCTTTCACGCAAAAACAACTGAATGGATTTTAATGAAACTTTACAATAATATAGCTTATAAATCAGAATAACACATAGGCTATAATTTATAAAGATATTGTGTTAAGTTTTCAAAATATAACGACAATTGTCAAAAAAGTAGGAAAAAATTCCGCCATTTGCAAAAAAGCCCGTGACAGCATTCATCTATCTTTTTATCCCTTTTGTTTTGTCTACGCCATGCTTCAGTGCACTCTCGCTTTTAATTTATTCCGTTCATCCGTGTAATCGTCATTTTTTTAATTTCATAATAAAACTAGATTTCGAAGGGAGAGGTGGTGGAAAGATTTTAACATACAATAAATACAACAAAAAGTAATATCAATGTATTACACTTCCTGATATAAATTATTTACACTATTTTAAGCGTTCATTACACAAAATTTGTAACAATGACAGTGAAAGGAAAAACTATGAAATTTAAATAAAATATCAAAATGTTTTTATCAGTTAGTTTTTTTTTTTTTTTTGAATGTTTTTTCAGTACATGTAAATATATATCTACGCTTTCCCCTATACTGTTTATATATATATATATATATATATATATATATATATATATATATATATATATATATATATATATGTGTGTGTGTGTGTGTGTGTGTGTGTGTGTGTGTGTATCATGATTTTGAAGACAGAATCAGATTAAAAGTTAGAAAAAGGGACGATCTTTATTCAATCATTCCTACATCTGTTCTGACGCTAAGAACAGGGAGGGAGTAAAAAAGCACGCCACGACTTTCGGTTAAAATGGATAACACTTGAAAAACATGTGGTAAGTATCGCGGATTTGAAGAGGGTGCTTGAAAGTTAATGCTGACATATGTTGACTATTAAATCTAACGATCTGGAATTAGATATGTTTATTGGCTAGGCCATATGTTCGGAAGAAATAAATGGGTGATTAGTTTGATACTTGAAGATGTGAACTGAGAAAGATGTGTCAAGTGTGCTAGATAGGGAACTTAATTTTTAATCTAATTTAATTATCCTTACACACACATATATATATATATATATATGTTTATTCAAGCATTAAAAAAAGCAAACATTTCAATAGCTCTATCTGTAAATTTTTCTTTTATTTATTTCTTATAAAAAATGGAATTTAATATATATATATGTTTTTAAAAGAATTATTTCTATTATTTCATTACCAAATTAATTATTTGAAAATTAAAAAGTACATCGTCTATTATTTTGGATAAAAATACATTTCAGAGACATTTTTAAGCTAACTATACGTAACAATTGATTGATTCATGAAAATCTTAAATTTATTATATTATTTTAGTTTCTTAGAAACTAACTATTATTAAAAAATGATGAATGTTTTTTGTTTTACTCTTAGCATTAGAATCGTTTTCTTTTTATTGCTTCACATTAATAATTTTTTAACTAATGCAATATTGTTTTTTAAAAGTCATAGATCGAAATTTGAAGTTATATTTTATCTGTGAGGAGGAGGGGAAGAGAAACAGTAATTTTACATTAAAAAAACCGTGTTATGCCGGGCTAGAGGGAGGGGGAAAAAACCTGTCTTAAATCGAAAATATGTGGAACAAATTTCGAAAAAGGGAAATCTATTGAAATAATTTTAAAAATCCCTAACATTGCGCGCGTACAAACACACACATAATTGCTGGCGTCATGAGGTAAAGAGAAAGCCCGTGCAAAGCCGGGCCATGCAGCTAGTATATATATATATATATATACACACACACACAGGGTGTGTTTGATGTAATAGTAGGAATTGAAAAACGATATGAGTCTCAAAGAGTTGACACCAATCTATGATGGATCTTAATGAAATTTAATAAAAAGAATTTTTTTAATGAGTGTATATCACATATAAATAATTTTAAAAAATATCTGTAATATTTTAAGGTATTAAAACTTTTCTTTGCGTTTTAGAATTGTTCTTTAGGATTTAAAATTTAAAAGTAATGTTTTCGTAAAATTTCCATTCATATTTAAAAATGAAATAAATAATTTCATACACATGGGAATTCAAATTGAATACACGAAGAAAAGATAAAAACTGAATTTTACATCCCAATTATTTTAAATGAAAAAGGAAGAAAAAACTTAAAAATTTCTCATAGACGTAAAGATTTTATAAGAGTACCAAAACATAAACAAATTCTCATCAGTAAATTTTTTTTGAAATTATTTATTAAAGAAGGAAGTTATGAAATTTGTCAATTTCAGGCAGTATCAGAATTTCAAAAAGATTTATTTTTATGTAAAAATACCGAATCTAAGGAAAATAAAAGCAATTAGAACTATCAGGCATTGAAAAGTTATAAGTCCCTTAATATGTAAAAAGCATAACTCAAAAAATATTGGAACTTAAATAATAATTTTTGCTTCAAATGATAAACAACTATGTACGCATAATATTCTTCCAATAAAATAATTTCTGTTAATATCTCATGTCCCATTAGGATGTAACAGCATCCATTATTTTAAGCGATTTATTTCTTACGGAATGACTTGAACTCTTGATTCAACTTGATTGATCACAGATAAATTTCACTTTATCCTAAACTCAAAGACAATTTTCCTCCGGTAATTGCTACATCACGTAACATGATGAGCTTAGAGTATTAAGTGAAGTTCCACCATCCTTCTCATCGCTGATCATAGTTGCAATAAAAGCACAATCTCAGAAAATTAGACTATCCATCTCATATCCGTTAAATACATGTGTAATGTGAGAAAGCCTTTTTGTAACTATCAATTGCAAGATTTTGCACGTGTGTTTGAAAAGGTAAATTGCGTAATATAATCTCTTACGCTCTTCCAATAGCCAAACTTTTAAATTGTTGCAAATTTTATCAATTTTTTTGTCAAAATGGAAGATAAATCACTTTGTGGGTTCCAGAAAAACATCAGAGCTGAAACTCTCTTTTTGTTCTACGATCAACGATGAATTTTTCTAACACATTTTGCTCAATTTTGTAATAGTTTGAAACACGAATAAATAATTTTCGGAACATTTCCATTACTCATAACAAGACAACATTTTGAATGTTTCATTTTTTTATTTTTAAATTTTTATTGCTTAAAAAATAAATCTTCTCTAATAAAGAAAGATTCTCGGGTTGTTTTTTCCGTATTTAACTACCAATTTAACTATCGTTTTATAACGGGTCATTTCGAGAGCTTCCTACTAATCCTCTTGGAGAAAAATTATTTCTTTAAAAATGGTTCTATCGAAAACTTTCTTCCGAAGAAGAAGATGCGGTTTATGTAAATCAGGGCTTATATTTAAGCATTAACTTTTAAGTTCGAAAAAGAGAGAGGTTAGGAGTTAGTTGATAGAAGTTAGTGATTAACGTAAAGTAATAGAAAGCTGAAGCCCAGTGGCTGAGTTGTTAGTGCATCACGCTTTCATAATACAGGTCCGAGGTTCAAACCCCGAGCTGGGCAAGGTTGACTCAGCCTTTCATCCCTTTAGTGGGTCGCTAAAATGAGTATCAAGCTTTCTTGGGAACTTAACACAGAAGGTTTCGTGTCGGACTGACCATCTTGTGACGGGCTCATCGCGCTTTCCATTAATTGTCCTCTTGGGTTCTTTGGCGCCGAAAAAGGCAAATTCTTTCCAACCAAATCCAGAAACGAAGCGTGATTATGCAAAAGAACCTTTTAAATAGCAGAAGTTTAGCGTAAGTAGTGTGGCCTTTGGGAGGAGATTATGCTAGTCTGTGGTTAGGAGTGTTAAAAGTGGGAAGTTATCCGATATTCAAGTGTTCAGCTATTCGTGCCAGTGCGTTCAATTCAAGGTGGATACCATACTACGCGAGATAAAGAAGCAACATTGAAGATTCGAGTGCGTTGCTGCTACCTAGGATATAGAGGTAGGGTCGTTCTATTAAATACTAGGAACTGTGTATATACTGAGTTTAGGATAAGGTGTTAAGGTTAAATATAGTTGTCAGGGACGCGCTTATTTGGTAATACGTATTGTGTGTTTCTTCACCTCAGATCCGCTAAGTTAAAATATAAATATTATCATTGTATAGTGTTTAAGTTAAGATCTTAATAAAGAGATATTAATATTATGGCAACGCATAGTTCTTCATTCACTCCCACTCCTTTATGTCACGAGGAAAACGTAAGGGTAGGGCATAACCCACGGGCAAATGCCTTAAAACTTGATCCGAACATCTGCTCATGCACCTCAGGGCCCATGGTCGCGTATACTGAGTTGGGTACAGTAGGCCTTGGCATCATGAGCTGTCGTGATACTGAGTTAAGTAGAAAGCTAGTCGAGAGTGACTTGTTGATTAATTACTTAATGTTTAAAATTGATAATTAACGATTTAATCAATAAGACATTTGAATTAGAATAATATCGACTATAGAAGTCGAATAGCAGAACGGAATTACGCTTATTTAGAACTCATATTACCAAAACGTTCCAAAAGTAAGTTTGGGATTCAATTCATAATTAAATATTAAATATCCCATCTACCTCGCTTTTGCTCCAATACTTATTTATAGGTGCATTTCCTAACCTGGGTTGTTGAGACTTATTGAAGGATTAATAAATTATATTCGTTTTGATTATGGCTGATCTTCATTCTAACTCCCGAACACTGATGGATGTGAGAGGAAATCCATCACTTTTTGGAACGATAAAAAAATGTAATAGCCAAATATTTATGGTCACGAACCTATGGCTGATATGTTTCTGCCAGACTCCGGTGGCTCTTAAGACCTACCGTATAGTGGGGTTGGTGCACGCTGAATCTGCCAAGACTCATATTTATCACCTTGATGTGGTGTGGAAGATTTGAGAGTGAGGTGTCAACTTCGATGACGTTCTTATGACTTGTTTGCGGTTACAAGTTCCATCACCAATATCCCTTTTGTTGCTTCGTAATGCGGCCTTAATGAGCAATTAATAAATCATTGGAACTATTATTCTCTCTCTCTGAATTATCTTCATTTCATAATGAATTTATACATTTTAATAAAAAATTAATTTTCTGATAAAAGAGAGGGAATTTTTGTAATACACTGATTTTAAAAATTTTATCAATGGACTGCAGGTCGAATAAAGAAATACCGCTACCTGTTTGAGTTAAAACTTTCCTTAAAGTTGTCGCGTAGTGTGATTGGGAAGTTTGGGGCTCTCTGTCGCTTAACCATGATCTTAAATGCAAGATCATGTAGTCTTAAGCTTACAAATAACAAACTGAATACAAGAGTGACTCGATTTTTGAATCTAATTATTTCCAGAATGAATGAATGAGTGAATATTAACGTCGCACTGTTCAGCTATACAATGGCTTTTGGAGACGGACCTCGTTATTTTGAATCATGGTCAAGTGACGAGAACGATACCTGAGCTGGCACCCCCTCTCCTAACTACCATACCACACCAACGGGAGAACGTTTGAGCTCTCGACATATTTAGCGTGCGTTTCTTCCCTACACGGTGGATCTTCAGTGGTACTGAAGATCCGCCAGCTTCGAACTCATGACACGCCAGCCCCGAGTCTGTTACCTTGACCACTAGGTTACAGCGGCCCAATTAAATCCAGAAATATGCGTGGAAGATAATAAAAATGTTTTTAAAATATCAGTTTTTAAATTTGAAACATTAGAATATAAATCAATTACTCTTTATTGAGATCAACATCTATTATTTTTTAATGCATTCGTATAGAGAATTAAATGACATTTTTCCTTTTTACTCTTGAATAAAAAAAATTCTGTAACACCCTTACTCTTTCTTTATACAAAAAAACGTATGCTCTGAGTTGAAACTATACTTGTCGCGTATTCAAGATATCAATCCTTGTTTTTTCAGGTTTTTTAAATATTTATTATGACGACACACACACGACACACAAACAATTAATATAAATTGAAAACTACTATTTTAGGGGTAGGCAAACCCCACCGAATTCGGGGGTTCCATTATCGACCAAAGTTGGTTACAGACTGCCTGAATCCCCCCCCATTGGTTAGGGAAGGTTCACAAGCATTTCCCTTTAGGGATAAATGAGAAGCAAACCCCAACAATACTCTCTTATGACGGTCAAAAATTTGCCATCATGCATTTAGGAAGACTATTTTGTGAAGATCTACTACAACCACTGTAGTTGTACGCAATAACAGTTTTCTCCAGTAATGACATTTTTAATGGATAAACTTCTCTAAAAATTTTTGTAGCATGGACTTTTTTTTAAAAAATTACAGTTTTTTTTGTTTTGTTGTTCTTTTAGTTTTGAATATACTTTATTTTTTTTTTCTTGGTATCTTTTTAAGCAAATCTTTCGAATTCTACGCTGCGTTTTACTTATGGATTAAAATTTAAAAAAACAAGGATTTAACAGATATGCCCCAATTTTAATTCCCCAGAAATTAAGTAGTGAGTATGAAGGGTTAAAATTCAGCAATTAAATCTTTAATTCTGCCTTTATTCTTACTATTTTAGGGGTGAATATTGTGGTCATCTTCATCTAAGGGTTTGTGGTACTCACGTAGTATTATGACGGGGCTTTATCGGTACTTTTTCTAATAATCTTCTTGGGATATCTTTGGGGCCATAATGGCATTTCGTTCCAGTCAAACCCAAAAGAGAGCGTGGTTATGCAGATTAGGAATTGTATATATTGGAACGTTAGTATTCGCGTCGAGCACTAAGTAAAGCTAAGTGAAGTGAGGTAAAACTGTAGGTGAAGTTCTGGGAGAAGAGTCTTAGTGTATTTCTATGAGTTCTAAGAGTCGGTCTAGTAGTGCCAGTGAAGCTGATTAATAAGTGGGTCTGAGACCAGAAGAGTATTGCCTTAGCCGGATCAAGTTGTATCGAAGAATAAATTGAAGATATAAGGACTGTAGCTGTTTGCCGAGGAAATAGCGCTAAGACAGTTTGATTAAGCCTTAAGATTAGAGCGGATTCTTATAAGTTAGGAAATCAGCTATAAATATAGATACAGTGGTTTATTGTGCTATTTGTCATGATTACGGTTTACCTCGCATCACTCCTGATCTTAAGCCTCCTAGACTAGTGTTGTTTTATTGAATATAAATTAAGATAAAACTAAACTAATTTTATTATGGCAGAGTTTAGTGGTCCATCTTTCATTCCCTCAAACATAGGTCACGTGGATGGTGATGAGATGATACCCCCAGCGAGTGGGGTATCACAGTATACCATCGATTGGTTTCGCCAAACAAAAAGACGTCGCCAACTCAAATTACGTTGAAAAATGCTGTCGTTGTAGTTATTCCTTTATAACAAGAGCTGAACCGGTTACTACTATTGGCTGCATATCACGGCATTTGGTGACGTCTTTTGAGGAAATCTTTCGACGGTATGATCGTAAGTACCAATTTGCCAATCATCAACTCATCGATGTCTTCGATTTGTCTTCGATATTCTCAAGACTTTCTCCAAGCTCATAAATCGTCTAAGATATTTAGGCGTACAGAAATTAAAGGAAGTCTTTTCTTAGACCGTTATTTTTTATATCTGTGAGAAAAAAAGTTTTAAGTGTATATGTAACTACATATATTTATAATTTCATGTAATTTTATGATTATTCATATAATATAAAAATTATGAATGTTTGATAGATTATATAAATTACAGAATTCTATATCTATTAGCATTTATAACTAATTGTAAATTTCTTATTATATTCCTTGGATTTCAGTTTAAAAGTAAGAACTCGGTGTAACCCATAGAGAAGCAAAACTACATGGGTTACATAATCGTCAACATTCAAATAAAGTCATGGGTTTGAATTCTGACTCTCTGACAAAGAACAGCATGAAGAAGGCCCCACTGCGTTTTAAATTTAACATTGCTTCAAAATTTCCCAGTAACATAAACATGGAAGAGATGAGTACATACTCTCGAGTGTTGTTCTCGTCACCTGATCGACATTAAAAAAATGTGAAACGTGTATGCGTGTGTCAAGGACTTTGTTCAGTGAAGCATAATAAAAAGTTAGCTAATGTAGAAATAACAATTTAATTTGTATCTAAATTTTTTTTTACCCAAATTAAACTAATTGAATAATATGGTAGTAATTTTTCGGCTAAGTAATTACGGCTTTATTTTATATGTACTGAGTTAAGAAATATATAAAAAGAGGATTCCATCGCAATTATTGAAATAATGGACAGCTTAAAGAATGAAAGAAAAGCTCCTTTCTAAATAACATGACGCACTAGCGTTGAAATCTGTATGCAGAAGTTATTAGTTAATGGAAATACACACAAATTTTCCATTAATTTTAAATATTTATCACCACAACCTCTTTTAAATTAACAAGAAACAAAATTCAATTCCTACGCATATGTAATACAAATCCTCCTCTCCCCCCACTAGAGTGTTTTTCTGTGTAAGTAGATTTTGCGAAAGATGATATCTTATAATATTCCGTTTATTATTTAAAAAACTATAATTTACCTCTTTCACCGAATAAAGCACCTTAATTTTAAATTCAATAAAAAAAATTCCTCAAAACTGTTTTTCTCTTTTAAAAGATCATATTTAAAATCACTTAAGCTGAATGTTGGCGTTTGTCAAAAGAAATGTCGCAGAGAGAAACTCTGGAAAAAAATTAAAAAATCTTTTAACAAATTGGGTTTAAATGCTGAGTAAATAAGAAATCAAAATAGTATATATATTTTTTTTTATTTTAGAGCTGTTATGACAGAAATAATTAACTAAGTTTCATGGTGTACCCGAATAGAAAAAAAATATCAGATAACTAATTATGCAAATACTATCGTTAACGTCTTTTTATATGCACTATACGTACGTTTTTAAACCATCAAACCTCATACCAATGTATAATAAATTTTAGAAATCGTACAAAATGGCAAGGTTAAATTAGTTATTACACGCACAGAAAACATAATAATTACCTCTTTTATAATTTCTTCATTTTTATTTTGAAATTAGAATGAATGCATAAGTTGATTATTAATATCACTATTTCAATTTATATATACTTTATATAAGTTAGAAGGTACATATATTGTCTAACTAGTTGTGTTTTTTTATTTAGTGATAAAAAAGGGCTTCTGTACTATAAGACTCTTATATTAATTTGAAAACGTCCATTCCAATTTTGGAACATATTTCAAAAGCGAAAGTCGTTTGAATTTTTTTTTTTACAAATTTATGACATTACTACGCTTGTACATAAATTTATTTTATACTTTTAAAATTTAGAATTATTCTAAAAATGCGCCTTTTTTCGTTTGGACACATAATGCTTAATATCAAGTTAGCATTACAGCACAGGAGACTCGTGAATATGGAACTCACTCCAGAAAAAATGGATTGACTTATATTCAAATAAGTAGCATTTTAAAATACTCAATAGCTTAACTTTATGTGATGTCATAATCACATGATAAATACAATCGTGTCTCCAGCAAATCGTTCAAAATTCATGTGACGTCATAGTCATATGATAAATACAATTACGTGTTTCCAGTCAATCAGTTCATGCTGCCATTTTTGAGTTTTGCTTAAATGTTTTTTAAAGTATATGCATATTATGCACTTCGTTTCAAAAATCTGTATAGCTAAAGCATCTTTATTTCTATTTTTTAAAAAGAAAATATTTGAAGAACCTTAATACCTGGACATGTTTATTCAATTATAAAATTTGAAATTGAACCTGGGTTTTATACGTACAAGAAGACGCACAAATTTTAAGTCATCTTATGATGAATTCAATGGAAAACACGTGATTACATTTATTGTGCACCCTTTATAGACTTAGACTAATCTTCTAAAGCATTGGTTCCCAAACTTACGTAACCCATGAACCACTTTTTAACTCAAAAACTTGGCCATAAACTCCTAAATGAAATAACTCTTATTTTAATACATAATAGAAACATTATAAATTAAATTTCGATTTACTGAATGGTAAATGTGTGTTGACGTAAAAATAAAGTGTTAGTAAAACATTGTGCTACTTGAAGTAGTATTTACTCAAAGTCTAACATTTTTGTGCATTAAATTATAGAAACGTATTATTTTCCAATGAGAGGGGTGAACCAATGTGATGGTGTAATGACCTACAGTCCGAGCCTAGGGATATGAGAGGATTGGAAGGAAGACTAGCCATACCCAAAAACAATCTATTTATTGATCACACTATTAACAACACAAATTCAAGTAATTTTAAATAAGAGATGCATCCAGTGAGTGAGTGAGTGAATATTAACGTCGCACTGAACAGCTATACGAGGTCTTTTGGCGACGGACAACGTAATTTTGAACCATGGTCAAGTGACGTGGACGACACCTGAGCTGGAACCCCCTCTCCTAACTACCACACCTCACCACTGGAGGACGTTTCAGCTCTCGACAGATTTAACGTGCATCGCTTCCCTACACGGCGGGTCTTTAGTAGTACTGGACTCGAACTCATGACATGCCTGCCTTGATCCGAGATACCTTGACCACTGGTCTATCGCAGCCCTTAAGAGATGCGTCCAATCTAAGCAATATGTAAATAAATAATGAGGTACGCGAACTATGAGAAGACTTTAAATATCGATACACTTATTTGAGGATCGAATCTACCTTCCTAGTTATCTAAGCACTATTTAAACTCTACGGACCAATCGTCACTTTAATTCTTTTAATTTTTAAATATCTGAATTACACTATAAATTTGAATAATACCTGATCGGTAGCAATCTATCCTATCTCCTCACTTTCTCCCCCTCTAGCTTGAAAACTTTGACTATATACATATAGAAGACCTAATTTAAATAGTCATGGTTTCTTCTTCAGAGGGCTCGTTGTGAATAAAATAGTTTTAAAAGACCAAAGATTTCTTAAAAAAAACTTTGTTAATGGAAGCACGCGGATAGAGCCGTTACGATGGTTATCTTTGTAACAATACAAAGAAAAAGACTGTTTTCCGTTCAAAACTAAGAAAAATGTTTTGCATTCATTTCACACATTCTGATCATGCACAAAACAAAAACAAAGTATTGGTTAATTGTATAACTCTCATATACTGCCATATTTTGGACAAGTTATTCCACGTATATGTGGTGGTAAGATTCCGATTTAAACTTTATTGATAGCCTCACCCGCGATAGGACCGATTTTCAATGTATAACGCTTGCCGTTACTTTTATATTTTATGTACCTATCTAAAAAAATTATTCTCAATTTTTAAATTTTTACTGTAATTTTTTAATGTGTAAAAATCATTAAAATTTATTTTAACTATCACAGCAATGGAAATTGTTACAGATATTTTGCTTTATATAAAACCTTTCACGAATCCCTAACACGTTGTCCACTCAACCTCAAATTAATTTAATTTTCCATGACCCCTTCAGAAATCACAAACCCTCCAGGGTTCCATAGGAACGCTTTAAGGGTGGCCGTTAAAGTATATGTTAGAGCTGCCCATCTGGTATAGTGGTTGGTGACTCTGACTGTTGTGCTGTAGGGCTTGGGTTCGAATCCTGGAGAAGTCATGGATATCTGTAAATGTATAGCGCCTTTGCGGTATGAGGGTACTCTAAATACCCGTCTAGTCGCAAGTCCTCTCGTGAGGTTGATGGAAGGGGAAGAGAGGTGGAAGGCCTCTGACCACCCACAGGGTGTTCTTCCTTAAAATTGGGGTGGAACCGGGGAAAATTGTACTGTCACCTGTATGGTGCTTAGAGCTACGGCTAACGACAGGTGTAAAAATCTTGCCCGCTGCCACAATGAATTTCGCGGACCTTGATCTAATGTTACTGTCGTTCAGGTGGCATAAGTAACAACAACAAATATTATATTAATGCTCAAGCGATTTTTTGTATAGGAAGAAGTTTTCGGATTATGAGATCTATCCCTTATTATTTATTACACGATGATGACCTTATATAAAGAAATGCTTAACACCCCTAAAAATTCTCATTTGTTTTAGAGTCTTTTTATGTATAATACATTTGTCTAACAATATTTGCTGTATTCACTGACAAGGAACGGAGAAACCGTAAATAAATCAAGACTTTAAACTCGAGTCCTGGAATCACGCATGAGTGATTGCTGTTTTCATTCGACACTGTAGGAATCCGGATTGCATGCATATAAATGAAATAAAATCACTTTGCTTCTCTTTCATTAACTACTAATTATAGATTCTCTAAGTTAAGTGCATTACGCAAGAGGGGGTCAGGTACAATGGGTTGCCGAGAGTAAATTGGCGAAGTACGGTAATTCGTAAATAATTTAATTCATTTTTAAACTTGTAAGATACAGTTACACAAGTTAAATTCATATAATAAAGTAAAAAAGAACAAAATTCTGTTACTTTTGTTTTACTGATATGTGAAAACGTTTAAGGTATCCGACTACGTTCGGAACCGTGATTTTAAAAAAGTGCATAAATGGATAATTTTCATGATATTTAGTGTCATTTAGATTAGAATACATGTATAAAATTGTTTTAAGGACATTTTGACAAAGTTTTTTTTATTTAAATACAATATTTTGGCAAAAAATAACTTAGAATTACCTTTTTTCAAAATGTTCTCCTTTTATAAAAAAAATGCTTCTAAAATAACAATATTTTGCTTACATAAAGTAAAGACTTCTTCAGAGTCTGAGCTATTTTTTTTTTTGAAAAATTCACATTATTTTCAGAGTTACAACCAATTGAAATAATTATCGGCATTTTTTTTCTTAAAATTTCTCCCCTCTGTTGTCGTAAAACATGGATAAATTCACTTCTAAGTTATATATTTCAAAAATTCTAGTTGAGTCTCTGTACAGAGGTCTGAGCTATATACAGGCAAAATATTATTATAATAGAAGCATTTTTCACAAAAGGAGAATATTTTGAAAATGGGTCATTCTATGTTCTTTTTTTTTGTCCAAAATATTGTACTTAAATAATTTTTTATTGTAATACTATTCTTAAAACAATTTTATATACATTTTCTAATCTAAGTGACACTAAATATCATAAATATTATCCATTTATACGCTTTTGCAAAATTACGGTTCCGAACGTAGTCGGATACCTTAAAGACGTCATACGTTGGAAATAGTTCCAACATTTAATTAAAATTGCATAAAATTCATTTATATTATTATAGAATTAATGCTCAAAAAATAAAGTACTATCATGAAAGAAAAATGCAAATTGAAGTGATGAAATGTCAGTAAAATAATATAATTTGCAATGAATTTGAGTATTTTACTCTGACTGGAAAAAAGTTTTTTTTTACATGCGGATGAATTTTTTATTCACAGTATAACTCTTTTTCTTTCAAATTTTATTAAAAATTATTTATCTGAAAGACGATAAAACACATAACCAGAAGGGAAAAGTTTTTTGCTTTTTTTAAATGACAATTCTATTTACTGGTTTTATAGCATAAAAGTTTCAGAGTTTTTAAATATGAGACTCTAGGGAGCTTTGAACATATATTTTCGTTACGTTTTGGAGAGCAGCCAAAGATGCCAGATAGTGTGTTCATCATTTATCCTCTTTAATATTAAACGGATTTTTGTCGTTAAACATTTAAATTAAAAACTATTTTCCGAATTCATCACAAATAAATTTATGAACATTGAAAATCTTAAAAGTGCATACCATTGGTCCTGAATTTATGTTTCTAGTTTGTTCTTGTAATGTGAGCAAAAGTACACCAACATACAAATCAGCAATATTTTTATTGATTAATATTATATTTAGTAAAATCAAATATTACTACAATTATTAAATATGATAATGTTATATTTAACAATCTATATCAACATACTAACGTTACCCAAGCGTTTCACTTGGTCATGATGTTGCATAGCTATATATTGCATTTAAGTCATTGATATTTAAGTCCTAGAATTCAGCTTTAGAATGTACTAAAATATTCTTATAGCCCTCGCCAATTGATTAAAAAAGACCGGACTTAAATTTCTAAAATGGAACTAGAACAATCATTTACACACCCGTAACCTCCTCCTTAAATCAATTCCCGCAAAACCCAGTCTTAATGATACTCAACAAAAGAAACATGCTTGCCAAATATCAAGTTAGCAGTTCGAAACGGGAAATTTGTTTTCTATGTAAGCCTCTATCTATCTATATTAATCAATCTCTCTCTATATATAAATCTATCTATCAATTCATCTATCTATCTATTTCACTATCTTTTCCCTATCTATCTCTCTATCTATCTATCCATATATAACAATTTATTAATTCGAACCTGGTGATTTATTTACAGATTGATTAGAAAACAAAAATTTTCCCCTCTTGAAAAGGAGAAAAAAGACTTTCACCATGCGTTTTTTCCAATTGATTCACGCGGTCGCGGTAGCCGAGTGGTCAAGGTATCGGATCGTGGCTGGTCTTGTCACGAGTTCGAGCCCAGTACCACCAAAGAACCGCCGTGTAGGGGGTGATGCACGCTAAATCTATCGAGAGCTCAAACGTCCTCCCTTGGGGTGGTGTGGTAGTTAGGCGAGGGGGTTGCCAGCTGAGGTGTCGTAAACGTCACTAGACCATGGTTCAAAATTACGTGGTCCGTGGACAAAAGCCCTTGTGTAGCTCAACAGTGCGACGTTAATATTCACTTACACCCAACTAATTCGCATCTTTCTTTCTGTTATTTATTTTGTACATAAGAAGTACGTTGTCCATTAAGATCACATTCTCTCCTGATGATCAAATATTTACAGCATTATTCGCAAGGGCTGAATTTATATTCTTAAATTTAAAAATTTTATCAGCAGTAGTACCGTGCATATATCGATGCACGCTTAACTTTTAAATACCGTATGAATTATGTACAAATAGAAGGATTGAGGACAATTAATTTAGAAAGAAGTGTGGGTTGTATAGGTTATAAACAGGACCTTAATTAGCAATAATCATTAATTAATGATTAATCGTTTAATTAATTTTATTCACGTTTTTCTAACTTCGGCATAGGTTTTTAGCATGATTCACGTGTTAAAGAAATGATTATTTAGGAGATTACTTACAATAACAGGTGTTGTTTTCCCGTATATTTTTTCTAATTCTTAATATTTCTTTTTTCATTTTAGTGGTGTTTAATGTATACTAGTCGTTACTCATCCACTTCACTGGAAATTTCATGATGTATAAGAGGACTGTACGTGTTTTATAAACTATAAAAATCTAAGTCTTACCATTAATCTTTCGATTGTTCACAAACACATTCTTATAGTTCTAGCCTCTATTTAAAAAGAACAGAACTTGAAGTTCTAGAATGGAAGTATATTTATGTTTAACACTTTCCGGTACCTTCCCCTTTCGAAAAAATCTATTTTTAGTGGATCTCTGCTCAACAAAAGAAACAAGCCTGCTACATTTCGAAGTCTGTAAGTCTAAAAATTCAAAAACGGTTATCTTAGTCTATAATGCCCCGCAACAGCGTAAGAGTCTATTTCCATAAAACTCGTTCTTAGCGTGTCTCTTCTCAACGAAAGGAACATGTCTGCGAAATTTCAAGTCTGTAGGCTTAATACTATAGATCTCGTGATGAGTGAGTGAGTAAATCTCTCTCTCCTTTACATATATACTAGATATAAGCAAGGTTATTGCATTAGAAATTGTTAAGAATTGCTGAAATAAGATTTATCTAATATTGAATATGACAGTTAAAGTTTAAGGGGACCTTTTTTGTCAGTCATTAAGGGTAGAGTGCTTTGATTTCACTTTAATGTAGGTGTTTCTGGCTCAGCTCGTGTACGTTGCTGGTGATATTAAAATGGAGACATTATTTCGGTTTTCACCAAAGGCCTGCCACAAGAAAGAATTCTGCACCGTTGAATCTGTTAAATGGCAAAAGTCATCTCATGAACATGATGTGGAAGTTAGGGAGTAAAGTATCAGATCAAGCGTGTTTCTATTCGCTTGAAACTGCTTAAACTTTGAAATCCGTTACCAACAGTCCTTCAAATATCAAAGCAAATACCGTATAATGTTCATGAGACTAATTGTGTAATTCAGAATTATTCTTTTATTAATTTAATTTTTAAATTGCTTTTTATTCATTTTAAACGGTTTTTTTTTAAAAATTCTTTTAGAAATTTTTAGATCTTTTTAAAAATTTCTTATACATTTAACACTTGAAGTTTTATTATACTTATTATCAAATTTATAAGTGTAGAGGTGTTTTTCTTAATTTGAAAAAGTGGTTTTGGTTTGGACATTATTTTTCAATCCTTTAGTTTTTAAGGTATCCGACTACGTTCGGAACCGTGATTTTGCAAAAGTGTGCAAATGGATAATAGTTTTGATATTTAGTGTCACTTAGATTAGAAAATGTATGTAAAACTGTTTTAAGAATATTATTACAATAAAAAATTAGTTAAGTACAATATTTTGACAGAAAATAACATAGAATGAACCATTTTCAAAATATTCTCCTTTTGCAAAAAATACTTCTATTACAATAATATTTTGCCTGTATATAGCTCAGACTTCTGTACAGAGGCTCAACTAGAAATTTTGAAATATATAACATACAAGTGGGTTTATCCATGTTTTACTACAACAGAGGGGAGAAATTTTAAGAAAAAAACACCGATAATTATTTCTATTGGTGGTAACTCTGAAAATAATGTGAATTTTTCAAAAATCATAGTTATGCCTTTGTACAGAGGTCTGAGCTATATACAGGAAAAATATTATTATAATAGAAGCATTCTTCACAAAAGAAGAACATTTTGAAAAAAGGTTATTCTAAGTCAATTTTTTGCCGAAATATTGTATTTAAATAATTTTTTTTGTCAAAATGTCCTTAAAACAATTTTATACATGTATTCTATAATCTAAGTGACATTAAATATCATGAAAATTATCCATTTATGTGCTTTTTTAAAATCACGGTTCCGAACCTAGTTGGATACCTTAAGATACCTCAATTCACTCAAACAATTCTAAAACTCAGAGCATTCTTTTTCATTGCTTCACAGACTGTTACTTCAGTCTACTACAGCTCCTTCGAAATGAAACGAAACTGAATCTGATTTGTATTGACAGTTTAAGAACTTTGACATTGCTTTATATTCTTTCGCGTTTTCAGACGGCTTAGAATATTTCCCTCTGAGTGCCTTATGTTATAGCATCAACAATTTAACATACTCAGCAATTTCAATTCCGTGACCTGTTGTTAATGCAGACCTTTCTTTCGGAATTTTTGTTGAAGTCGCTCTTTTTAAAAGATATAGATTGACATTTCTGACTATAGAAATGGTTCGATATTCATTGTTCATAAAAAGTTAAATATTTCTTGCTTAATATTTCTTTATATAGTGAATTTTTCCCAATATCAATATTTTTACAAATGATAAATGAGGAAATTTTTAGAAAAACTTAGAAAAGATAGTTTTATCGTGAGCAGTAGTGAAAATTTTTATTCGAAAGTAATATTATATATAATTTCTTATTATATTATATATTATCTTATTATATAGCATATATAATTTCTTATGTATAGTAATATTATATATAATTTCTTATTATATTATATATTATCTTATTATATATCATATATAATTTCTTATGTATAGTAATATTATATATAATTTCTTATTATATTATATATTATCTTATTATATATCATATATAATTTCTTATGTATAGTAATATTATATATAATTTCTTATTATATTATATATTATATTATTATATATCATATATAATTTCTTATGTATAGTAATATTATATATAATTTCTTATTATATTATATATTATCTTATTATATATCATATATAATTTCTTATGTATAGTAATATTATATATAATTTCTATAATAGAATAGCAATTTAACTGCTCGCTTGCTAAATAATTTATTTGCCGCTCATTTCAGAATAAAAATTGATTTGCAATTTCTTCTGTCAGCATAATTAAAGTATTACCTCTTTTATCATAGTTTATAACGAGTCTATCCGCGTTTTCTCAAATACTAATCCGTTTGGGAAATATTGGGTCTTTAAAAATTATTATATTATAAATCTTCCCCCTCTCCCGAAGAAGAAGATGTGAGCAGGCAAATCAAGACTTGCATATAAAGATTAAACTTTCAGGCTAGAAAGAGAGATAGAGATTAGACTGCTAACGGCTAGCAATGATAAATTAAAAGTGAAGTGAGGCGTGGATACTTCGTAGCTGATTAGTGTAATATTAAAGTTGACGATTTGTCAATTAGGAATCAAATTAGATTAGGTCGCTAAGAATTAGAAGATATTGCCTAGACGCGTAAGTGATAAGATCATTTAAAGTCTTCTCGTATCTCGTCTACCTCATTAATTGCTTTTCATATTTGGTATTTTCGTGCATCTCTTAACTTGGTTAATAGAATTTTTGTTGTTGTTTATAACTGAGGATAAATTGAAGTTATTTTGAATATGGCTAATCTTCCTTCCGACTCTCCCACACTAATAGACATCGCGGGGAGACCATTACAAGTTTTCATACATAAATTTCACATTTTTATGAAATAATAAGATATATATATGTATATATATAACCTTAGATCTACTGGATAAGGCACTTATTAAGCAAAATTCAAGTAATAGAATAATTTTAGCGATGGAAAACTCATTTTCGAAGCTACTGCGTAGTGATATATTTTACTATCTTGTGTTATAAAAATACTTTAATATGACAAGATTATCAGCACGTGGTTTTTACGAAAACAATCAAAAGTTTATAGTTTTATTCTTAAATTCCAACTACAAATTTTTAGCTGCATACTGTCATTAA
Source organism: Trichonephila clavipes (assembly GCA_019973935.1). Lineage (NCBI taxonomy): Eukaryota > Metazoa > Arthropoda > Arachnida > Araneae > Nephilidae > Trichonephila > Trichonephila clavipes. The sequence continues at coordinate 162,640 of BMAU01005062.1, read as the reverse complement.
GAAAAATAATTTTTGCTATTTTTCATTCAATATAATTCTTTCCAGCAGGGTAAACCGATGAAATTGACAAAATAATTTTTATAAACTCCGAGAAATAGAAATGGAAAAGAAAGAAAATCACTAAGGATCTTCAAAAAGTAGCCGACAGTGAGACAAATATAGCAAACTATTTTCCTGACAAATTTATTTTCGAGGCAAAGTTCGAAATTTCAAATTACAACATGGGGAAATCACTTTTTTGGTAGAGAAATTCCTTTTTAAAGCATTTATAAGAATATATCTGAGGGCTTTCGTTTTGAAAATAAATATAAGCGCATAGAACAAATAGAAGGTATACACGAAAAAATATTTCCTCTTTTGATGCTGAAATTGAAAACAGATGATGAGAAAGGAAAGAGTAGTAGGATTCACACTAGTTTCAAATACATTTAAAATACCTGACTTTTTTTAAAAAAAAATTTCAAGCAATTTTTTTTAAGAATAAAAAAAAAGTAAACGCAATTCATAAATATTTTTAAATATTCAATAGCATTTCGTAGTTTATTTTTGTGTAATGATTTTGAAAAGATATATTTCCTTTAACGTTTTATCTGGATAAAAATGGTTGGAAACAGTCAAAATGTAAAAATATATTGCAAAGAAATATAATATTTACAAAATGTATATATATAATATAAAGTATAAACTATACTATTTAAGAAATGTTACTTGATTTAGAGAATTTAAATCGAGCTTCATTTAAATCAAATACCTTCTGATGTACTATTTTAAAAAAGGATGAAAGAAACATCACTAATTCAAACTTAAATTATATAATTTTACTTGTCAGATTCTTCAATTGCTGCTAATAGGATTTTTATTTTTCGAATTCTTTGAGATTTGCATAGATGGATGTTGAATCACACATGCAAATTATAACATTTGCTTCTACCTATATTTAGTTTAGATATAAGTTCTGTTCATTTTGGATTACTTACATCATTCTATAAATGCAAAGTAATTTAATCAATGATGAATACTGAAAAGTAATTTTGCACGTTTCTCTGATTATAAAAGAATGAAATACTTTTTCACATCCAAATATTATGCCTGTATCCCTTTCATGAATAATAATTAGTTCAAAAACGAAAAAAAAAATACTTATAACATAATTAATATTCTAAAAAGTATTTTATTTTCCAGCCTTTTTAAATTTCTGGACTTAATCTTGGTAAATTTTTGATAAAATTCTCAAAACAGGGATTACTGGAATGCAGTAAAGTGCACCCAAAAATGCTTTAAAAAAAGGTTTTCATATGTTTACTTTTCTATATAAAATTCCAAATGCATTTTTGTGTTTACTTTAGATATTCATCTTTTGGTTTTGAGATTTCCAACAAAATATTCCCTAGTACTCTTTAAATCGAAGAAAACTGAAATATCATTAAAATTTCCCTTACTTTTTCCCTATTTCTTCGATTGCACTGTATTATTTTCAAGTATTTCCGACTTTGTGTTAAGGTTAGTCAAATAAGATGTTGTATTGGACAAACATTACACCCACGAATTCTTAATGACTCCTACAAGGGAACCTTATCTATTTAGGCCCACAGCCCATTCGATATACTGTTTCGAATTTAGTTGCTCGAGCTGCTTAGAACTGATGTTATGCTTGTAGTTATCGTAGTTTATTATTGCCATTAACGACCTCTCTCCCATTTCTCCAAGGTGCCGAAAATAGCTTTGCGTACGGAAATTGATTCGCATTCAACAACGGGAGGAGAGTGCATTCCTCTACATTTCAATCTGCCGACCAATTAGCTGCGTACAGGAGAGAAATGCTATTCATCTTGGTGTCGTGCGTGCATGTAATGTAACAAATTTCCCTCCTCTATATTACAATAACCTAAAGAAGTTAACTTAGGTGGCTGGGGATAATATTAAATTTGTAGTGTTTATTTCAAAAATAATCGTTTAATAACCCACGCGCACTCGATACTAAAGTTAATGATCGCCGGGGTGATCGGGTCACCCTCCAATATTCTTTTTATAATTATTTTTATTGTGTATGATACAAATCGTAATTCCAGTGAGTAATTTAGCTAAGAGAAAGCATACTCACTTTTTTTTCAATTTTTCTTTGATAATTTGAGAAAAAATATCAATCAAACGGAACTAAAATGTTTCAAATGTAAGTGACCTCAATAAAGGACACAAGCAATTTTCATTAACATTAAAGGAATAATATTTACAGGCAAAACTGTCATATTTTGTTCAAGTTATTATAGTTTTACTGTCCTTTGTGATGATCAACAAATAACATGTTGAACTTTTTCTTGCTTGCGCATTTTTGACAAGGCGCAGTGTGTCGTGTACACTTGTGGCTTAAAATCTTTCTTGAGGGATTTTTTTATGTGGCATTTGAAAACTATCCTTTCAACTAAAACGTTTCAAGTTCATCGCTTTTCTCAAATTTACTTTCGCTGCCATGACTCCTATACATTATTTCAGCATTCAGGCCTTGCTTGAACTTTCAACTTTCTTCAATAGAGGTCACAGATCCCATTTCTTTTTTTATATTCTGTTCATTTACATTTATAAACCATAATAATTCGCACTACACATCAATCAAAACCACTAAGTTGTTCACAGGGGGAAATTGTAGCATGTTCATAGAAAATATTTTAGAAATAAAGTGCTCGCGCGGAGAGCTCAGTCAAAACAAGTACCATAAGATAGTAAATAAAACGCTTGCCACTCCCAAAGAATAGGGAGATATGTGACAAATACATTTTAATTCCCATGAAAACTGTCATATAGGAGGTGTCAAGGTCATGGGTAAAAAATAAATAGTTTTCTCAGAATTAACGACTTCGTGAGTCTGGGTTGACTGTGGGAGCACGCCTGCTTCTGAGTTAGAAGTGTTTTTCCCCCCTAAAGAATTCACTTTTATGCCGATGAATAACACTTCTAAACGGGTCTCATTTCAAATGGTGCAAGCACATTAATATGACTGAAATGGCATAACTGTGTGATTTAGTGAGAAACACCTATGTAAACAAACCTTTGTTGCTCGTAGACGTAGCTGACATGAAAGTTCCGATAAAGGATGACGATTATCAACAAGTGCAGGTACTGTTAATTACAGTGAAAACTGATCAAGAAGGAGTAAATTGACAATTGTGATATTTTTAATATATACAGAAGTCATAATTTAGATAACTTTGGGTACCTGAAAAGTAAATAAAAAGTTGTCATGTAATATACTAGATTTTCGCTGTGAATCAAAATAAACCACAATATTTTTTCTTGACCCTTGATATCATTTGAAACTAATAAAATGCGCAGAATATTTGAAGTTTGAAGATCAACGGCCACGGACATCAAGTACTACTACATCCTACTTCTAAGAACACTGACGCCATGCTTAGTGGTCAAATAACAAAGAGAAAACGTCCCTTCATAATTAGTCAAAGATGGATATGAAGGGACCATAGTACAGAGTGTTTTTTTTCCAGGTATAGAAGTTTAAGTTGGCATTACTTTCCAAGATGGCGACCGATTTAACAGCTGTCAAGTGATTTATTCTCAGTTTGGTTTGGCAATTCATCATGAATAGACTCACGCCTGAACAACGCTTTCAAAGTGTGCAATTTTATTTCGAAAATAATGGTCGATTTTCATAAGCGAATTTTGTTTAGCGATGAAGCGCACTTCTGGTTGAATGGCTACGTCAACAAACAAAACTGCCGCATTTGGAGTGAAGCTAATCCGCAAGTGTATGTCGAAACACTGTTACATCCAGAAAAACTGACTGTTTGGTGCGCTTTACGGGCTGGTGGAATCCTTCTTCAAAAACGATGAAAATTTCACCAAGATAAATAAATATAGAGAGAGTGTGAGCTAATAGTAGGAATTGAAAAAAATGAGAGTAAAAATTTTTAAAAAATGCAGCTTGAAAAGTATAGGTGCGCGTTATATATATACGCCAGATTTTACTCAATAGTTTTAATCTCTTCCACAAGACATTCCTCACGAAAATATGGTATGAGAAATTGGTCATCTTGATTGTCCTCATGAACCGACGGTTGTTCAAAATTACGAGGTGCGTCGCCAATAGTCCCCATGAAGCCTCATAGTGCCACGTTAACAAACAATCAATCAAACCCTGCAGAAATCAACTGAAAATAGTCAAAGCCAGCTCAGGTGTCCTTGTCATCTGACCATAGCTCAAAATTTCGAGATCTGCAGCCAACAGTGCTCATGTAGTTTCATAGTGCAATCCGTTTATATGCAATCAATCAACTCCCGCACAGGACCAAATGACAGATGATTAATTATTCGTCGTTGTATAAGTTGATTAAGTTTCTCGATAATGATAGAATCAGTTGTTGTCGAGATCCAGAAATTAGTAGAAAATTTAAGTAATCCAGCAGCGTAATAAACTATAACACTCGTGTTTTTAAACATATCATTGAAAGGTAATTGCCTTTTTTTTGGAAAAATAAAAAAAGAATAAAACTTAAAAATATTATTTCTATTTTTTCTTACTCTCTTCTTATAAATAAATTATAATTTCAAGCAATTCCGAATTACATAATGTAATTAAAGAAATAATACGTTTTGCTGTAGGAAGCAAATGTTGATTTCATTCTTACATTTCTCATTTTCCTATTTTTCAGTTGATTTTTGAAAAAGAAACCAATTGTATGTAGAGAGAGAAAAAGATAGAAAGAGAGAGAGAAAGGGATATATATACAGTGGCGAACACAAAAGGGGGAGGTCCGGACCCCCCCAAAGCCCTTGACATGTTTTCCAATTAATTATGATTCTAAGTATATAGTACGTAAAATTTAATTAAGTATTTGTTATTAATGATTAATTTTATTAATTAATGCTAATTATTTATTCAATAATTAGTTTTTTCTGTGTTTTGTTCCTAAAAATCGACAAAATCAAAAGAAGCATGATACAAGAATGGTTAACTTTCGATCCCGGACCCCCCTTGAAAAATTCATGTGTGTGCGACCGGATATATACACTGGTGTGAAAAATTAAGAACCAGACGGTTTTTTCAATATAACTTTGTACAAAAGCTTTCTAAATCAACACATTTAATACCGTAAGATCCCCAATACGTAAGGACATGTGTAATGTAAGCAACACTTACTAAAAGAGAAATCAGAGGGATAAAAAGAAGCTTGATTGAAAAAGTAGCATGGAGCGCAATGCGACTGAAGGCCGAAACATCCCTGTGATGGGTGTCCAGCAAGAAACATCCGGTCTTTAGTAGGGGATATGATCTCCCCTGACTGCTAGGCAGGTTTCACAGCGTCTGCCCATGCTGAGAATGAGGGTGTCAATGAGTTGTTGAAGCATTGCTGCCAATTCGTCTTGCAGCGCCAATCGAAGCTCCCGAATCGTTACTGGTGGCAAGGTACGAGCTGCCAAGCGTCTGCCTAAAAAATCCCATACATGCTCGATGGGATTGAGTTCCGGAGATCATGCCGGTCAATCCATACGTTCAATATCCTCACTCTCTAAGAGCTGTTCGGCAGCTACTGTGCGATGACATGGTGCATTGTCGTCCATGAAAAGGAATTGCAGACCCATAGCGCCTCTAAAAAGACGCACATATGGAAGAAGAATCTCGTTACAATAACGGGTCCCGTTGACTGAACCTGCGTCGAAGATGTGAAGGTCTGTACGACTACCAAGCATGATGCCTACCCAAACGAGAACACCGCGACCTCCATACCTGTCCCTTTCAATGATGTTTGAGGGATGATTGCGGGTTCCCCGCTCTCTCCAGATGAGTATGCGATGAGAATCGCTACTCAAACTGAATCTGTTCTCATCTGTAAAGAGTACTCGTCCCCATTCATTGTCTCTCCAATTCCGGTGTTCCCGGCACCACAGAGAACACCTTCTCCGATGGGCAGGCGTTAAAGGTACACACCGTACAGGGCGTCGTGCAAACAGACCACCACCGTGCAGTCTTCTGGCCACGGTAAAACGCGATATCGGTCGTCCAGTCGCCTGTGTCGTTTCTCCCGCTGTCTGCCGCCTGTTTCTTTTGGCCTGTAAGACAATGTACCGGTCATCTGCGGGTGTGGTTCCTCGTGGACGACCACTACTGAACCCCCGGATAGCTGTTCCTGTAGTGTGAAATTGTCTCCAAAGTCGTGAAACGATGCTGTGAGCAATTCCGAACTCTGCAGCCACACTTGTCATACTGCGGCCTTCCTCCAACTTCCCAATGATTCGACCTCGGGTAAAAGCATCCAGATGTCGTCTAACAGATTGATTATTCGCCATTTCTCGCAGAGGCAGCAACTCGGTGTGATTTCAACTGCTATACGGCGTGCACACAATCTCTTTGCGAGAAATACTGATCTTACACCGACAACATGCTTTATACTACTCAGACACTCCCCCATTACGTCTACCTGCATATCTGCGCATGTGCTACCGTAAATCACCTTACTTAATCTCCTGATTGGTCTTTCTGTCCTCTCTGCCTCTTCGTTCAGCTGATATGCTAATTTTTCGACTTCGTCCTTAATTTTTGCACACCAGTGTATATATATATATTGGAAAAAAAAAGAATTAGTTCTATCTCTCATATATACCTTAACAACATCATATCACTGAACGTAGAAAGTATAGACAAAATATTTAACTTTTTCTTTTAAAAACAATGAAAGAGCTATTCATTAGTTATATTCAGTAAAAAAAAGCTTTAAAAGTTAAGTTTTATTTAAGTATTTCGCTTCAGGTATTTCTCTTACCTTAAAGAAAAAAATTATGTGAAAATCTTATTAATTTTCTGCACAGAAATCTATGTATGCGGGGAAGACATTTTCAATATTTAGTTTGTACACTTTTGTTCAGTAAAATATATTTAGAATATAGCTAATACAAATGTTATTAATTAACTGTCCTTTATGCAATGTTTAATTATACCACAAAAATGTTAAAGAAACATCAGTTTGAAAAGGATGTAATTTAAATAAGGTAATGAATTAATTCTCTTTTGACATGAAAAAGAAGAAATAAATGCCTAATATTAATCGGGGGGTACATTTTTTTCTATAATTATACTTATATGAATAGCATATTACAAAACAATTATTGATTATCTTCGTAATAATAATTTACTTTAATAATTTTGTTCATTTAATATAGCGTTTTATTTTTATTTTGACGCTACATCGAATATCTTCCTAATAACCTACCTGCTTTTCAAAAAGGTAATGAGTTAATGAATCTATATTATTAGTGTGTATATGGTTGTTATATTCAAAAATTTTTACTTTATAGTCAGCAGTGTAGCGTTTCTCAAACTATGGGGAAAGTCCCCCTTGGGGGGGATAACTCTACGAGGGGGGCGCGAGCACATTGAAAACTCACAAAAACAAAAGATTATTTAAAAAATCTATTAATTTTTAAAAATTAAAGGAACAAAATACATTTTGACATAATAAAAATAAAATATACATTAACACTGATGTACACACTTATAAAAGTATCAGTACTGCACCATGTATTTTATAGCTAATTTAACAATTCTAAGTTAAGAACAAGTTTAACAACTACTAGTGACCGCGCGCGGATGGGCTTGACATATAAAGAATTGCATCCAAAAATTAATATTTATCTTGATAATTTGTACGATTTATAACTATTACCTAACAGCAGATTAAACGTCACGCGATTCGCTCCCCAATGTGATGCATTGGGGGGAAGAAAAGGTGTGAATAAGCAAAAACCTTTGACAAAAGTAAATCCTTCCAAAACACTGTTAAGTCCTTTTACTGCATTCCAAATCTTCGGAAAAATTTTATGGATAGCAGTGCACAGAAAAGATCCCACTTCGGAAAGACGTATATATACGTCTGGGGCAATTATCACTTTGGTTGAGCTAGACGTTTATATACTTCTGGTGCACTTAAGGTATCCGACTACGGTCAGAACCGTGATTTTGCAAAAGCGTATAAATGGATAATATTTATGATATTTAGCGTCCCTTATATTAGAAAATGTATATAAAATTGTTTTAAGGATAGAATTACAATAAAAAATTATTTAAGTACAATATTTTGACAAAAAATGAACATAAAATGACCCATTTTCAAAACAGTCTCCTTTTGTCAAAAATGCTTCTATTATACTAATATTTTGCCTGTATATAGCTCAGACCTCTGTACAGAGGGTCAACTAGAATTTTTGAAGTATATAACTTAGAAGTGGGTTTATCTATGTTTTACGACAACATAGGGGAGAAATTTGAAGAAAAAAACGCCGATAATTATTTCAATTGGTAGTAACTTTGAAAATAATGTGAATTTTTCAAAAATGATAGTTGAGCCTCTGTAGAGAGGTCTGAGCTATATACAGGCAAAATATTATTATAATAGAAGCATTTTTCACAAAAGGTGAATATTTTGAAAAAAGGATTATTTTCTAAGTTCGTTTTTTGCCGAAATATTGTATTTAAATAACTTCCTTGTCAAAATGTCCTTAAAACAATTTTATGCATGTATTCTAATCTAAGTGACACTAAATATCACGAAAATTATCCATTTATGCGCCTTTTTAAAATCACGGTTCCGAACGTAGTCGGATACCTAAAGAGGTTAAAGTAGTGTTGTAGTTTAGCGTCGAAGTATAGTATTATTGATTTCAATATATTTTTATCGTATATGAAGGGGGGCGCGATGAAAATGATGATTAAATATTGGGTCACAAATTATTAAAATTCTAGAAGCACTGCAGTAGAGAAATTATTTCTTGTATTTTTTTATTTGAGCTAATGTTTTTTTTCTATTGATGCATTTGATTTATTTCTATCTCTACATGTTTAGCTCAATACTAGCAAACGTGGTACGCAAATATCCACGGTGCCGTGCTCAGGTCTAATGCTTCAATCAAATCATGAGTTCGAGTCCTGATTCCACTAATAAGTTGTATGGCAGAACTATTCACATTAAATTTCTCAAAGAATAAAAAATTGATTAATGTCGATTAGTGTAAAATATTCATATGCGATAAGCGAAAAATTGGAAGATTTATATTTTCTTGGTAGACAGAAAATATTATAAAATATTCTTCTATCTCATTTTTAATATTATTGTCTACCATAAGTGATACATTATAAAATAACAACAAACAGAACCACTCTTTAACAATTCTCCCCCTAACAATGTGAATTGATTGACTGATTATTTATTAGAATCACATTCAAAAATAACAATGATTGGACCTCGTAATTTTGATGAGTCAAATGAAACCTGAATTGATACCCATTCCCCAAGCTTTCACACCGCGCCAATGTAGGGACTTGTGACCTTTGGCAGGTTTTACGTGCAATGGCCCCTCCACACTGCGGCTCTTTAGTAACACTAACCACATTCTGAGAAAGAACTTAATCGAAATCATTTATTTATTTTCTTTAAGCAAACAAATTTTTGCTAATTCGAGATAATCCATTGCTAATCCTCCGAGATAAAGAGATTCCCAAACAATTCATCCGAGAATGAAACGAATGCCGAGAAAATATTTCTGAACAAAAAGTAGGTATTTAAATGACAAGCACTGAGTGATCCTGAAGTTAGAAATTTTTTTAAAATGAATTATTCGCGGGACAAATGAAAACACTAAAAGTTTTGGTATACACCAAGCGGACGAAAAAGAAACCAAATTTTTTATACAAAATAATAAAAATGCTTGAATACCTCTTTATTTGATCACGAGATAATAGGGATAAATCACTGGTATGTTATTAGGAAACTCATTACTGTTCAATGGACAATGTTCGTCATTCAGAAGTCCAGGTGTCCCATACACAACATTCAACAACATTTCTTGCGGTATAATGGACACATATTGGTGAATGGCATCTTTCAGTGTTTGCAATAAGAATGGTTTTTCTCGGGTACAGTTTTGACTTTTGACAGAATCCTCACAACAGCAATCACCGTATAAGCCGTATTAATGATACGGGGCCCTCAAACTTCATGGGTTCCAATATGTGTAAGCTAAAAACCACAAAACATTAAGTGGCCTCAAACAAGGGCCCTCGAGGAATTTTTGATACACGTGGTCCACTCAGGATTAGTTATGCCAGTGCCTCACAACCAAGAGTTACCTGGTATCAGATCGGAAGAGCATTAAATTCTTGTGTATGGAAATCTTATTAACTGATAACGCGATCCTTCCCAAATGTTGAACCAAGAAAGCGTTGAAGAGTCACTGTGATATGCGGCGGGACTCCATCTTACAAACAAGTGTCTGTATAGTCCAGACCTTGCAGACCTGGAATGATATTGTCTTGTTACAATGCTACATAGCATTCATAAACGACAGAAATTGTTTTTAAACATGCCTTTGTGAGTAAAAAAAGTACCTAGTAAGAAAATTGGTGGTAGCCACTTATATTAGTCAAAAATAAAGGCTTATGCAGCATTTTTTTCATTTCATTTCATTTAAACAGCAGGGGTTTTTTTGGTGCAAGCTGGAGGTCTTTATTCTTTCCTGAATTATTAATTTTTTAAGTTTGTTCTTGACTTCTGGATCATCTGGTACTTTATTTTCTTGATATAGATTATGATAGCTTTTTTCTTTTTGTGAAGAATTATTTTTAGAGCAGTTTTGAGGATTCTTGGCTACGAACCTCGTTATTTCGAGCCAATACTGGCTCACATACGTAAGCTGGTGCTCCATGACTTAAAATTTTATTCGAGCATTGAAATTTCAAAACTGAGGTTCACCTCGATTAAACCTCAATGGTATGGTTTTAGAGTATAACATTATTCTGAACACTACCAAAGATTTTAAACTGATACCCATAGCTTGATTCAGGATCCATAGGCTTGAAGTACCTGACTTAAATCATCATATTATTTCTTCCGGTTAAAATAAAGTGATGGTCAGTGATTTTGGCAATTTTGGGGAAATTAGGACGCTAAAGTATACAGTGGGTGATCGGTTAACGAACAAATCGGTTAACGAACACTTTCACGAAAGATTTTTGTGTTCGGATAACGAACACATATTCGGATAACGAACACTTTCAAGTAAGATTTTTTGTGTTTGGACAACGAACACATATTCGGAGGTGATCAGGGAGAAACCCCTAAAATTATGGATGAAATTTTGACAACTGCTAGGGATCTGGAATTGGAGGTGAACGAGGATGACACATAGAAGAGCTCATAATGGGACATGAAGATGAACTGACGATAGAAGAACTCCAAGAAATTTTGAATGAAGAACAACAAGAAACAACAAAATATGTCTCCTTCTGAACAAGAGGAAGACAAAAAAGGACGAATGCCGACATCTGCCATTAAAGATCTTTTGAAAAAGTGGGAGGCTGTCAGAGCAAAATGGTCTTAGAATGGCACCAAAACCAAGCTGATGTCAGTAGGGTTGGGGATCTTGACAAAGTCAAGGCTATCAATTACTTCCGGAAAATCCTGAAAAAGAGAGAAAAGCAATCGACATTGGACATGTTCTTCAACGCCCCATAAGCAAAAAATGAAAAGGACGTATTAATTTGTAAGACTATATGTATGTATTATTTTTTTAAAAACTTACTAAGAAAATTATACATTTTTTAAAATTTAATTTTTAGGGTCTCCAGAACGAATTAATCGATTTCATATAGAAGTCTACGGTGAATCGATGATCGGTTAACGAACAATTCGGATAGCGAACATAGTCTTGGAACGGATTATGTTCGTTAACCGATCACCCACTGTATTAAAGCCTATAAAAAGCTTTATATTATAATGTTTATAATCAAAAAAGATATTTCAAAATAAAACCGTTGTACAAACAAGCAGCGCCAAATTTAACTATACTTTATTTTAACCACCTATATTATTATTATTTATCAAAAGAATGCAACTGTTCAAATCGACTACAAAGATTTTGTGAAAACATTAGAAATTTGAAATGTTTCTTTCAAATGACGAATTTACACCCTCGAAGAATTAAAAAAATTCTCAAACATCATATATGCCTTTGGGTAAAACTAGAAATATAGATCACATGTCCGCCACACGGGACTAATAAATATGACTCTTTCTTTTAAAAACTCAACAACTTTAATTTAGCGTAAAAAGATTTAGACAAATGCCAGCAGTTTGTGCGGCGAGATCCTCTCCTAGCGAGGGACAGTACAGAAACCGAGCAGTCGACAGAAATTGTAAAGGGTGTTTTTTTAGAGGTATAGAACTTTAAATTGCAATATAAAACAACGATGTATTATTCGATTGACATGAATTTTTTTATTCGAGAGATAATCTTGTGGCATTACATTTTAAATATGATTTCTGGCATATAACTGCCACGGCTGGCTCGGATGTAGTCCAATCTGGACGTCCAATTTTCGATGACTTTTTCCAACATTTGTGGCCGTATATCGGCAATAACACGGCGAATGTTGTCTTCCAAATGGTCAAGCGTTTGTGGCTTATCCGCATAGACCAATGACTTTACATAGCCCTACAGAAAATAGTCTAGCGGTGTTAAATCACAAGATCTTGGAGGCTAATTCACAGGTCCAAAACGTGAAATTAGGCGGTCACCAAACGTGTCTTTCACTAAATCGATTGTGGCACGAGCTGTGTGACATGTTGCGCCGTCTTGTTGGAACCACAGCTCCTGGACATCATGATTGTTCAATTCAGGAATGAAAAAGTTAGTAATCATGGCTCTATACCGATCACCATTGACTGCAACGTTGTGGCCTTCATCGTTTTTGAAGAAGGATTCCACCAGCCCATAAAGCGCACCAAACAGTCAGTTCTTCTGGATGTAACGGTGTTTCGACATACACTTGTGGATTAGCTTCACTCCAAATGCGGCAGTTTTGTTTGTTGACGCAGCCATTCAACCAGAAGTGCGCTTCATCGCTAAACAAAATTCGCTTATGAAAATCGGGAACAACGGCCATCTCGTTTTGGGCCCATTCGACGAATCTACGCCTTGCTTGATGATCGTTTTGATGAATTGCCAAACCAAACTGAGATAAAATCACTTGACAGCTGTTAAATCGGTCGCCATCTTGGAAAGTAATGCCAACTTAAACTTCTGTACCTGGAAAAAAACACTCTTTATTACACAAACAAGTCGAAGCAAGCAACTTGTTGCCATCGCGCAAAAGATAAATACAGTAGATGGCGTTGGTAAGAGACATGACAGTAAAACTAAATATTTTACACAAAAATGCATATAAAATAGAAATTGTAAATAATAATAAGAATTGAATAGAAATTAAGTGTAGCATATGTTAATGAACATACAAAGCACACACTACTAAAATACAATTTGAATAATAATGAAAACACAGTTCGAATAATAATGAAAATATAACTTGATAATAATAAAAATACAATTTGAAGATAGAAAGATACAATTCCATCCAAACATATAATAAATTTCAGTTTTTGTGAACGACCCACGCCTTCAAGTCCCTGTATTAAATCTCTTTTTTTAAAATCTACTTACACTGAACTTAAGGGGGTTCACCTATGTGACGGCCTGTTTTTGAGCATTCTTAGGGAATTTTTTTTGACGACCAGTAACGAGATAGAACTTTAAGTTTTTTATAATTTACTTATTAGATTTTTAAGAGTATATATATAAATGTTAATCCAAAATTATCCAATAGAACGTGAGTTATAGCGCTCTGAACACAACTGCCTCGAAAAAAATGAACGTTCACTTCCTCCACGATTCCAGCTGATTGGCTATCTGAAATAAAGAAAAATTAACGGCGTTTTAATTTATAAGCTTAAATGCACCCAATGAACTACACTATTGAAAGTATCAAAAATTGGATTTTTGGTAGACTTCTGAAGAAAAAGTTTAGAGTTTCATGGGGTTTTTTTGTTATGTTTTTGTTATAAAAAATAGAAATATTTGAATTTTCGAATGATCGAAATTTTGGTGCGCATATATGTGCTGATTTTACCCTATAAATTTGAAGTCATTCGGTCAAACTGTTCTTGAAAAATGATGGAGAAAAGTTTGAAAAACACTGTTTTGAGAAAAACGTGTTTCAAGTCCGACTAAAACAATGAAAATCTTAACTTAGCGCTACGAACAGCTGCTCTTCTAACACCTGCTTTTTTATAACGACTTCGAATTTTAAAAAATTACTTCACCACCGTTTTTTAGACATGTTAAGAAAGCAATTTATGAAGAAAAAAAAATTTCATTTTTTGAAACCATCACATGGCTGAGTTCTCTTAATACATTAAAAAAATAAAGAAACCTTTCAAGATGTCGAGAAATTCCATCATCTCAAAAACGAAAGTCAAAATAATCGAGAATGAATTTGTGTAATTTGACCCCAACCATTTAAAATCTTTTATCTTCTAGGAAAAATGATGGTATGAACCTATCGAATGCATCAAATTCCCATGCAACCCAAATTCTATTTTCCGAAAATTGAATTGCTTCCGACTCCTATATAGAGAGCTTTTTTTTTCTACTAGAAAAATTACCCTTTAATGTTTTTATCACAATAATGCATTTTCTTCGACGTCGTAAGTTTTCAGGAAAAAAAGAAGAAAATATCCTGTTTTTTTCCACGAAAGAACAGAAAAAAATGTAGAAAAAATAATGCTTATAGCTTACTCCAGGAACTTGTTAACAACAAATGGATTATAATCTTTAAATACGTATTTAAAGCAAATGAATTTTAGGCATTGCTCCGATTATAAAAATTTTTCCACAATCTGACTTTTACATGAACTTCTTACAAATATACGTTATAATTAGTTTTACACAATTAAATCTAGTAACATTCATATCAAAATAAATGATAATTAAGTAATAATTTTTTTTTACCAGAGAGCATAATTTAATGCGTGACTTCCACATATATACAAAGTGTGATTCGCTCTGTTATTATTTTTAAAATAGCAATCGGTCATTTTTTATTATTGGTAATTTCAAATATTAATAATGATAATTTTTACATAATAAAGGATTTGGTTTCTTTAGGCGATGCATTTTATACATTGTAAGTTCGGAACTATATTTAACTAGCCGTAAACTTACCTGCTTCAATGGTTTTTTTTTTGTTATATATATATAAGATTGTATAATGATTAAGTTATTTTTTTTCATCAAAATCCTATCATTATATTTTTGATGGTATTGAAAAAAAGATTCTTGTAGATTTCGTCTCTAGAATTAACCCGGCACTTCTCGCGCAGGGTATGTCATAGCCACAGTCTAACTTTTTTCAACGCGCCTTTTAAACCTTTTTTGGAAAATGGATAGTTTCTTGTGTAGCTGATTTCAAGGTCATATCCTTTGAGGGACCTTTCAAAAGTGTAGGTGAATTCTAAATATATATTTTTGGATACCGCCTTATCAGGTATGTCATACCTTGCACGTGAATCACCGTTACAGTTCTGAATGCATGAGCACGTTTCAAATCATCCTTATGCTATTGCGTATTATTATAGTTATGATGTAGAAATGTGATATTTAAGTAATTTAATAGATACAGTATTTAATAGATATAGTTCAACACTGTTTTCGGATGAAGAAATTCTCTTCGCGGTTATGATGAGGAAGAATCAAATGATGAAGAGTATAACAACAAGTAATATTCCTCCACTGAAATCGATCCAGATTTAGAAGAGAGAGAGAGAGATATTGTTGAGAGAAAATAAATGTTTTACATGAAGAGAGACAAAAACATTTGGGAAGAACGTAATTTTAAAGGAGATAACTGGTACATAACTTATCCACTTTCAGATGAACTTTTGAAAAAAAAACTATTGCTGGAACAATAAGAGAAAATAAAAAAAGGAATTCAAAAATTTTTGAATTTAAATAATGCAGAAGTTTACCCCTGTATTTCAGTTTTAAAAAGATGCAGATTTAAAAAAAATAATTTACATCCAGTGAGAACATCGCATTCACTCACGACGAGATTAAAGGAGTGTATAAACAATGTACTGAATGCCCTTATAAAAAGAACAGAAAAACTAAATTTACAAGTGAAAAATGTAATAACATATTACATTTCTTCCTTTTTAACTTTTGTATACAAATTTTACGGTAAAAACAGAATGTAAACACCCTTGGGTATGAGATACCCTGCGCGACAGCTTTCGATCGGTTTTTTTTTCACGCGAGTGATGCCGGGTTAAAAAGGACTGGACTTGAATTTCTAAAACGGCAATATATTAATGATTGACGCAACCATAACTCCCCTTCGGAGCCGATTTCCGCAAAGGCGATTTTTAGAAGATCCCTGCTCAACAAAAGAAATATGCTTGACAAATTAATTACATATTTAACCTAATTGATTGAAAGATGGTGATAGGCCTTTAGGAATTTGATTCCACGCAGAACATTAATCAAATCTATTAGAATTCTTGATTACAAAAAGAGGATTAGCTTAGGTTTTAAAATTTCAAAATTTGCCTTTCAATTGAGTTTTACTGTAAGATGCAATTTAAGTTATTAATTACACGTGGGTAATGGTATTAACTTCATATTACGTGTATAAAAAGCACTTGAACATTGAAGATATGGTAGAATGAAGAATTTTGGAAAGCACTAATTTCAAAGATTGTAAAATTTTATCTTCCAGAAATTTTTCCTGGAAATTCTAGAGAGGTAAGAGAATAGTGAAAGATAACTTTAAAAAAGCTATCTGAAGCAGAAAAGGCAATCAAAAACAAGAAACGACTAATACTACAATGTAAGGAAAAAAACCTGCACCTTCTCGAAAAGCATACCATATGAACTCTACATGATACCTATGTATAATTATGTAATCTATTCTCGAAATTACTGTATACAATGAAATTATTTTGTTATGTACAAAAACAAAAACAAGAACAAAATCAACTTAGTAAGATAATAAAAGTGTTTGTAGTTTCTACGAGATAAAAATTATTCTGAGTTTATAACGATATTTTGTGCGAGTTGGTCTTATTGATACGTAGCAATATTACTTTTCAATTTAATATTAATCTACCTAATATCCAAAGCTGTACGTCAGGTGTGTCCAACTCGCGACCCGCGGGCCACATGAAGCCCACAACGAACATTTTTGCCGCCCGGCCAGTATATCGGGACATAATGATACATAATAAAAAATCAAAACTTCTCCCGAAATCGGAAAGATAGTAACAGAGAAGAGGTGTCAAGTGTCAGGACATAAACGTCAAATTTTCTTGTTCTTTTATTTATGTTTATTGTAATGTATTATTCGAAATAAACTTACGTTTCTACGAATATTGATTTTTTTTTACGGCTCACCTACAGTTAAACCTTATTTTCTTGGCCCAAATTAGCCTTTGAGTTTGACATCCTTGCTGTACGTGATTCTGAACATGAACAATTTACATAAATACTCAGAATATGTTAAGATTTAATGCTACAGGTCACTTTTATCAACGGCGACATGATGCATATTTTGTACCGAAAAACAACGAAATACATCATATTGTGTATAATGTTTCCTTATTATTCAAAGTATTTTATAATGTTGTATTTTTGGTAATACATACGAGAACAAAGCCCTAGCCCTTAAAAATAAATTTTCTGGAATTTTTAAGTTGATGTGTGTGTGTGACTAATATGTCTTCACCTCTTTAAAACCAGTTTAAATTTTTTTTAAATCTTATGTAGATGATACAATATTTGTGTGTAAAAATACATTTATTCTGGAAATGGAAATCAAACAAAAATTATTTGAACTAAAACAGATTTGAATTCCCTTTTTTCAATCCAAAATGAAAAAAACAGTTCTCGCTTTTTTTCACATCAAAAATTAAACTGAATTTTTAAATAAAAGAAAGAAACAAAACAAAAACAGAAAAAGAAACAGAAAACGAAACGAAATAAATATCATTTTAAAGAAAACACTTAAAAATAACAGATCAAAATGAGAAAAATTATATGTTTTTTTAACATAAATTTGAAACTCAGCTGCAATGGACAATATTGATTATTTTCAAATGAATTCTGTAGAAATCGAGATTAATTTTGTAATTTTTCTAAGCTTGTAATTTTATATGTTTAATAGGAATACATTTTTATTCAGGTATTTAGCAAGAATCTATTTGACATTTTTAAAAGTTTAATAAGCTAATAATAAGCTATTATCATTTGCAATTTATAAGTTATAACAATTCTTAATTTTGTTTTTCCTTCATTTAAATTTATTTTTGACATAAAAACATTCTTACGTTAATTAAATACGAAGACATTAATTAAATTTGAAGACGAAATAAAGCTTTCTCAGCTGTTATTTATTAAAACAAACACTTATTTTAAATTCTTTTCTTTGCCCTTGCCGGTTTTAAAATACCAATGATAAAACAAAGCAAAATGGTACATTTTCAAATGTATAGATTTGGTTATAAAAATAATGCAGACGGAATTTTTATAATATGCGTTTACTATAGGTAATAATTAAACTTTTGGTGTTCTTCTTCGAGTGAGTTAGTGAGTTCGCACTGTTCAGCTACACGAGGGCTTTTGGCGACGGATCTCTTAATTTTGAGCCATGGTCAAGTGACGTGGACGACACCTGAGCTGGCACCCCCTCTCCTAACTACCACACCACACCAACGGGAGGACGTTTCAGCTCTCGACAGATTTAGCGTGCATCGCTGCCCTACACGGCGGGTCTTTGGTGGTACTGGGATCGAACTCATGACATGCCTGCCATGGTTGGATACCTTAACCACTGGGCTACCGCAGCCCTGTGTTCTTCTTCGAAGTTAATACACTTAAAAATTAAATATAATACATCTTAAGTAGTATATATTTGATTGTTAAAATATAATAATATATGTGTATATTTTATATATGTGTGTATAATATATATTTTTTACAATTGGTAATATAATACACATCTATTATTGGTTAGTAAAAGTGTATAAAATATCATTTTCAATTAATTTCCAGTGAATTGCATACGGAAAGAAAGTTATTTGATATAGATAGTATAATTAATAATATCTGTTCCATATATCTTTTTTGATGGAATGTAGTTTAGAAAATTTTAATTAGTATTTTCAATAAAAAAATTTTTGACTATTGTAGGAAGATGCATAAGATAACGATATTTATTGCAGGGCATATCTAAAACGGATAAGTTTTGATAGCTGGAATTTATATATAAGAACAATGAGATAGGAACTACATTAGAGAGATTTTTTTGTCATTCTCTAAAATTCCATGCCAAATCACAACAAGCTATCCATAATCATAGCAGCTTAGCCTAATTTGGCTCTTGTGTGCCATAAAATCAAACAACAAACAAACAAGCAAAATTATAGTAATATTATAAGACCTAATCCGTTTGAGAGTTGTGTTCATTATGCCTCAAATACGATTGTGGTCATTTCATACTGTAACGTCACTTCTCCGAAACATCAACATCTAGTCGGCTACTTTGTGGACCCGACACCCACACGTGCATCTTGCACTTGCAACGCAACCCCTTTTTGACCCCCGAGGAATCTAGCTCGTCGACCGGAAGATGAGGGGAGAGATGCTTTGAACTTGCACGGGAGCGGTTGCCAACGAATCCTCCTCTCACAAAATAGTGGACTCTAACAATCTATAATTAACTTTAATAACTGTAATGTATCATTCTGTAAATAATATTCAATAGTTGTGACGTAAATAAATTCCATATTTAAATTAATCAAGAATACGCTACCGTTATTCTTTCAAACGTTACAATACCCTCTAAGACAAGAAATTAAAGATTTGCATCTGGAAGGAATTGACCAGAGCGTAATTGAAAATTGGAAGATTGATAAATCTACTATGAAGATGTAAATGACCAAATTTTCCAGCTCGCTTAAACACGCGGTTCATAGGGCAGTTTTCAAGCTCAGTGCATGTCGGACTTAAAACTAGCGCAGTAAATTAATTTCAACTAGCCCTTTTGTGTCTCTTGTAATGTTTCTTTAATTAACTTTTTCCTTGGAGAAACGTTCGTAAGCCATTTAAGCTACTAGGACAATTTGCAGGAGGTCGAATAATTAGAATTCTTGAAGATGGATCGTCTAAGTCAGAGGTTCCCAAACTTTTTTGTCTCATAGACCCCTTGCATGTTTTTAGCCTTTGGGTAGACCCCTTCTTACTTAATGTTAAATTTTTGTACTTTTTTCAACTTAAATATATTTTGATAGCTGGTATGGAGTTGTTTACTTCAAAAGATTTAAATTTTTAACTTTCGTCTAAAATTTAAGAAAACGTCTTAATTAATTTTAAATTAAAATTTAAAAATTCATAAAACAACTGAGCTGCAAATAAAATGCTTTTAAAGGGAGAGATGAATCTGGCCCTTCATCATCAAATTTTCAAATTTGGCATCAATCTTGTCGAGTTTAACCCTTAATTTTGGTTCCATAATTCAGAATAAATGACAGGTATGTCTTTATAACTCCAAAATTGCCATCATCCGTTTCTAAACTTTACTTTAAGATCTTTGTCAGTGCCTATTCCAATTAATTCCTTCTGAAACATTTATTTTCTTCAATGTGACCATATGATCCATTGCCTCCTGTGGTGTTTACATATAATCAAAGCAGTCTCAAACCTAATTTCAGAATCTGAAAAGAATACATTTAAATGTTCAAATTCGGTTAAAACGTCATCTTCCTGGTGGATTGCCTGTGACAAAATGAGAAATTTGGAAAATTCGCAACGTCCAATATTATACCCTTTTAGCTGAATTCTGGCAAGAAAAACTGAAATTATGGTTCTTGTTTTAATAAAATATGACTGCCAATTAGTCTTATTAAATTTAGTAAAAAAATCTGTTAAATAGATAAAATCTGGTTTGCCCTTGATTACATTTTCTTTTAAGGAATACTACTACTACGTTTGGAACCGTGATTTTGCTAAAGCGTATAAAGGGATAATATTTATGATATTTAGTGTCACTTAGATTAGAAAATATGTATAAAATTGTTTTAAGAATAGTATTACTATAAAAAATTATTTATGTTAACAAAAAATGAACATAGAATGACCCATTTTCAAAATAGTCTTCTTTTGCGAAAAATGCTTCTATTATAATAATAGTGTGCCTGTATATCGCTCAGACCTCTGTACAGAGGCTCGACAAGGAGTTTTGAAAAATTCACATTATTTTCAGAGTTACAACCTATAGAAATAATTTTATCGGCGTTTTTTTCTTAAAATTTCTTCCCTCTGTTGTCGTAAAACATAGATAAACCCACTTCTAAGTTATATGCTTCAAAAATTCTAGTTGGGCCTCTGTACAGAGGTCTGAGCTATATACAGGCAAAATATTATTATAATAGAAGCATTTTTCGCAAAAGAGAATATTTTGAAAATGGGTCATTCTATGTTCATTTTTTGTCAAAATATTGTACTTAAATAATTTTTTATTATAATACTATTCTTAAAATAATTTTATATACATTTTCTAATCCAAGTGACACTAACTATCATGAAAATTATCTATTTATACGCTTTTGCAAAATCACGGTTTCGAACGTAGTCGAATACCTTAAAGTCAAGATCTGGTTTAGAAAGAGCCATTATCGTAGACCCCTTTTAAACCTCATGAGCCCCTAAATTATTTTTTTACTGACGTGGACCCCTTTGGGAATCATTGGTCTTAGTGATGCATTCTACAGTACATTGATTATAGGGACTATACTGTTGCAGAGAGGGATACAATTCCGCAGCTCAGGGAGGCTCAACGACCAGACCGAGAGTGGATTGATTTGTTGTAAAATACGCTCGTACTGAACTTACATTCGCTGTTACAATTTGGCAGTAGAAACCTCTATCGATCATTCCATAAGTAATCACATCATTTCAAGATGATTAGATACCAAAGGTACATGATTATTACTTTAACAGCAAAGAATCGTCGTCAAAGATTGCACTGATGTCATGTCAGACGGGCACGAGGTGTCGAATGGCATCGAGTGACTGACGAGCCCCGCTCCTGGCTTGATGAAAACGGAAGTCGTGTATCTGTAGAAGGAGACAACGCGGTTAGCGTCAAAATTCACGATTTCTTGTGAAAAATATCACATCTGGGAGACCTGGTCTCCTGCTGTGATAAATAATTGCGTATTATGTTAAAACCACCTTGGTGTTCGTTACGGGCTGTTTGACTCACAGGCCAACTTTACATTCTGTCTCATTCCTGAACTCGCAATTTCAATTACTTTTCTAACAAGACAATAATCAATTGAATATTACTTTCTTATCTATAGCTCATCTACAACTTGAGGGTAGCGCATTGTGACTCGTATTTCCACTACATATGCTTCCGATTGAGAATGTACGGATGCTATGGGACGAGAGTCACCACTCCATCCATACCACGTAATCTGCAGGTATTTCACGACAAAGTTCAAGTAACAAAGTGTGGAATGTCACAAATCTGCAGGTACTTCACGACACAGTTCAAGTAACAAAGTGTGGAATGTCACAAATCTGCAGATACTCCATGACAAAGTTCAAGTAACAAAGTGTGGAATGTCACAAATCTGCAGGTACTTCACGACAAAGTTCAAGTAACAAAGTGTGGAATGTCACAAATCTGCAGGTACTCCACGACACAGTTCAAGTAACAAAGTGTGGAATGTCACAAATCTGCAGGTACTTCACGACAAAGTTCAAGTAACAAAGTGTGGAATGTCACAAATCTGCAGGTACTTCACGACAAAGTTCAAGTAACAAAGTGTGGAATGTCACAAATCTGCAGGTACTTCACGACAAAGTTCAAGTAACAAAGTGTGGAATGTCACAATACTTAAAAATGACCTGTATAACTCACTACCAAAGCGCATAGCATATTGTAATTGGAATAATAATAGTCATACGCAATACTGAATAAAAACTCTATTCTGCATTTTGTATTGTAAGTTTTGTGACGGGCTCACGCGTCTTTTCATTAACATGTCCTTTGGGTTCTTTGGGGCCAGAATTAATGGTAACTCTTTTCCAACCGAACCCAAGAAGTGAAGCGTGAAGGAAAGATGCAAATTAGGGAGCTTTTAAATATCAGAAGCTAGAGTAAGCTGGATGGCAATTTGAGGAATGTTAGGATAATACGTGATTCAAGCGTGAAGAGGTTTTGGAAACATTAAGTGACAGCTAAGAGAAGTTATTCGTGACAGAAAGCCATTAGGTGCCAAGAAGAAAGCCAAGATGCATACCATTGCACTCCAGTAAATTCGCAACTGCCAGTAAGATTGAATTGATCATCGACATTAAGGTAGGAGTGACTATTTAATATTAGGATCAGTGATAGTATTGGAATTGAGTTTAGGCGAGTTAGTATTGATAATGGTCCGGGTTACGTTATTTCAGTATTATATATATTGTGTGTGTTTAGCCATCGTAGATTCTCTCACGTATATTATTGTTATCTAATCCGTTAGAAGTTTAAGTTTTAAGATCTTAATAAAGTCAAATTAAGATCCTGGCAGCTTCTAGTTCTTCTGTTTGTCCTACACCTCTAGCTCACGCTGATAATCAAGGAGAAGGGCACCCGAGGGGGGCGCCCTTACAGTTTTTATGTACTTGTAGCTTGGCCTAAAATCTAATTATTTACTATTCCACATGCTTTTTATCAAGCTTGTAAATTTCATTCCATTTTAATAGTTCTTTCCTGGGGCACATTATTTTCTTAGAGTGAAGAAGTATTATATATGAGATGGTATACAATGAGACTGAATAGATCATGGAACCAAATTCACAAAAAAAGGAAAAAGCTGTCAAGAACAAATTTAGGTATTTTTTATGTATATTGTATGACTGCATTATAATCTATCTCTGTTAGTTGCAATCTTGTTTATAGAAAGATACTTCAAAATGTATCAATAAAATTTGATTGTAAGGACTCATGATATCTAACAATTTAATTTTAGTTTGCAACAATGTAATTTTAATGAAACATTATTACAGAATCCGACAACGCGGCGCACACGAATACCTTTTCCATTTATGTAAATAGTTTTATCGGTTGCTAAAAGTTAGTACGGCAAAAAATTTCGAGTTGATCAGTTTTTAGGCTGCATTTATTCATAATCATCATTATTCTAAAAGATCTTATCGTTCCTTTTATGGCCCAGGTAATACATAATAAAATTAATTTTCACATTGATAATTTTAATATTAAATTTTATTTATTAGTATTATCTATATTTTTGATGTATCGATTTCTTAGCAATTACAACTTCATATTTACCCCTCAAAAGCTGATTTTAGTTTTAAAATCTTCTCAATATATTAGTCAGAATAATTCGTACATTTTTGTAGCACAATGTTTATTGAAAATTTCTTTTATATATATTTTTATTATAATTGTTATAAGGATATAATATTAAAATTATATCATAAATTGCAGAGTAAATTAAAAGGATAATTGTAGGAATAAATTTCTTTATAAATGGACACATAAAATAACAATAACAATATATGTATATATATTTTGTATTCTTTCATCTAAGAACTCATTAAGTTTTAATTTTTCTATGAATTTCATGTTCTTATAATCATTGTCTTGCGTAAATATACATTGGGAAATGCATTTTTCAAATGTGTATTCAAACATTAATGTATATTATCTCAGCATTATAGTTATAATTAAATTAGTATATTCAAACTAGAGATTATATATTACTAATTTAAATATAGTTAGGTTTGTAATTTGATTTTTTATCAATGATTTGTATCACACCTAAATACGAAAAATTTATCTTTTTTGAGTAATAAATTTCTTTTAATGTGGATCAGACTACACTAGGGAAATATTTGGTAAAATAATAATAAAAAAAAACACCTCACAACACAGCAAATATATTCCAGGAATGATGATAAAAAAGCTATATTGCTTTGCCTTTGTCATATTATAATTATTTATGAAAGCAATCATCTCTTGTTGATATTTTTATACCCAAATGATACTTTTTTAAAAATTTCTAGTTATTTCTAATTTTAGAACAATGCCTACAAATTGCGGTACACAAGCCCTAAGGAGTACAATCATCAACGAAATGAAAAAATAATCCTTAATAACTTTCGCGGTTTTTATCGCTTCTGAACGAAATTGATATGATAGTTAACGAAGGAAATTAATTGATCATATTTTTTTATATTGATGTTTTTAACAACACATTAACTGAAAAAAAATACTCTATATTAATTTTTTTTAAAAAATCTTAAAGTAAAAATTCATTAGGAAAAAAAAGCGTTACAAGATTATAATTTTTGAAAAAAATGTTACAATGCTACCAAAATTGCATTTACGTTTTTACTATATGTATTTATAATGTAATTATTTGATTACGTGTATTAATATGTATATAGGAGTACTTATCATACTTTTATTATATTATCTGTAATTTTGCTAACGAACATTCTCAGTTTTGTATCTTAACGGATAAAAAAGTATAATTCACTTAATTAACGAAAATTTAAAGCACTGCAGTCAGACGGGAAGGTGATGTGCCCAATGGGTCAACGATTTCACTCCGATGGTGGGGTAAAGCTGCACTTCTGAACTGGTTCCATGATCAACCGATATCGTTTTTCGCGTACAGAATTCGCAACCTTCCTGTTAGAGGCCTGCCTAAACGCCATGGGTCATTTCTTTTAACAAACTTTGTATGCATTTCACTCAATAAATGCCGTTGTTTTTATCTCTATATCTGTCTCATTTCTGACACTGCACATCTCGTGGATACACACCTCAAATCACTTTCATTTGAGAGAGATGGAACACTTTTAAAAACACTAATTAGTTGCAGTGGCTAACATCAGAGATGACAATGATTTTCCAGCTATGTATACTACAACAGCTTAAAAAGGCCTTTGAGCGGCAACTAAACACTAATAAAATCTTTTTACCATTTTATGTTTTCAAGACAGATTCTAATAGGTTTTTTATCAGAAACAATAATCAGTCCCGGGAGGAATCGAAGAAAATTTTTTTCTTTATTTGCTTGTGTAGATTTATTAATAGAAGATGTGAGTCAGTTTAGTGGAATTAGTGATAAATATGAGACAAATATCATTTCATAATATTTTCCAAAACAACATTTTATTTACAACACATTCACTTACTGAAATACTTTTCTATTACCAAATAACATTTTACATTAGCGACGAAATAAATTACAAAATAAATCGTCTGCTAAAAAATAATATATTTGGCAAATAAGAACTATATAATTATTAAAATATTAATACATACATACACATACTATTAATTAGGTAATTAATTAACAACAAATAATCAATTAATTATTAATTAATACCGATTAAGTTCGTTTTAATTATACTTTTAAATTTGAAAAAAAATGTTTTTCCTTTTAAATTAAATCAGTTTCCAAGAGAAAAAGTAAGAGTTAAATTTCCTCTACACTTACATTACATCAGCTTATAGTACCTCTACAGAGACACTTTTAAAAATGATTGCAAATTGTCGATATCTCTCTGTCATAAAATGCCATAACTTAGGGATTCATCGTTCTTTCTGAAATGTTAATACTCTGTAAGATTCTCTCATTGCATGAATTTAAATTATAGACTCTTTAATTACGTAACCATTTGTTGACGTCTGAACAAATGCTACATGTCATCATTAATCATCTGTAATTAATATACAACATAGAAAACTAGAATCCAGCGATGAAACGTCTTGATGCAAGATGAGATTTAATTACCCAGCGTGGGAAAATATACAATTACATGCTTACTACTTATTAAACGAATTTTGCAACAGACTCCTTTAATCTTTCCTTAGTAAAAACACAGTAACTATTAACGAATATTACAGTATGTGTCATGGTAAATATTTACCATAACATACTTCCTTTCGTAAATATATCATTTTGTATGCCTTTTTATTCTAACTAACTAATTAATATTTTCAACTACATATAACTGAAGGCTGAAATATTTTAAAATCGGGAGTCCTAAGGGAAAATTTAACTATATTTAATGAACGGAATACATGATGAAAACTAAAATTCTTTTAAGTTGAATAAGTTTTGACGATAGTTTTAATGAAAGTCTTTTTGTTTTCCTTTATAATTTTATTAGTAAGTAATATGAAGTATAGAGCTTAAAATTTTCAAAAGCGTTGAAACTAAACAGATAAAAATCGTATTGAATCATATATAAAGGACTTTATATATAAAAAATAAATAAAATTACATTCTAGAATTGTTTTAAAAAACATCGCCTAAGAACATAAAAAAATATTGTTTGCAATTTCAAAAAGCCTTTCTTATTAATAAGAAAGGAAACTGAACATTAAATAAATGTTTCGTAATGCTCTGAATCGAATACACGACGCTAAAAACATTCGATAGTTTTTTTCTCAAAAAAAAAAGAGAAAAAAAAATGTAACTTTTGAAATCTTTTTCAGCAAGAGTGTTGCTTGAAAATAATTGGTTTCGGGTAAAGTATTTTGACATTTGTATCTTTTCTCTTCTTAATACTTAAAACAATGTTTATATTTTATTACAAAAACAATTGACAAAGAAAAATTCAGCAGTTTTGATCAGACTCTAAAAGAGATATTTACAAGATAATCATCTAAATTTACTTAATAACGGCTATACTTTTTCAAAATGATTTTATGTATTTAGTAAATAAAACTTACCAGTTTAAAATACCCCAATGCTTGATATTGTTTTGAAGATGAAAAAGTTTGATGATTTAAATTCTTTTACACATAAAATACTTTCTTGTGAAACCATGAATTATTTTATTTAGTTTAATTGACTTCTGATGCATTAGAACCACTGTAATTATAAAAGAAAGCTTTTGAATTAAACTAGTTAAAATATTACACAAATTGTTACAGTTCAGAACTAATTTTTGTAATTGAACTTGGTGTGCAGCTCATAGTTACAAATTTTTTGGGACAAAACACAACATTAAAAAATTGTTTAATGCTTTATTTTAGAGATGATAAAACCGTACTATTAGAAATTAAATCCTATCTAATATATATTATAAATGCGAAAGTTTGTGAGAATCTTTGTGGGTCTTTCACGCAAAAACAACTGAATGGATTTTAATGAAACTTTACAGTAATATAGCCTATAAATCAGAATAACACATAGGCTAAAATTTATAAAGATATTGTGAGAAGTTTTCAAAATATAACGACAATTGTCAAGAAAGTAGGAAAAAATTCTGCCATTTGCAAAAATGCCCGTGACAGCATTAATCTATCTTTTTTATCCCTTCTGTTTTGTCTACGCCATCCCTTAGTGCGCTTTCGCTTTTCATTGATTCCGTTCATCAGTGTCGTCACTACTTTTATTTCATAATAAAAGGGAGAGGTGGTGACAAGATTTTAACATAAAATAAATATAACAAAAAGTAATATTAATGTATTACACTTCCTGATATAGATTATTTACACTATTTTAAGAGTACATTACACAAAATTTGTAACTATGACAGAGGAAGGAAAACTATATGAAATTAAAATAAAATATCAAAATGTTTTAATCATTTAGTTTTTTTTTCTTTTTGAATGTTTTTTTCAATGTAAATTTATCATTACCCCATGTATTAAATATATATCTACGCTTCCCCCATACTGTTTATATATATATATATATATATATATGTGTGTGTGTGTGGAGACAACAAGGGGTCCAAGACTTTTGTCTTTTTCACATTTATTTTAAAATTAAACAAAAATTAATTAAAAAGTTAGCTATTCTAACAGATAAGTTTGACAATGATATGCAGAAGGTAACGCCTGCTCGCGCACCTCAGTCGTTCTCTCTCGCCTTTCTCTTAAAAGTTTAAAAGTCCACAGGTTTCAGTTCTCATTAGCTGCGCCTGCGCGCGAAGACTGCTGGCTTTGGCTGCCACAATCGGCCAGCCTGACTGTACGCTGACCGCAGCGGTACGTCCATGGAGACCAAAGGAGAATCTGGAACATACAAAAAAAACGGAACAAACAAGGACTATACGACAAATACACAAAGATTTAACATATCATTCTGCTGAAATAGACAGTTTCTCCATCATGTGAAGGCACCTCTTCGACATCCGGAAGGTTCCACAGGAAAACATTGTGTTTCACAGGCATAAGAACGCCTTTTTTAATGAGTTCTTTGGTTGAACGCATCGATATTTTCCTCTCTAGAGTTCTGGACGTCTGTTCAAAACGATTTCTCTTTTTCCTCCGTTTCCACTGCCAGGGTTCAAAGATTCGTCGGAGCATTGCAAACCGTCTTTGTTCACTCTGCATACGTGAAGGGGAGATAAATTCCACGGAATACGTTTTCATGGCACCATTGACTTTCTTACACAATACTATATCAGAACATTTTTCTCTTACAATACTCAATTTTAACTTAGTACTCTTAATTTTATTACATTTATAATTCTTAATTAGAGAACTCGAATCATTTCTAGTATTAAAGTTTTTAACATGTGGCAAATCATAACTAGAGTTTTTTATCACACTTGAAACAGAAACATTTTAATTAAAATGAACACCCAAAGAGGATCCACTTTCACTCAATAAAACATCGCTCTTTGCGTGGCCTAGTTTCTTTATTTCAGCATATACACTGGGATGAATAATAAATTCTTCGGTCAAGGTCGGTGATATTGCCGTTCGAAAACTTAGACCGGGAGAGAGTTGATTAAGAGAAAAATTTATGGGTTTAACTTCTACCATACGCTGTTCGCCAAAACATGAACTTAATGTTATGATTTCTTCGGAAGGATTGTGCACTCTAATTAGTGAGGAATTTAAAACTGGGATCTGGCAACCTGAATCGATCAAGGCTGTTACGGGCTGATTTTAAACAAAAATGTGTACATATTGAAGATTTTGTGCGAACTCATCGCTATTTTGTTTTTCACTCTCGACTTTCAAAGTATTCACGTTTATTCTATTATGGATGTGGGATTCTTTAGGCTTTAAACGCTTCTCACAGTCTCTTGCGTAATGAGATGAATCACCGCATATAAAGCAATTTTTATTTTCTCTTCCAAGATATTGGGGATAGTTCTCTTTAATCTTTGGTTTAAAGTTTTGTGATCTATTTTTAAAGGGGTCTTGTGTATATCCATAAGTAATAGGAATTTCTTTATGTGATCCGCTTCTAGATGAAATATAAATATCGCACTCTTTAGCTAAATCAATAGGCCTAAACCAATCTTCTGCTTCTCGAATGCCAATATGAGTTGCAGTTTCCTTATTTAAAGTTTCAAATAATTTATCAGAAATTATAAGATCACATAGAGATTCAAAGGAATTAACTTTTCATAACGAACAATAATATTGGAAGTTTGCCGTCAATCTTGCAGCAAATTGGATGTATGTCTCGCCTGATGATTTTACAGCATTTTTAAATGAGTTTAAACACTCGC
This sequence comes from Trichonephila clavipes, assembly GCA_019973935.1. NCBI lineage: Eukaryota > Metazoa > Arthropoda > Arachnida > Araneae > Nephilidae > Trichonephila > Trichonephila clavipes. Next base: position 132,241 of record BMAU01005062.1, on the reverse strand, counting down.
GAGGGGTTAATTGGAATTCTCTGAGAACTATAGATTTTAGTTTTTCATAGTCATTTAATTCCTCTTCTTTAATATACAATAAGACATTATGAGCTCTTTCGCCCAGAAGATTTATTAAAATTTCAGATTTATATTCGTCATTTATTTTCTTGGTTAAAAATGCGCGTTCTAATGATTGGAAGAACAGATTAAAATTTTCAGATCTGGTGGGAACAGGAAGAGATAAAGTTTTAATACTTTTATCATATTTTCTATGTTAGTTTCGAACTGTTTCTCTTCGACTTTAGCTGCAGGATTTAAACTTAATGCTTTATTTTTAGCCGTTTGAAGTTCGACTTCTTTTTCTAATTTTGCTAACTGTAGTTTAGCAAGTTCAATTTTCTGTTTTTCTAAATCCCTTTCGTTTCGCGACACCCTCTCATCTATACAGTTTTTAATTAAAGTTTTAACGAAATCTGGATCACTTTCAAATGTACTACTCTTCTCAATTTTAGTCTTTAGTTTAGCTATAGTGTCCGTACTCTCCACAGTACCGTCTAGATCCTCAACAACTCTTATGAGATCCTCTTTAAGAGCGTTTTTATACATTTTAGAAAAATATGGAAAGATCCTACCTTTTTTTCCTAGCTCCCTTGTTGCTCGCACGTACGATGTATCCAATAATTGAAGAAAAACGTTGATTCCACTGATTTCACCTCTTCGCAGGTAATAGATGAACTATAGTTCTTGAACAGATAAATTGTTCGAATTGACACCTCTTCGCAGGTGTTTATGTGATATTTCCAACCTCTACACAGGCGGAATTTTCGACGATAGTTCCAACCTCTACACAGGCGGAATATTTAGGGTTCGATGAAAAATATAACCTCTACACAGGTTATTTTGTAAATAGTTCCGGGAATTATTGACAGGACACCTCTTCGCAGGTGTTTAGTCAGTGGTTCCAACCTCTACACAGGCGGAACGAAGTTTGAAAATTCAACCTCTACACAGGTTGAACGAAGTTTCCAAAAAATGGCGGTTGATTGATTGATTGAATATTAACGTCGCACTGTTCAGCTACACGAGGGCTTTTGGCGACGGACCACGTAATTTTGAACCATGGTCAAGTGACGTGGACGACACCTGAGCTGGCACCCCCCTCTCCTAACTACCACACCACACCAACGGGACCAAAAAATGGCAAAGCGTCTCCTTCACGGACGCTTTTGTTCATTGTCCATACTTTGGTTCAAAATCGAAATTTTATCGATCCCGGCCTCTACACAGGCGGAGTATTCATGCTGAGTTCAAACCTCTACACAGGGTGAACGAAGTTTAAAAATTCAACCTCTACACAGGTTGAACGAAGTTTCCAAAAATGGCGGCGCGTCTCCTCCACGGACGGCTTTTGTTCACGTTCCAAACTTTGATCAAAATCGAAATTTTTTTCAATCCCGGCCTCTACACAGGCGGAGTATTCATGCCGAGTTCAAACCTCTACACAGGTTGAACGAAGTTTCCAAAAATGGCGGCGCGTCTCCTACACGGACGGCTTTTGTTCACGTTCCAAACTTTGATCAAAATCGAAAATTTTTCGATCCCGGCCTCTACACAGGCGGAGTATTCATGCTGAGTTCAAACCTCTACACAGGTTGAACGAAGTTTCCAAAAAATGGCGGAGCGTCTCCTTCACGGACGCTTTTGTTCATTGTCCAGACTTTGGTTGAAAATCGAAACTTTTTCGATCCCGGCCGAGCCCCCATAATTTGTGGGAGACAACAAGGGGTCCAAGACTTTTGTCTTTTTCACATTTATTTTAAAATTAAACAAAAATTAATTAAAAAGGTAGCTATTCTAACAGATAAGTTTGACAATGATATGCAGAAGGTAACGCCTGCTCGCGCACCTCAGTCGTTCTCTCTCGCTTTTCTGTTAAAAGTTTAAAAGTCCACAGGTTTCAGTTCTCATTAGCTGCGCCTGCGCGCGAAGACTGCTTGGCTTTGGCTGCCACACACACACATATATATATATATATATATATATATATATATATATATATATATATATATAAATGTATATATATATATATATACATTTTAAATAATAATTCATTTCAAAAATCAATTCACAATAATAGAGAAGATGATAATCGTCTTTTAGCTTTGAACAAAAGACTGAATATTCATCTAAATAATATTAAATATCCAAGTATTTTTTTAACACCAAAATTTCATAAAAGCCATATAAAATTCCGTAGTATCACTAATGGATACAATACATATATCACGAAGTCTGGGAAGATCTTGCAATCTCTTCTTCAAAATCTAATTGATAATTTACAAAACACGGCAATTATTAAAAATAGCTTAGAGATTGCTAGAGTTACTAAGGATATGTTGATTTTTTCTATGCATGGTTTTGATTTCGTGGACCTTTTTAATTCTATAGATATTGACGATATGATTAAGGTTCTTCAGTTAATTTATGATAAATATGAATTATATACTTCAATGAAAAAAGAAAAATTTGATATTCTTGTTAACCTCATTTTAAAAGAAAATTTCATTATATTTGATCATAATCTTTATAAACAGATCAAAGGATTACCTCAGGGTGGTCCAGCTAGTAATTGTTTAGCGAACCTATATTTACATTTTTTTTTGAAATAGATCATGTTATAAATGATTCTTACTTAATTTATCGTTATATAGATGATATAATAATTTTTGTTAAAAATAGTGAATACAAACCAAATATTACATTCTACCCTGATTATCTCAAGCTCCTTAAAACTAACTTCAACTCTAATAGGGTGGAATTCTTGGATTTAGACTTGCATCTTATTAACAATAATGTAGTCAGTAACATTTTTGACAAAAGAGATTCGTTTAAGTTCCATATAATTAAAATTCCTGTATGGAACAGTAATTTTCATATATCAATTTACAGAAATATCATTTTGAATTTTTTATTTAGAAATGATAACTTAACTACCCACAAAATAGATAAAAACAATAATATAAAAAAAAATTTTCAATGTTGTTTAGATCATGAATACCCTTTTAATTTCTTGAGATCTTATATTCATCACAAATACATTAACCGTCTTGCTACTTCGAATTCCAAATCCACCACACAACAATAGGTTTTCAAAGTCAGCACGTTAGTGGTCTTGCTGTGAAGATTATATCATAACACTCATATCACAGTTTACATTTTTTCCACACACATCTTAAACATCTTACACATTTTAGACAACCAACCAAATTAGAGCCTAGCAAATTTACATTTTTGACAATCAACCAATTCAAATTTTACCATATTTGATTGTCGTCATTCTATACTTGTCTTTGCTGGCTGGTTTAAAAGTCAGCTCAAAAGATGGGTTTATGTTTTTTCGAATTTTTTAACTTGGTGAATAATTGACTTTCATTAATGGCAAGATGCTTGTTTCTCTTCGTAAAAGCTTTGTGAGTAAAGAAATTTTGTTAAATTATTTTTTGAAAGATACTTTTCTTATGTAATTGTTCTATTATTTTTCTACTTTTCTTACATAATTATTTTGTGATTTTTCTGCATTAAGAGTTTAGGAGAGTTTGTTACATAATAGTAGTGATTGGTTTTATCATGCTCTCTGAGTTATACTTTCTCTGAAGTTTTGTTTATTTTATTTGGTTTTCCTACCGAGTTGCAAAGGGGGAAGGTTGGTGCCTTCAAACTAGTTTAACCCCACTTATTCGGTTCTAAGTCCGAAATTGCTTTCTGACTCGCTAGGTTCTTCTTTTTTGTAGTTCTTTTATTTCTCTATAATTTTGTTCTTCATGTTCAGCTTTCATATTTTTATTACGTAATTTCTTGTTATGTTCTTTATCTATTATTTCTTGTTTTTGATAAATAATACATATTTCTTTTATATATATATATATATATATATATATATATATATATATATGGCATGCAGCCAAAAGCCAAGCAGTCTTCGCGCGCAGGCGCAGCTAACTAAAACACGAACTGAAACTATGGAACTTTGAAGAGAGATGAAAAAAGCGAGCAGAGAATGCGAGAGGTGCGCGAGCAGGCGTTACCTTCTGCATATCATTGTCAAACTTATCTACCTTTTTAATTAATTTTTGTTTAAGTTTTTAATAAATGTGAAGAAAGACAAACGTCTTGGACCCCTTGTTGTCTCCCACAAATTATGGGGGCTCGGCCGGGATCGATAAAATTTCGAATTTGAACCAAAATCTGGACAATGAACAAAAGCGTCCGTGAAGGAGACGCTCCGCGATTTTTCGGAAACCTCGTTCAACCTGTGTAGAGGTTTGAACTCAGCATGAATACTCCGCCTGTGTAGAGGCCGGGATTGAAAAAAATTTCGAATTTGATCAAAGTTTGGAACGTGAACAAAAGCCGTCCGTGGAGGAGACGCGCCGCCATTTTTCGGAAACTTCGTTCCGCCTGTGTAGAGGTTGGAACCCATCGACGAAAATCCGCCTGTGTAGAGGTTGGAGCCACTCACATAAACACCTGCGAAGAGGTGTCAATTCGAACAATTTCAAGAACTATTTTTCATCTAACGATATTACCTGCGAAGAGGTGAAATCAGTGGAATCGAAGTTTTTTTTCAATTATTGGATACATCGTACGTGCGAGCAACAAGGGAGCTAGAAAAAAAAGGTAGGATCTTTCCATATTTTTCTAAAATGTATAAAAACGCTCTTAAAGAGGATCTCATAAGAGTTGTTGAGGATCTAGACGGTACTGTGGAGAGTACGGACACCATAGCTAAACTAAAGACTAAAATTGAGAACAGTAGTACATTTGAAAGTGATCCAGATTTCGTTAAAACTTTAATTCAAAACTGTATAGATGAGAGAGTATCGCGAAACGAAAGAGAGGTAACTTTAGAAAAACAGAAAATTGAGCTCGCGAAACTTCAGTTAGCAAAATTAGAAAAAGAAATCGAACTTCAAACGGCTAAAAATGAAGCATTAAGTTTAAATCCTGCAGCTAAAGTCGAAGATAAACAGTTCGAAACTAACGTAGAAAATATGATAAAAAGTATTAGAACTTTATCTCTTCCTGTTCCCACCAAATCTGAAATTTTAATAAATCTTCTGGGCGAAAGAGCTCGTAATGTCTTATTGTATATTAAAGAAGAGGAATTAAATGACTATGAAAAACTAAAATCTATAGTACTCAGAGAATTCCAATTAACCACTCGCGAGTGTTTAAACTCATTTAAAAATGCTGTAAAATCATCAGGCGAGACATACATCCAATTTGCTGCAAGATTGACGGCAAACTTCCAATATTATTGTTCGTTAAGAAAAGTTAATTCCTTTGAATCTCTATGTGATCTTATAATTTCTGATAAATTATTTGAAACTTTAAATAAGGAAACTGCAACTCATATTGGCATTCGAGAAGCAGAAGATTGGTTTAGGCCTATTGATTTAGCTAAAGAGTGCGATATTTATATTTCATCTAGAAGCGGATCACATAAAGAAATTCCTATTACTTATGGATATACCCAAGACCCCTTTAAAAATAGATCACAAAACTTTAAACCAAAGATTAAAGAGAACTATCCCCAATATCTTGGAAGAGAAAATAAAAATTGCTTTATATGCGGTGATTCATCTCATTGCGCAAGAGACTGTGAGAAGCGTTTTAAACCTAAAGAATCTAACGACCACATCCATAATAGAATAAAAGTGAATACTTTGAAAATCGAGAGGGGAAAACAAAATAGCGATGAATTCGCAAATCTACAATATGTAAACATTTTTGTGGAAAATCAGCCCGTAACAGCCTTGATCGATTCAGGTTGCCAGATCCCAGTTTTAAATTCCTCACTAATTAGAGTGCAAACACCTTCCGAAGAAATAATAACATTAAGTTCATGTTTTGGCGAACAGCGAATGGTAGAAGTTAAACCCATAAATTTTTCTCTTAATCAACACTCTCCCGGTCTAAGTGTTCGAACGGCAATATCACCGACCTTGACCGAAGAATTTATTATACATCCCAGTGTATATGCTGAAATAAAGAAACTAGGCCACGCAAAGAGCGATGTTTTATTGAGTGAAAGTGGATCCTCTTTGAGTGCAGATTCTGGTGTTTCTTTTCCAAATGTTTCTGTTTCAAATGTGATAGAAAACTCTAGTTATGATTTGCCACATGTTAAAAACTTTAATACTAGAAATGATTTGAGTTCTCTAATTAAGGATTATAAATGTAATAAAATTAAGAGTACTAAGTTAAAATTGAGTATTATAAGAGAAAAATGTTCTGATATAGTATTGTGTAAGAAAGTAAATGGTGCCATGAAAACGAATTCCGTGAACTTCAACACCCCTTCACCTATGGAGAGTAAATATCGACGGTTTGCGTTGCTCCGGAAAATATTCCAGCCCTGGCAGTGGAAACGGAGGAAAAAGAGAAATCGTTTTGAACAGACGTCCAGAACTCTACAGAGGAAAATATCGATGCGTTCAACCAAAGATCAACTTGTTAAAAAAGACGTTCTTATGCCTGTGAAACACAATGTTTTCCTGTGGAACCTTCCGGATGTCGAAGAGATGCCTTCACATGATGGAGAAACTGTCTAGTTCAGAAAAATTATGATATGTTAAATCTTTGTATATTTGTCGTATAGTCCTTGTCTGTTCCGTCTTTTTTGTATATTTCAGATTCTCCTCTGGTCTCGATGAAAAAGGAGGAAGTACCGCTGCGGACAGCGTACAGTCAGGATGGCCGTTGTGGCATGCAGCCAAAAGCCAAGCAGTCTTCGCGCGCAGGCGCAGCTAACTAAAACACGAACTGAAACTATGGAACTTTGAAGAGAGATGAAAAAAGCGAGCAGAGAATGCGAGAGGTGCGCGAGCAGGCGTTACCTTCTGCATATCATTGTCAAACTTATCTACCTTTTTAATTAATTTTTGTTTAAGTTTTTAATAAATGTGAAGAAAGACAAACGTCTTGGTCCCCTTGTTGTCTCCCATATATATATATATATATATATATATATATATATATTATCTTTTAAAAGTATTTCTACTAATTCATTACTAAATTAATTATTTGTTGATTAAAAAATTACATTGTCTATTATTTTGGATAAAAATTCATTTCAGAGACATTTTTAAGCTAACTAAAGAATCATTTTCTCTTTATTGCTTCACAATAATAATTTTTTAACTAATGCAATATTGTTTTTTAAAAGTCATAGATCGAAATTTGAAGTTATATTTTATCTGTGAGGAGGAGGGGAAGAGAAACAGTAATTTTACACTAAAAAACCGTGTTATGCCGGGCTAGAGGGAGGGGGAAAAAACCTGTCTTAAATCGAAAATATGTGGAACAAATTTCGAAAAAGGGCAATTTAATGAAATAATTTTAGAAATCACTCACATTGCGTGCGTAAAAACACACACATAATTGCTGGCGTCATGAGGGAAAGAGAAAGCCCGTGCAAAGCCGGGCCACGCAGCTAGTTAGAAATATATCTTTACACCAATATAAATACAAGATTCTATATTTATTTTTTCTATACAAACTGCGTCTACAGTTCTATTTTTAACCGACAAATTACTGAAAAAAATTAATACATGGCATCTAACAGCAGTGGCGTAACGTATATCCCCGCACCCCTGGCATTGAGAAGGGGGCAGTGTTCTAGGGTGGTGCTCCGCAACCTTTTTATCGCCGCGGACTGGTCAACATTTGTTAATTTTACCGCGGCCCGCTGAGGGGGAGGATGTTGATTGTTTATATTTTATACTGTTTTTTGATTTCATAAGTTTAATTTAATTGTATTAATCGTGACTTCTGTGAATAAAACATAGCTACACCAAAAAATGAATATAAAGTGATTTAACAAAAAATGTTAAGTGATTTTCATAGAAAGTAGCCTAAACCTAAAAAAAATATACCACAGTAAATAAAAGAGAAATAATTTAATGTTTCTTGTGTGGACTGGTAGTACTTGATCCACGGACCAGTACCGGTCCGCGGACCGGGGGTTGCGGAACACTGTTCTAGTGATTCCAGATCTTGCCTGACAACGTTAGAATCCTTTGTAAGATCCAACTTAGGGCCCCAAACCTGACGCTGCAGGCCTGATATTATCCGTTACGCCCCTGTCTAACAGAAATATTTGTCATGCCTTCCACTCTGCTTGGAAAATGTGTCTGATGAGCAACAATCTCAGCCTATATTATTAGTGTTTTTTTTTAATCTTCCATTACAAATAAATTGTTATAAATTCAAAACAGTGATAAAATTCCCATTTTAACACGCTTTTATAAGTTTCACTTGTATGTGAAAATGGAAATCTTTTAATCTTGTATGGAATCTTTGAACTCGATTTTTACCCACTTTCAAAGGTCAGATTAATGGGACATTTTGCACACTTGTCACAGACCGATGACAATACCATAATTTCATAATTTTTTTCCATTGTCCTGATCAGGATAATTAGGAATACGATTTACAGATTTAGTGACTAATTTCGTATACCACTCCCAGATTTGGCGACTTGCATAAACCATTTTCGGATTTGGCGACTAATTCCATATGCCATTTCTAGATTTGGCGACTGATTCTAGATTTAGCTACTAAAGGATTAAGGTGTAACCCTAAAACCGCGAATAGGCTTGTGGTTAATACAAATAAGAAAATGTGTTCTTTATGTGAGAAAGGGTAAGGTGGATGCGTCGATAATTTCTTACCATAATATAAGTCTAGTTTTTCTGAAAATAGAAATAAAAAAAAGACTCGTGCATGTGAAAGAAAATTACATTCTAACTGCTAAATATTTTTTTTATTTTTATAAAGCCCATTTAGAAGTTAATTAGTTAGTTTAGAAATGATAATACGAATTAACATTATAGAAATACGTTTAAAAGGTGATAAATTTATGTTCTAGCTGCTAAATATTTTTTATTTGATAAAGAAATACATTAAGAAGTGATGATACGAATTGACATTATAACAATATGTTTAAAAGGTGATAATACGATTGACATTTAATATTTTTTCTTAAAACACTTTTATTAGTTAGACCTGTATCTATAGAGATGAAATCTTTGAAACAACGATATGGGTCTCATCCGAGGCCCCTTAACCGGAGAGAATAAATACCCTGCTAACCCGTTAATTAATATCCATTGAAGAGCAAGACTAATTCTAGCCGCTACGTAATTCTGGCTTGAAATATCAAGGATAAATTCAACAAAAAATAAATGATAGTTTTAAAAACTAAAAGAACCGGCTTTTATTGTAGATCGAACTAAAAAATTAAAGATAAATTATATTTAAAAAAAAACTTAAAAAACACGCTTTTATAGTGAATTGAACGAATGAGTAAAAAAAAAATTCTTAATATAATAGTAAAATGATTAACGAGAAAATTAATATCATTGTGGTAAAAGCGTGAAATGTGCTTTGTACTACATTTTTACACTAACTCAGTAATTCGGAATAGAACTAGTAAGAAATTATAACAATTAATATGGAGCACCCCACGCTTTTACCGCAATGACATTAATTTTCTCGTTAATAATTTTATTCTTACATTAAGATTTTTTTTTACTTTTTAGTTCGATTCACTATAAAACGTGTTTTTTAGTTTTTTAAAAAATATATAATTTATTTAGACGTACACCTGCCAAATTACTCAAAAATTGCTAAAATAATAAGCAACAAGCTAGTTGAGCAGGTTAACGATTGACTCCTTAATAACATAGAAAGCTTAATATGCAAATTAACAAGCTTTAAATAGACTTTTATGCAAAAACACAACTCTTTTCAATTTTGTGTAAGAACTAAGGCTGTAATGTATTTAAAAAACAAAGCCCTAATTAGTTTTAAAATTGTGCGAAAACCTGACGTTTTTATCACTTGCGTTTTGCGCATATAGTTAAAACGAACAAGTTTTATATATGCATAATTTACATATAATATACAAATAAGGACGCAATCACTTTTATTTTAATTTCAAAATAAAATTCAAAATTTTTGAATAATATACAAAAACAACATTAAAGACTTTTAAGAGTTATATGAAGATTCCATAAATAACTATAGAAATAAATAAGCGATTAAGGTATCCGACTACGTTCGGAACCGTGACTTTCAAAAGGGCATAAATGGATAATTTTCATGATATTTAATGTCACTTAGATTAAAATATATGCATAAAATTGTTTTAAGGACATTTTGACACAAAAAAAATTTATTTAAATACAATATTTTGGCAAAAAATTAACTTAGAATAATCTTTTTTCCAAACATTCTCCTTTTGTGAAAAATGCTTCTATTAGAATAATATTTTGCCTGTATAAAGCGTTGACCTCTCTCTACAGAGGCTCAGCTAGAATTTTTGAAATATATAACTTAGAATTGGGTTTATATTCATATTTCATGACAACAGAGAGGAGCAATTTTAAGAAAAAAAAACGCGAATAATTATTTCAATTGGTGGTGACTTTGAAAATAATGCGAATTTTTCAAGAATTCTAGTTGAGCCTCTGTAGAAAGGTCTGAGCAATATACAGCCAAAATATTATTATAATAGAACCATTTTTCACAAAAGGAGAACATTTGGAAAAAAGATTATTCTAAGTTAATTTTTTGCTAAAATATTATTTTTAAATAAATCTTTTTTGTCAAAATGTCCTTAAAACAATGTTATGCATGTATTCTAATCTGAGTAACACTAAATATCATGAAAATTATCTATTTATGCGCTTTTTTAAAATCACGATTCCGAACGTAGTCGCATACCTTAAATTGATAAAGAAAGGAGGAAATTAAAATATTACATTACAAAAATCTCAATTTGTGAAACACCGAGGATAGAATTCATTTCAAGTATATAAAGTTGCTGCCCCTTCAGGAGTGAAAAATTCTGAAAATTACTTTGTGAAAATCCTTGTGTAATTTAGCATGTGAGAAAAGGGGGATATTACTGAATAATAAAAAGTAAAAGTTCTAAGTAGTTTTTTTTTCAGTTGAGTTACGTACCAAATTTTTTTAAAATTTTAGCGCGATACTTGCGCCCTAGAAGATAATTGCACTTCATTTGTTAAAATTAAAGTGACTAACGCAATAAAATGCTTAAATACTCCTTTATATTTTAAAAAATTCTTAATCAGAAGCTTTAAAATGAACAGCACTAAAATAATTATTCTTAAAAGAGTAATATCGATGAAACTATTGCAGAGGATCCCACTTCCGAAACGACCATGTCAATTATTCTATTATTTTCCGAAGGAAGCCCAACGGTCGCTTGGTATATTTTCGAAAAGTATCCAAAAGAAAATTCCCACACATAAAAATTGTTAGGAAGTCAACCTTACACCTTACATGGAGTGGCTGTGATAGCCGAGTGGTCATCGTCTCAAATTTGTGATCGGCATTGTCGAGTCACTGGTTCGAACCCTAGTGCCACTGAGACCCTTTTTAAAAGGGGGTGATTAGCTCATTAAATCTGACGAGGCTCAATATCCTCTCGTTGACTTGATTGGAAAGTTCGAAAACGGAAGTGCTGGCTCAGATGTTGTCTTCGTCATTTGACCGTGATTCAAAAGTAAGAGATTCGTCGCCAATATCCCTCGTGTAGCTTCACACAATGAGACTTAAATTAAAATCAATGAAATCAAATCAGGAGTGGAAAAAACGTGACACAGGTTTTACACGTGGGATCTCCAGACTCAGGCTATCTGCGATAGTCTAGTGGTCAAGGTAACGGATATTTGACCCGCGTGTCATGGGTTCGAGCCTAGTATCGATGAAGACCCACCGTATAGAGGAAGCCGATGCACGTTGAATATATTGAGGCTCAAACGTCATCCTGTAGGTGTGGTGTGAAAGTTAGGAGAGGAAGATGCCAGATCGTTCTGGTCACTTGAATATGGTTTAAAATTACGAGGTCCGTCACCAAAAGCCTCGAGTAGCTGAATAGTGCAATGTTAATACACACACACTCACTTAACTCACTCCTGACTTTGACTTTAAAATATATCTCGTAGAGGGAAGGATTTTATTTATTGATTGAATATTAACGTCGCACTGTTCAGCAGCACAAGGGCTTTTGGCGACGGACCACGTAATTTTGAACCATGGTCAAGTGACGTGGACGACAACTGAGCTGGCACCGCCTCTCCTAACTACCACATCAACGGGAGGACGTGTCAGCTCTCGACAGATTTAACATGCATCGCTGCCCTACACGGCGGTTCTTTAGTGGTACTGGGCTCGAACTCATGACAAGGCAAGCCGCGATCCAATACCTATACCACTCGGCTACCGCGGCCAGAGGGAAGGATTACAGTCTCGGCTATGTCCAATGGAAATTATCCTACATCACGTATGTTTCTCGGAAGGTTTGACTGCAATGACTTTTCCAGAGACAAAAAGGTGAAACCATTGACTCTTATCTCGAGCTTCAGACTCTCGACGAGATCAGTAATAGACTCATTTTTAGAATATGCAGTATATGATGAGATGGACATTGTTTCGCCAAAGTTTGATGAAAAAACGCAAATGCCACCCACAACGACAGACTCATTACAATGCTCAATAGGCACTCGAACTATTTTCAGTGTGTTGGAATATCTACAACTATGAGTACATTTAAAAGCTTAGAGCTACTCACATTTAATAGAAAGCTTTAAACTCCTTTCAGTTTCAAGAAATCCAATGAAAGTTTTTAAATAATGCTGGTTTTAGTTTCTTTTTTTTTCATAGTTGAATTCAACTTACTTTGGTATCAAGAACTGACAAATTCTGTTGAAACTACAGTCCAACGCTAATCACAAATAAAGCCCCATTTGCTTAATACATTCATTTTTTTAAAAAAAAATTTAATATCATGTGATTGAAATAATGTTTTGTTTAACTTTGACTAGCGCATTGATGCAAAATCTGACACAATTTCTCAACCATTTTTTCGACTGTTAATTTTTAAATGCTAATTATATTTCTAATATTATTTCTTTTCAAATATGAAAATAATTGGGGGGAGTTTTTTCCCCATTTTTTCCTTTTATTTTAATAAATGAAAAGAGATTTTCAAGTAATTTACAGAGTAAGAAATATTCAAGTAATCCTGTTTTCCTGGTTCCAAATTAGGCTGCTATAAAGAAAAAAAATATCTATTATTCTATCACAATTGTGGAATTCTTGAATATAAAAATCTTAAGCATAAAAATGGATACAAGGTTGTATATTTTTTTTCCATCTAAAATCTCTGAAATGCTAGTTAATCTTTGATCATATTTTTGAATTAATAACGCATTTTTTAGTTCTAAGTTCAAAGGGGGATAAGTGAAGTATTAATAAATTTTTTTTTATGAAATTTGTATCGCAAGTATTATTTTATGTGTTTACATTTAAATTAGAAAAGTAAGAAATGAGAAGATACTCTTTTTTATAAAATTAAGCAGATCTTAATTAGGACGAATTGTTCTTATTTTTAATTATTATTTCGAATAATTTCTCCCTGTTTCAAATTTCTCTTGTTCTAATTAAGAGATTTACTGAAAAGAAAAAACGATTCGAAAAGTAAAATTAAAAGTTTTAAATATCCATTTGTTTGTTTTTTTAGAATTTAATGACCATTCAATAATTATTTGGATTAAAATACCATTTTTTTACAAGCTTACAATATTTCTGTTTTAAATTATGTCAAATGATGTTTAAAAGTAACAAAATTTTAAGAAACTGTGGAAACTGTAAAATCAATTTCATGTTGTATTTATTTTTATCAGTTTGTTAAGGATTATGAAAAATTTTCAGTTTTAATGTAGTATTTTCAAGTTACTTCAAGAACAATATTCTTTGGTAAATGTCGACATTTTTTTCTACTTAAAATAATATACACTGCTCGCCACCGTAAATGCAACACCCTGAAGGAAGCATGTAAATAACATGAAATTTACAACATGCATTAGCGGAGCTGAGATATGCAAATGATTAGAATTACAGTGCAGACGCCTGTGGTGCCACCTCAAAGCGCTATTTAAGACTTGAAGATTTCAATGATTTCAAGTTCGACAATTTTGTTTTTCTTGTGGTTTCAGCAATGTCCCGTAGAAAACAGCAATCAACTTTTGATCAAGTATTCGAGTTCGACAGAGAAAGGTGGCCGTGGTAGCCGAGTGGTATAGGTATCGGATCGTGGCTTACCTTGTCACGAGTTCGAGCCCAGTACCACTAAAAACCCGCCGTGTAGGGCAGCGATGCACGTTAAATCTGTCGAGAGCTGAAACGTCCTCCCGTTGGTGTGGTGTGGTAGTTAGGAGAGGGGGGTGCCAGCTCAGGTGTCGTGAACGTCACTAGACCATGGTTCAAAATTACGTGGTCCGTCGCCAAAAGCCCTCGTGCAGCTGAACAGTGCGACGTTAATATTCAATCAATCGACAAAGGAAGGATAGTGGCCTAACGAGATTGTGGATTATCTTTCAGGGAAATCAGTAGTCGTGTTGGACGAAACCAAACAACTGTAATGCGGATATGTGACCGTTAGGTGCAGGAGGGTACGGCAGACCAACGTGGTTGATCGCATCCACCTCAGTGCACCACTTCACGTGAGGACAGGCAAATTGTGCGCATGGCAGTGACGGATCGCTCAGTCACATCACGAACCGTAGCACAGCACATTGAGTCTGTAACGCATCATTCAGTGTCTGAGCGTACCATTCGACACCGTTTACAAGAGAGTGGTCTGTCCGCAAGACGTCCATTGCTTGGTCTACCCTTGACGCAGAACCACAGACGTCTCCGCCGCCAATGGTGCGATGAAAGAAGGATGTGGGTGGCAGAAGGGAATGAAGTTGTCTTTACTGACGAGTCACGCATCTGTCTGCAACACCACGATTGTCGGATTCGAGTCTGGAGACACCGTGGAGAGAGGATGCTGAACAGCTGCGTTATGCACCGCCACACTGGTCCTGCTCCGGGTATTATGGTATGGGGTGGTATTGAATATCACTTCTCGCACTCCTCTAGTACGCATTGCCGGTACTTTAAACAGCCAGCGCTACATCTCCGAGGTGTTGGAGCCAGTTGTCCTTTCTTACCTTCAGGGCTTGGCCACAGCCTACTTCAACGGGATAGTGCGCGACCACACGTGGCACACATTGTCCAAAGGTTCTTCGTCCATCACCAGATTGAATTGCTTCCCTGGCCCCACGCTCTCCGGATCTTTCGCCGATAGAAAACATGTGGTCCATGGTTGCTCAACGATTGACCCAGATTACACCCCCAGTTGCCACACTAGATTAACTTTGGTAACGTGTGGAAGCTTCTTGATCTGCTGTACCCCAAGAACACATCCAAAGTCTCTTTGAATCAATGCCGAGGCGTGTGGCAGCGGTGATCTCTAACAATAGTGGCTACTCTGGCTACTGATTCTGGCAGGAGCCACACTTCACAGAAGTCTATAAATTTAATCATTTGATACTTGGTCCACAGATGTTATCTACAAAATAAATTTTGTTGTGCTATCTCTTGTCTTTCTTGATGTTGCATTTACTATGGCCAGCAGTGTATAACACAATACACAGTTCAAAGAAGAACTTATTGAAGTATTTACAGAGCTGTGTTGAGAGTTGTTCCAATCAGCAAAAAATATTTTTTGCAAAATAGTACGTTGGTTGTATCAGTAATTATTATCCACGTAAAAGAAAATAATTCAAATTTGAAGACGACGATTGGAAATTAAGGATTGAAAAAAAAGAACAAAAATGTTAAATAATTTAGAGGGTATTAAAATAGTCATACAATAAATGATTTGTAAAAAATGCACTTAATAATTCAATTGCTAGTATAAACTATCACAATTCTAACTCATCGGCACAACTGCCAATGAGGGTGAAGGCTTTCTGTGCCCATCTAAGTATTCGTGACCTTGGGCGCTGAGGTGCATGAGAACAGATGTTCCTATCAGGTGATCTGATGCGAAACCCTCAAAGTTTAGTCCCTAAGCAAGCTCGGCACTCATTTATTGACCCACTGAGGGGATGAAAGGCTGAGTCGACCCCAAATTATCACAATTACATCGTTATATTTTTAAGAGTGATAAAATTTTCATAAAAAAAATTGTCATCGTTTTTAAGTTTCGTAGGATATATTTTCAGCTTTTATTTCATTTTAGTTTACTTTATTGACAATATTTTTTATGTTGAAAAGTAACTAATTTGTTATTGGTACGCTACTAGTAAATGGCCTATTTGGTGTAGTTAAATTTGCGCCACATAGTCCTTTAATGATAAGTTGTTTTTCATTCGACCGCCTAGAACTAAAAAAAATGAATTAGAAAAAATTACAAAAAAAAATTAACTCAAACTTAACGAAGCAGGTGAGGACAGTAGAATTACAACCACTTAAAATTTTTTTTAAAAGTTAAGAACACTTGGTACCTTTTGAACAATTTCTTTTATTTCTGTATTTAAAAAATAATTTTAGCCTTTCTCTCATGTAATATTTCTATTCAGGAAAAAGATTCGAGATGAAATTGTTCACAAGAATTTTAAGTTTAAAATTTTTAATTTTTGAAAAAATTTGGAAAATTTTAAAATCCTACTTCTGTAATTATTAATCTTTTGACCTGAAATTTTTTTGCAATATTCTTAAAGATGTTCTAAACAATTTTAGGGATAGATTTTACAATAACTTAATCAGTTTTGGAGGAAAAAAATAAAATGATGATATGCATGTTAAAATTCTACAAAAAACTCAATGTCTCTTACATTTTAATTTGTATAAAAAAAGTATTTAATTTACAACGAAATGGATCCCTAATTTTGTTACTTGTTTTATATATAACACACAAAGAAAATATGGAAGTGATTGGTAAATAATTGTGGAAGGAGTAGCATTTTGAATGCACTATTGCACTATTATATCAAAAAACACAAACTGAGGAAAACCATTTTAAAGTTTATAATTTTGAAAAAATAATTATAATGCGCTTAAATAAACTTAAAATACTACTTTCAGACATTATTTTTATATCATTCTTTAAAATAATTACATTTTCTTATTTTTTCAACTCATATATTTTTATAAATGTAATTTTAAATTAATTATACAAGAAAATTTGTAAAAAAATGTTAGAATTTTTTTTCTGTCATGACATAATTTTTTTTTCAGAAAAAAGAAGTATTATAATTGTATGAAAAACATTTGAGAAATAAGAAGAGAAATTATGATATTTTTAATATAAAATGCCTTAATTCAAAAACTTTATATGGACGCATTTCACAAAGAAAGAAAATTACATTATTTTGATGCCTCCGTAATATCCTGTTTTATATACTATACTTTCTTTCTTTATAGTTATTATTTCTCTCTTTAAAATAGAATTTTTTTTCAAAACGCTATTTTTAGCTTTTTTTCTAAAAAGGGTGTGTGATCTAATTGCCAAATTTGTTAATTTACATTTTCCAAATGACATTTTATCCAACTTCTAACCTTCCGACATGCAAAAGTGATACATCAATTGAAAGATAATTATGCAAAAAATAATATTAAATAAAATTTTTTAAAAAAAACCGAAATTTCAATCAGGATAAAAAAAATTGAATATGAAAAATGCCTAAGTGCAGAAAGAAAAATGAACTAAAAAACAAGGAACGCAGCAAAAAAAATGATAATAAAAGAAGAATAAAGCACTAATAGGTTGCTATCATTAAAAAAAGAATTCAGCCAGCCAGTTTATTACTATTTTAAAAAGCAATTGCTATATCTCTAACACAATTGTCACATGTCATAACACCCGAAATCTGAGAAATCGAAATAAAGAAACCCATGATGTGATTGAAATAAAGAAATCCGAACCTTTAGAAAATAAAATTGACAGAAAGAGAGAATTTAGTAAATATATTTGTCCGCAATAATAAAACATGGAAACCTAGAATTATTTTTAAAAAGGATCCTGATACTCACCAATGTGTAACTACTGAGATATCTATTAAATATCCAACGGAAAAAAAATCTGAAAAAAACATAACACGAATGCTGCAACAACAGCGTCCAATATAAAAAGGGTTGAATTATTAAAAAAACGAATTAATTACTTTAAATTAATAGCGTTTAATCTTCCACGAAAAAAAATAACCAATAAAAATTAACTATCATATCCGTAAACACCATAGCACAAATAGAATATCAAATAATAAAAATTAGGGCAATCGTATTGTAATGTTATCGCCCGACTTGGCGAAAATTTCAAAACAATGTGGCGGATAGTAAACCGATATCAAATTAGTACCAACTTTTGCCGGATTTAATGACGAAAGGAAGTTTTTGATGGCAAAAGTTGGAAACTTTAGGAGAAATCTCGTAACTTGCACGAAATTAGGGTTTCTCACAAATCTCGTTAAGGCCGTAAATTAAGAGGTATTTATCTCCAACTTCTAGCTGCCTCTAAATATTTGTAACCGACTGATGGTTGACAATTTCCAAGATGATGATGTATTCAGCTGTGGAAAGACAACACTTTGCTTGACATCTAATTAGGATTATTTGATTTCCGGCATACATCGAGAAAGAGAAGCAATGTGTCAACTATTACGTTTAGAACTCGGATTTTGTAAATCATTATCTTCGCCAAGAATTTGTGAATAGAGGTCTTAATAGCCCCTGAAAAGTTAACAATGTTTGTTCTAAGGAGGTTTTAACAATGAAATATTTTGTAGTATTCTGAATGTGGCTTGAAATTACGAATTAATTTATTGAAACACATTCGATTATTAATTTGCAACTCCTATACAAGAGTTTTTTCTTTTAATGTATCATTTTTAAACATTTTCATGATAAATTTTTAGCTGGTATTAATTTAACCAAGAAAATTTGTTTTTAATTCACTTAGCAAGTAAAGGTTTTTATGAAATCGAATTTTTAAATGCATGGCATTAATGGAACTAATTTCATATCGGAGTACTACGCTCCAAGCAGTGCTAGTTATCGAGTGACATGGAATCGAAGATGGCGGTCTAGCTGTAACAAAACCATAGGAGAATAATTTTAATGAACTGTTTTGAAATATATTTCAATTAAAGAATATAAGAATATATTCAAAATAACCAACATCAAAATAATATAATAATTGTGTTATGTAATTATATTATGTTATACTTAAAATAAGTATAATATATGCAGTGGACCACAAAAGTGTTCGTATACTTGCAATTTCCAATAAAATTTAAAGTTTTCGACTAATAAAAATTAATGTATCGAAATTGTAATTTTTTTATATTTGCATCTTATTCTTAATGGAATGACATAATCAAATTTTAAAAAATAGTATAACTATTATTTTTAAAAATTAATAATCAAAAAGCTACTAAAAATTTACGCTACAAAAGTCTTCGTACACTTAACAAAAATCTCAACATAGCTTTAAATATTGTATTTCTTTCTTAAATGGTACTCGGTAGGATATCTTGTAGTGTCTACAAGAATTTTTGGACATCTTGGTATAGATTTAATAAGTTTTTTTTTGTAAATTCTGCATCGATTTTCTTCCATGGTTCTGTGATCATTGTTTTTACTTCCCATTATGTGTTTATATGTCATGTGTGTGTGTGTTTTCTTCTTTTAAATAAAATCTTCACCAATTATGTTCTACTGGGATAAATAAGAAGATTGAGAGGTGTTTTCAGATTTTAGGGACAGTTATAGAGGCACAAGCGGCGTACATTGAGAGAAGTGTGCTTGGCGTCATTATCCTGTTAAAAAATGAAGTCGTCTCCAATAATCAAATTTTGGGCGGATAATTTAAAATTTCTCTTTAAAATATTTAAATAGAGCTCATGCTTTATAATACCATCAAAAAAATAACAAATTACCTTATTCTGAAGACGAATTACAGCCCCACGCAGAAGCACTTCCACCTCCATGGTTCATTAATTCAACTAGATTCTTGAGATTAAGTTTCAGAAAATTCAAAATTGACAGAAAATTGATTGGGATGGCAAATAATTCAACATTTGTGGTTCCGATGGGCCTATAATAGCTTGTAAATGAAAAAGTAAGGAGTTTAATCCCATGAATTTATGGGGAACAAGAACTCCTCCACCCCCATGCTTCAGCATCGAGGTGAATGTGTTCTGGCGTGGGGGTGTAAATTGGCCTCAGAATTAGGTAATTTGGTATTTTTTTATGGTATTGTGAATCATGAGAGATCTATTTAAATTTTTTAAAGAGAAATTTTAAATTATCCACGTGAAATTTGGATATTGGAGACGACTTCATTTTCTAACAGGGTAATGACGCTAAGTGCACTGCTCTCAATGTACGCCACTGGTGTCTCTATAACTGTCCCTAAATTATGAAAACACCTCCTCATTCCCTTTATTTAGCGCAGTTGAACATATTTGGTGAGAATTTGAAGTAAAAAAAGAAAACATGACAAATAAACAAAAAAGGTGAAGTAAAAACAATATTCACAGAAAATGGAGGAAAATCGATGCAGAAATTACAAAAAACTGATTAAATCTATACAAAGATGTCCAAAAATTGTTGTAGACACTAAAAGATATGCTACCGTGTACTAAATTAAGAAAGAGATACAATATTTAAAGCTAAGTTGAGATTTTTGTTAAGTGTACGAAGACTTTTGTGGCGTAATTTTTTAGTATAGTTTTTTCTATTATTAATTTTTTTAGGTAATACTTATACTACTTTTAAAAAATTGATTACGTCATTCCATTAAGAACAAGTTGCAGATATCGTAAAAAAAATTCCGATATATATATATATATATATATATATATATATATATATATATATATATATATATATATATATATATATATATATATATATATATGTGGGAGACAACAAGGGGTCCAAGACATTTATCTTTTCTTTAACTTTATTTTAAAACTAACAAAAATTAATTAAAAAGGTAGATAAGTTTGACAATGATATGCAGAAGGTAACGCCTGCTCGCGCACCTCTTGCGTTCTCTCTGCTGTTTCTCTAAAGGTTCACAGTCTCATAGTTTCAGTTTTAATTCACTGCGCCTGCGCGCGAAGACTGCTTGGCTTTGGCTGCCACAATCGGCCAGCCTGACTGTACGCTGTCCGCAGCGGTACTTCCCTTTTTTCCTTTTTCATCGAGACCAGAGGAGAATCTGAAACATACAAAAAAGACGGAACAGACAAGGACTATACGACAATTATACAAAGATTTAACATATCATAATTCTGCTGAACTAAACAGTTTCTCCATCATGTGAAGGCATCTCTTCGACATCCGGAAGGTTCCACAGGAAAACATGTTTCACAGGCATAAGAACGTCTTTTTTAACAAGTTGATCTTTGGTTGAACGCATCGATATTTTCCTCTCTAGAGTTCTGGACGTCTGTTCAAAACGATTTCTCTTTTTCCTTCGTTTCCACTGCCAGGGCTCAAAGATCCTTCGGAGCAACACAAACCGACGATGTTTACTCTTCATAGGTAAAGGGTTAGGTGAGCGGGAGATAAATTCCACGGAACTCGTTTTCATGGTGCCATTGACTTTCTTACACAATACTATATCAGAACATTTTTCTCTTACAATACTCAATTTTAACTTAGTACTCTTAATTTTATTACATTTATAATCCTTAATTAGAGAACTCGAATCATTTCTAGTATTAAAGTTTTTAACATGTGACAAATCATAACTAGAGTTTTCTATCACATTTGAAACAGAAACATTTGAATTAAAATGAACACCCAAAGAGGATCCACATTCACTCAATAAAACATCGCTCTTTGCGTGGCCTAGTTTCTTTATTTCAGCATATACACTGGGATGTATAATAAATTCTTCGGTCAAGGTCGGTCATATTGCCGTTCGAACACTTAGACCGGGAGAGTGTTGATTAAGAGAAAGATTTATCGGTTTAACTTCTACCATACGCTGTTCGCCAAAACATGAAATTAATGTTATGATTTCTTCGGAAGGCTGGTTCACTCTAATTAGTGAGGAATTTAAAACTGAGATCTGGCAACCTGAATCAATCAAGGCTGTTACGGGCTGATTTTCTACAAAAATGTGTACATATTGAAGATTTGCGAACACATCGCTATTTTGTTTTTCGCTCTCGTCTTTCAAAGTATTCACGTTTATTCTATTATGGATGTGGGATTCTTTAGGCTTAAAACGCTCCTGGCAATCTCTTGCGTAATGAGATGAATCACCGCATATAAAGCAATTTTTATTTTCTCTTTCAAGATATTGGGGATAGTTCTCTTTAATCTTTGGTTTAAAGTTTTGTGATCTATTTTTAAAGGGGTCTTGGGTATATCCATAAGTAATAGGAATTTCCTTACGTGATCCGCTTCTAGATGAAATATAAATATCGCACTCTTTAGCTAAATCAATAGGCCTAAACCAATCTTCTGCTTCTCGAATGCTAATATGAGTTGCGGTTTCCTTTTTTAAAGTTTCGAACTGTTTCTCTTCGACTTTAGCTGCAGGATTTAATCTTAATGCTTTATTTTTAGCCGTTTGAAGTTCGACTTCTTTTTCTAATTTTGCTAACTGTAGTTTAGCAAGTTCAATTTTCTGTTTTTCTAAATCCCTTTCGTTTCGCGATACCCTCTCATCTATACAGTTTTGAATTAAAGTTTTAACGAAATCTGGATCACTTTCAAATGTACTACTGTTCTCAATTTTAGTCTTTAGTTTAGCTATGGTGTCCGTACTCTCCACAGTACCGTCTAGATCCTCAACAACTCTTATGAGATCCTCTTTAAGAGCGTTTTTATACATTTTAGAAAAATATGGAAAGATCCTACCTTTTTTTTCTAGCTCCCTTGTTGCTCGCACGTACGATGTGTCCAATAATTGAAGAAAAACGTTGATTCCACTGATTTCACCTCTTCGCAGGTTATCAATAGTTCTTGTAATTATTATTAGGACACCTCTTCGCAGGTGTTTCGTCGATGATAGTTCCAACCTCTACACAGGCGGAATATTTGTCGATGGTTCCAACCGCTACACAGGCGGAACGAAGTTTCCGAAAAATGGCGGCGCGTCTCCTCCACGGACGGCTTTTTTTTTTTTTTCACTGTCCAAACTTTGATCAAAATCGAAATTTTTTCGATCCCGGCCTCTACACAGGCGGAGTATTCATGCTGAGTTCAAACCTCTACACAGGTTGAACGAAGTTTCCAAAATGGCGGAGCGTCTCCTTCACGGACGCTTTTGTTCATTGTCCAGACTTTGGTTCAAAATCGAAATTTTTTCGATCCCGGCCGAGCCCCCATAATTTGTGGGAGACAACAAGGGGTGCAAGACATTTATCTTTTCTTTAACTTTATTTTAAAACTAACAAAAATTAATTAAAAAGGTAGATAAGTTTGACAATGATATGCAGAAGGTAACGCCTACTCGCGCACCTCTCGCGTTCTCTCTGCTGTTTCTCTAAAGATTCACAGTCTCATAGTTTCAGTTTTAATTCACTGCGCCTGCGTGCGAAGACTGCTTGGCTTTGGCTGCCACATATATATAAATTTTATTTTATAATTTTTTAATTTTGTTTGAAAACGATGGAATTTTATCTTCTTCTATATTCGTCATTGATATTTTAAAATAGGATTTAGTAATTATAAGATTCGTATAATTTTAATCTTTTAATTAATTATTAAGTTGTGATTGATTTTCATATATTTAAATATATATATATATATATATATATATTTGTATATTTATATATATATATATATATATATATATATATATATATATATATATATATATATATATATATATATATATATATATATATATATATATATATATATATATATAATTTTTACTCGTCGAAAACTTTAAATTTTTAGTGGAAATTGCAAGTGTACGAACACTTTTGTGGTCCACTGTATATACATATATGAAAAAACTAACAAATTACGAATATCAATTAATAATTTCTAAAAAATTTGCCATATTCCAATAACTGCGAGTTCCTTTAATGAATTTAATTGAACAAGGAACGTTTAAAAATGCATTATTTTCCGTAAAATAAAGTGGAAATATGCGATTTGCAGCAATAATTACAAGCACAACCCTCGAATTCTTTTTTAAAAAAATATCTTAATAACTCACTAATGATATTAGAAATATCCATATTTGGAAATTGTACAAAATACAACTGAAGACTGAAGCAGTATCTTTAAGAATAAATGCAATGAAAATTGCAGAACCACATTTTACCACACAATAAAAATATGAAAGTAACCATATTATATATAATGTTATCTCTTATCTTGGAGTAAAAAAACAACAACTAGGCGTGTAGCACTCTTATACCAAATTATCCCCTTAACTTTAACATTTTTTTAAAATTTGTGACAGTTTAATTATAAATAATTTTGATAGCCGTAAATTATTTAAAGTGCTTATTATTTAATTTGGGAAAATTATTTTTAATTCATGTGGCGAATAAAAATCAAGATGAAATCGATTTCTTTAAGAATTGCATGCATTTTTCAGAGGAAAAGAAATGGCCCAAGATTAGCTTAAAAAATTAGATGTTCAATTAATTTAACCAATCAAAAACTTTTTCTTTTCGTTAAAATTATTATTTCTTTGCAAATATCTACAGTTTTAATACAATATTTATATTGTTGCGAGTGTTTTCCAATTCTTTTTTTTATATACAGTGGGCCACAAAAGTGTTCGTACACTTGCAATTTCTTATAAAATTTAATGTTTTCGATTAATAAAAATTAATACATTATAATTGTAATTTTTTATATCTGCTACTTGTTCTTAATAAAATGACACAATTAATTTTTGAAAAATAATGTAACTATTTTTTTAAAAAATTAATTATCAAAAAGCTACTAAAAATTACGCCACAAAAGTCTTCGTACACTTAACAAAAATCTTAACTTAACTTTAAATATTGTATTTATTTCTTAATTTAGTACTTAGTAGGATAGGTTTTAGTATCTACAACCACTTTTAAGCATCTTGGTGTAGATTTAATCAGTATTTTGTAATTTCTGCATCGATTTTCCTCCATTCTTCTGTGATTATTGTTTTTACTTCACATTTTGTGTTTATTTGTCATGTTTTCTTTTTTTACATCAAAATCTCACCAGATATTTTCTACTGGGCTAAATAAAGGGATTGAGGAGGTGTTTTTATAATTTGGGGACAGTTATAGAGACACCAGTGGCGTACATTGAGAGCAGTGCACTTGGCGTCATTACCCTGTTAGAAAATGAAGTCGTTTCCAATATACAAATTTCGCGCGGATAATTCAAAATTTCGCTTTAAAATATTGAAATAGAACTCATGATTCATAATATCAACAAAAAGTACCAAATTACCCAATTCTGTGGGCGATTTACACCCCCACGCAAGAACACTTCCACCTCCATGTCTTATTGAGCCAACTAGATTCCTGGGATAAAGTTTCAGAAAATTCAAAATTGACAGCAAATTGATTGGGATGGCAAATAATTCAACATTTGTGGTTCCGATGGGCCTATAATAGCTTGTAAATGAAAAAGTAAGGAGTTTAATCCCATGAATTTATGGGGAACAAGAACTCCTCCACCCCCATGCTTCAGCATCGAGGTGAATGTGTTCTGGCGTGGGGGTGTAAATTGGCCTCAGAATTAGGTAATTTGGTATTTTTTTATGGTATTGTGAATCATGAGATCTATTTAAATATTTTAAAGAGAAATTTTAAATTATCCACGTGAAATTTGGATATTGGAGACGACTTCATTTTCTAACAGGGTTATGACGCTAAGTGCACTGCTCTCAATGTACGCCACTGGTGTCTCTATAACTGTCCCTAAATTATGAAAACACCTCCTCATTCCCTTTATTTAGCCCAGTTGAACATATTTGGTGAGAATTTGATGTAAAAAAAGAAAACATGACAAATAAACAAAAAAGGTGAAGTAAAAACAATATTCACAGAAAATGGAGGAAAATCGATGCAGAAATTACAAAAAACTGATTAAATCTATACCAAGAAGCTTAAAAGAGGCTGTAGACACTAAAATCTATCCTACTAAGTACTAAATTAAGAAAGAAATACAATACTTAAAGCTAAGTTGAGATTTTTGTTAAGTGTACGAAGACATTTGTGGCGTAATTTTTTAGTAGCTTTTTGATTATTAATTTTTTAAAAAAATAGTTACACTGTTTTTAAAAAATTAATTATGTCATTCCATTAAGAACAAGTTACAGTTATCATAAAAAATTACAATTACAATATATTATTTTTTTATTAGTCGAAAACATTAAATTTTATAAGAAATTGCAAGTGTACGAACACTTTTGTGGCCCACCGTATATCTTCGAGAAACTAATTGTATGGAATTTTAAAAAAAATGGTAGAAACAATATTATTTTAAATTCTTTTGAATAAATAGGAATTTTTTCTTTAATATTATATAGAACAAAAATAAAATTAATGATCATGAATTTATTTATGTATGCATTTTTCTCGCATTTAGGTTTTTTTAAAAATCTTATTTTAAAGAATCTGTATCAACATTTACATAAAAGGAATTAATGTATGATACTCACGTAAATGCCGTCGACAAATTTTGTCTCTAAGTTTCTATATGCTGTCAATAGTGAAAATACGTTCTCACTTTGTTTTTTAGTTTTATTATTAGTAAAGATGTCCAATTCCATAATGATATGCTTTAAAAGGGAGATAGGAGCTTGGATAAACACAGATTAATTTTCCTTTTTCACATTCATCATGTTCTATATCCCCACTGAATTCGCCAACTGTTACAAAATCTTTCTAAAGTTGCAAACGATAAGCATCGCAAACGCGATGCAATCTATTTTTGACGGTTTATCTTGAAGCCGCCTCAGCAGCATAACGTCAGCGAGCTTTATCTAATTCCTAGAATATTGTTTGGGCCTTCTAAAAAAAAATAACCTTTTTTAAATGACTTTTGCCATTTCTGCTAGTGTTGAAGCACAATAATCTGAATTGTGCATGCTTGAAAATAATTTACAATGAATTTTAGCGAACTGCATTGCAAAAATTAATAAAACTTGTTATGTTATCTATCTATTATTATGCTATCTAAAAATATATTCTAATACGCCAGTACCCAAAATACTGAGCTTTAGCAAAATGGCGAAGTATGAAACAAAGGGAGAAATTGCACATCTTTATTTAAATTCGTATTTTTCGAATTTATTTGGCAGCTTCCACATAAAGAAGACTCATTTGTTGCGACTTTGAATGAGATTACAGCATTTTGGTCACCCAAATAATGAAGTTGTTATTAGATCTTTCATTTATTTCAAGAGTTTCATTTATTTCCTGTTTAAATACAGTGTTCTTCTAAATCTCTAATTTGTCGATAAGCTAATACGGAAGGACCATGTACGGGAATTTGTTTTTGCGTATTTGAGGTAGCCATGGGCGATGTTTTTCGATTTGACAAAACTGGTTGAAGGTATAATATATAACAGGGGTGGCGAAACTTTATGGATCAACGTGCCATTTTTTTTCTTAAGAAGTGTTTAATGAGGTATAGATGTGCCATCAAATAATTTTGATTGTTATTGGAAAATAATAAAGTTAAAGAGTAACAACTTAAAAACATCTATTTACTACGAAAAAATACCCTTTGCACTGTATAGATAACTTATATTAGGATTGTAAGATGTTACTTTTAGTAGAATGCATGCTGAATTGGAGTCATCTGTCCTAAGGGGTTTCTAACCAATAAATTATTTTTGCTCTGGTAAACTTTTTGGGCAAGAGGATTTTCGATTTGTTTCAAAATGTCATTTTACAGACGATGTTCTGCATACCACTGTTCCTGAACATAAACCACACACCTCTTTGTCGCCTTTACCAATAATGCCATATTTCTATAGATTCACCAAGTTTGAAATTATCTGTTACACTTACAATCTTGCACTTCTTGTTCTTTTGCTGAACTAGCCACGTTAAATAAGTTTAAAATCGTAAATATAACACAAACTTTAAAATACAGTTGTGTCAGCGAAATTGACTATGCTATCCGTAGACAAATTTTGCATCATAAGCAAATGTATTCCACGACGTGACTAAGGCAAGACAATAACAAATAAGTGTGCTCTCTCTTCCTGCCATTCCGCGACCGATCCCTCGCGTTTTTTCCTATTAATGTAGAGTGAACTTTGTTGTTTTGAAATAAAATACAGACCATTTTGATCGCTAGCGTGCCCAAAATATTGTGTCGCGTGCCACTGGCTTGCCATCCCTGATATATAACTACCAATTTATTTTACATAGAAGGGAAGCATTCTTTAAATAACTCAAAGACAATCATTTTTAAACAAAAATAAAATTAATACAAAGCAATAACTTTCTCTTCGAACCAATACTGAAATAAAATTTAATTGTCAAATTTGTGAATTGGAATAATTCCATATTATTTATTTGCTTTCAACACCACGCTGTTGATATCACATTTGAATAGTTTCCTTCTACATTTTTAAAGAGAAATTCTAATATTCGAAATTTGCTTACTTTTCAAAAATAGCTATTTTTTCATCTAAAATGTTATGTGTTGTTCATTCAAATTCTAAAATCAATCTTTAGAAGTAGCATTTGCTGCTGGTTGGAATTAAAATGATTATATTGAGCATACAGCGTATAATATTCTTTGGAGTTCTTAGAAATTCAATCTGTTAACATTTTTTAAAATCTTTCGGAAGTTTATTAAATTCTACTTTTTATAAGGAAAAAGGAGATAAGTAATATGTACATATTTGATGAAGCTTCGAAAAGCAGCAATTTATATATCTTAGCTCACAAAAATATCTTTCTGTTACTGCTTTCAATTCTAAATATGGCGTAAACTAGTTATGAAGAATCTTTCGTATACATCCATCTCTTACACACACACAACCCCCCAAAAACCAAGAAAATATATTTATTGCATGTTTTTAGAAAATGAAGAATATATTGGAATAGATTCATCTCATATTTGCCAGACACTCGTCGTAGACATCTATCATCATTCTTTGAGTAAGGTTTTCCATAACCAAACCCCCTTTTTTTAAAGTAACTATAATCTTTACCTTACTTTTTCGTCATAATGACGCTTCATAACTTTCTATTTCAGATTATAAAAGGAATTGAAGTCAAAAAACGTGTAAGAAGCCATGTTGAAAAGAGTATATCTTAGACTTTAGTAAGTAGACAACATCAACATCAAAACTTATTTTGAAATTAGAGGAGATAATTTTTTTGTGGTTTGTGTATATGATTAAAGAGTTCGATAAAAAAATTTCGCTATTTTGAAGATAACATATACATTCTGAAAACAACTTCCAGGTGCAATCAGAAAAAAAGTGCAATCTTTAATAATAGTTCTTGCAATTTAATGAAATTCCTATCAATATTAATGACTCTGAGGATCATAAATTATAATGTTCTTAAATGTATTTATTGATATTCTGAAGTAGAACTTTTTCATTATGAATTCCCCTTTTTTCCCGTATCTAATTTTTTAAAATTTTTTTCGCATTAAATTTATCTTAAATTTCTAGTTTGGTAAAGTTCTGCTACCAAACTTGAAATTTCTGTTAGTATGTTTCTGAGTTGTGGTGGTTTAAAATTGATTCCTTAATAATTTTACACTCAGAGGCAATATGAAGGTTATTGGCACCCAAAGGGCTTAGAGCTACTAACCGGTAATCTAGTAAACCATCACCATTAACACACAATCTTAATTGAACAAAAATCTTATTTTTTACAGTGGAATTACACAAAATCAGTCAATGAACCTCGTAATTTTGAGGCAGGATCAAATGATGATAACTACACCTGAGCAGTGTACTCAACGTCAAGAAAATGAAAAAAAATCTGAATTTTTTTTTAAATTTAAATTTAACGAAAAGAAATAATTCCGTTCTTTGCATTTCCTATTATAAAATTTCTTTTCGTGATTTTTTTCATTAAAAATTCCTAGTACCGCTGAAGACTCACCGTGTAGGGGTGCGATGTACGATGAATCTGTCGAGGGCTCAAACGTCCTCCCATTGATATGGTGGGGAAGTTAGGATAAGGGGTGCCAGAGCTCATGCGTCATCCTCGTCATTTGACCAAAGTTCAAAATTTCGAGATCCTTCGCCAATAGCCCTCGTGTAGCTGAATAAGGCGACGTTGATATTAACGCATTCACTCACCCTTCCGATAATAACATTTATATCAATTTTGACAAGCTACGATAAAAATCGTGAAAGTAATTAAAAGGAGTCAATTTTTTTTTCAAAATATAAATCAAAAGTCTTAGTGAGATTTTCAATTTATTGTTAAGATGATTATACAGGGTGTCCCAGGATTATTGGGACAGACTTTAAGGCAGTGTTTCTCAAACTTCCAGTATTGGCGACCCAATTTTCAATCATAATTTTCACCGCGCCTCCCCCATACAATTCCAATGCATTGAATGCAATAATAATGGACTTTAACGCTAAAGCTACAATACGATCTAAATTAAAAACCGTACAAATTATCAAAATAAATATTAAATTTCGCATACAATTTTATATATGATAAGCTCATGTGGAAGACCCACAAGTAATTACTAAACTTGTTCTTAACTTAGTATTGATACTTAGTATCTGTTTAATCTTACAGTCCACAGATGGCGCTCTGCGCATTCCGTTGTAATGTTCGTTAGCGTAAATAAACTTCTAGTTCAAACTCGTTCGGGTGTGGTCGTCTCTGCTTTCAAGATACTATTTCTTTTCAGACCAATTCAATTATTCAGAAATAAGTAACTACTTCTAGGTGCAGCAAGAGATGGCGTTTCCAAATCGAACTAAGAAACAACAAGTCAGGTAAGAAAAGATCGAACCATTTCTTAGTACAACATTTTGGTCGTACCGTAGCCGGAGTTCAATATTGTGAAACATTCTAATTCAAAACTTCTGGCTTGTTGTTCTTTCGGCAATATTTTTCTAAAAGATATTGTCATAATTCAATTAATGAAAAATTCTAATTCTCTTTTTGTGTGTACTAAGTTTAAAAAGAAACTTTCGAAGTGAAATATTTCAAATTCATGTATATTCAAAAGTTTAATCTTCTTATATATATGGTTATTTCAATGTTTAATTGATTGTTGTGCGATCATTCTTAAGTGGTAAATTATTGTGTTTCTGCCATTGTCATTCCTGTATCATATGTAACAAGAAACTTCAGTTTCGTTTTACCTCACTTGTGTGTTCAATTTCCTATTTGTACGTTCCGTAGTACGTAATTCCTTTTAGAATTTCTCCCCCCGCTTTTCCCCTCTTCCGCGGCGCCAAAGGAATCGTATCTTTTTCGACTAAACAATTAGTCATTCGCAGCTGTGTTTTTATTATTTGTTTTTCTTTAAATTATTCTTTGCTATATTAAAATGGATATTGAGGTTTTATTGAAGAAAAAAAAACATCAAATCCTCGATTACAAAATTGCAAAACAAAACAGAAGAGGAAATTGAGAAATTAAATAATGTTGGTTTATTGGCTCGGAAAAATAGATTCTTGGAATTTAGAACTGAAATAAAGGATATTTTGGATTCTATTATAAGTATTTGCGAGGAAAAGGACGAGGAAACTTATTGTACGGAAAAAGACGACATTTTAGATACCTTAGAAGAAATACTTGTCGCTATAGACACTCAGCTTATGCCTTCTGCAGTAAACTCCGATTTTGAGGTTAAAAACCAAGGTTCAAGTCACAGTTTAGTCTCAGCTCGGTCAGCTGAAGTGAAACTCCCTACATTATCCCTACCTATATTTTCTGGTGTAACTGAGGAGTGGCTTGCATTTTCTGATCTTTTTGAAGCTGCAGTTTCCAACAATAATGATTTAACGGGAGCGCAAAAGTTGCAATATTTAAAGGGCAATTTAAAATCCGATGCATTAAAAATCATTAATTCTTTATCCATTACCAATGATAATTTCGAAATCGCTTGAAATTGCTAAAGGATAGATATTTTAATAAAAGAGAAATTATGTCCTCCTTAATTAAAAAGTTTATTAACATAACGCCCTTGAGTGGAGAATCATCCACACAAATTCTAAATTTGATAGATTCCACTAAGGAATTTGTAAGGATGTTGGAGTCACTTGAATACATGGTTGACCCAACTACAGATACACTCTTAATGCATATGATATTGTTTAAGCTTGATCCGAATTCCAGAACTTGGTTTGAGAGAACCTTTTCAACAGATGTCATCCCAAGGTTAGACGAATTGTTGCAATTCCTTGCAACACAAGCGAGATCCATTACGAATTCAACTACTAAGAGAAATGTTCAAAGGAAGGTGACTCTGGTCGCGTCCAACGCCCAGTCACAATGTCTTTTATGTAATGGAGATCATACATTGTCGAGATGCGATACATTCTTAAAATTGTCAGTTCAAGGCCGTTCAGATTTCGTTAAAACGAATAATGTTTGCTTTAACTGTTTAACTCAGTTTCACAGTGTGAAAACTTGCAAAAGCAAGTTTAGATGTAAAAAGTGCAAGAAACCCCACCACAGTTTACTTCATTTTGAAAATGTTAGTGCTAAGGGGAGACAGGGAGCAGTAAATGTGTTAAATTCTAAAGAACTTTCTATCAACGCTCCTGTGTTTTCGCCTGTCCCTATTTCAGGTACTAGTGAACCAAGTGAAAATTCTAGAGTTGTGGATGTTACATCGTGTATTTCTGATGTGAACCCAGATGTTCAAATTCTTCTTTGCACAGCTCTAATTCAAGTAAGAGATATTTGGGGTAACTATCAGACCTGTAGATGTCTTCTGGATAGCGGAAGCCAGGCTTCGCTTATTACAAATGAATGTATTGAAAGGCTAGGCTTACGAAAGGAAAAGGCCAATGTGCGTATATCATGTTTGGGCGCATCCGATACGCGTCTAAATGGGCTGGCTGAGATTCAATTTACCTCACATTTTTCATCTCAAAATTCTTTTCATGCGTCCGTCTATGTGATCAACAAAATTGTAGGCATGATCCCACATCACGATTTAGATTCCTCAATGCGTGAGTTATTTGGGGATATTTCTCTGGCTGATCCAGCATTTTACAAGAGTGGTCCAATTGATGTGCTACTTGGTGTTGACCTTACTTTGCCATTGCTAAAGGGTCAAACGTTATCTTTGGGTAAGGATAAGCCATTTGCCATTCGTTCAGAATTGGGTTGGATAATTGGAGGCAAGGCAAATTCTAGTGGTCAAAATTCTTTCCATGTCAATCATATTCAGTTAGTATCGGATCAGCTAATCAATAAATTCTGGGAATTAGATTCTGTGCCATGTGCCAAACCCTTAACTTCATTAGAAGAGGCTTGTGAAGATCATTTCGTAAAGACACATTCTAGGGATGAGAATGGCAGATACACAGTAAAGTTGCCATTTCACACTCCACCGACGCGGTTAGGTAATTCAAAACAAAATGCAATTCGTAGGCTAATCAGCGTGGAACGCCATCTCATTTCTAATCCTGACAAATACAAGCTGTATCGAAATTTCATAAAGGAATACCTAGATCTAAAGCACATGGAACTTGTTCCGGACTCTGAAATTAATAACATAAAAAGTTTATACCTTCCTCACCATGGAGTTGTTAGGGACACCAGCTGTACAACAAAGCTTCGCGTTGTTTTTGACGCCTCCAGTAAAACTTCTTCTGGACTCTCTCTCAACGATCTGCTTATGGTTGGGCCAAGAGTGCAGCCAGAACTTTTCCCTATTCTTATCCAGTTTCGAATTTTCAGTGTAGCCATTTGCGCTGATGTTGAAAAGATGTTTCGCCAGATTAAAGTTCACGAGGAAGACGTAGACTGGCAAAGAATTTTCTGGAGGGATTCTCCAACCGAACCTATAAGAGAATATCGCCTAACAACTGTTACGTATGGTACGTCCTCAGCACCATTCCTCTCTACGAGAACCTTACGACAGCTTGCCATTGACGAACAAGAAAATTATCCAGCCGCTTCAAGAGCTACCCTTAGTCATTTTTACGTTGATGACTTGCTGAGTGGAAGTGCGACAAAGAAGGGAGCCATTCAGCTAGTGTCAGAGCTGCAGGAGATGATGAAAAGAGGAGGATTTTCTCTGCGCAAATGGGTGTCTAACGACCCTGACGTATTGGCAACCATTCCAAAAGAATTAAAGGCAGTTGATTCCAAACACACGATCAAGGATGACCAACCTGTCAAGATCTTGGGAATAGCTTGGCTTCCAGATGTTGACAAGTTTACCTTTACCATCACCGTGAACGAGACTGATGTGTGGACTAAACGCAAGGTACTTTCTGAAGTCGCCAAAATATTTGACCCCTTGGGCTGGTTGGCACCATCAGTTGTCATTTCTAAAATCTTCCTCCAAGAGCTATGGAGTCACCATCTAAGCTGGGACGAAGAGCTACCAGATTCTCTAGCAAGACAATGGAGAACATTTCAAGAACAGCTTCCTCTACTTACAAATATCAAGATCCCACGCTGCATTCTCATTTCACAGGCTATAGACGTACAAGTACACGGGTTCTGTGACTCTTCAGAAAAGGCCTACTGTGCAGTTATATACATCCGTTCCAAGGATGCAACTCAAACCGTAGTATCTAGACTGCTAACTTCTAAGACACGTGTCTCTCCAGTAAAACCTCAGTCTCTACCTCGACTAGAGCTTTGTTCTGCCCTACTTCTTGCCAATTTGTTACAAGCTACCCTTCCAACTCTAACCCTGCCAATTTCCGAGACCTTTGCGTGGTCTGATTCCAAGATCACACTGGCATGGTTGAAGTCCGATCCGAGAAGATGGCAACCGTTCGTAGCTAATCGAGTGGCACAAATTCAAGAGCTGACCCCTAACGTGCACTGGAACTTTGTGAGTGGTCTGGAGAATCCTGCTGACTGTGGAACGAGAGGGATACCCCCAACTAAACTAGAAAAGTGCAACTTGTGGTTCAATGGACCCGATTGGTTAAGAAGTTCTACCTTTCCGATTGGAGAGTTTGAAGATAATCCACAATTGCAAGAACACATGTCTGCCGAAGCCAAAAGAACATCCAAGCTGATTATGCTGAACGTAATTGATGCGACTTTCAAGGCTGAGTTCTTTCAAAATTTTCGTCTTGGAACAAGTTGAAAAGAGTTGTTGCTTATTGCTTAAGATTTGTGAAGAACTGTTCTCTTTCTGCGTGTAAAAGAAGAAAGTCCTTTTTAACAACGGCAGAATTGAGCGAAGCCGAGAAAGGCATTGTTAAGTTTATCCAACGTGATCATTTTTCGATGGAAGTCTCCTATCTTTCAGCAGGTAAGCAGCTTCCGTCAACCAACAAGCTTATACCCTTGACTCCGTTCTACGATGATTCCGGAATAATACGTGTCGGTGGTAGACTGAAAAATTCAATACTTGCAGACTCGCAGAAGCATCCCATCTTGCTTCCTAAAACCGACCATGTTGTGAACTTGATTATCTCTGATTACCACCTGAAACTTCTTCATGCCGGTCCACAACTTCTCCAAGCAGCTCTCAGAGAAAAATATTTGGATTCTTTCAGCCCGAGATGCAGTTAGAAGGGAAGTGAGAAGATGTATCTCATGCTTCAGAAATCGTCCAAAATTCGCCGAACAAATCATGGGAGATCTTCCAGAATCCAGAGTTTACCCCTCTTCTGTATTCCAACGAACTGGTATTGACTTCGCCGGCCCGTTCTTGATGCGAAGCTCCAAGGGAAGAGAAAGCCGGAATACTAAGTGCTACATCTGCGTCTTCGTCTGCTTAGCAACGAAGGCGGTTCATCTAGAAGTCGTTAGTGACTTAACATCAAAAGCATTTATCGCTTGTTTAAAAAGATTCGTGGCTCGCAGAGTTAAACCATCAGAAATCTTCTGCGATCAAGGAACCAATTTCTGTGGAGCTAACAGAGATCTCAGAAAGGAGTTCCGCCAGTTGATGAAGGAAGATGTCGTTCATCAATTCCTGGTAACTGACAACATCACCTTTCTCTTTAATCCTCCATCTGCTCCCCACTTCGGAGGCATTTGGGAGGCTACAGTGAAATCTTTAAGCTTCATTTGAACAGAGTTGTCGGAGTCACTAGTCTCACCTTCGAAGAACTATCCCCGTTATCAAGCCAAATTGAGACATGCCTCAACTCCAGGCCACTATGTGTATTATCTTGCAGTCCAGATGATCCTTGTGTTCTCACACCAGGACATTTTCTGATAGGAAAGGCGTTAACAGCTATCCCGCAACCTACAGTTCCAGACGACCTTCGCCACTGCGACCGTTGGCGATTGCTTACAAGAATGACTCAACATTTTTGGAATAGATGGTCTTCAGAGTACTTGACATTGCTGCAGTCAAGATCGAAATGGCGCATCGTTCAAAAGAACCTTGACATCGGAGATCTTGTCTTAATCAAACACGACAACTCACCCCACTACAGTGGAAATTAGGAAAGTCACGGAAACATTCCCTGGTAAGGACGGTAAGGTTCGTGTGGTTAAGGTAAAACTCAAACTAGTGAACTTGTGAGACCAATTGCTAATTTGTGTCCACTTCCTATAAACACTTGAACATTTGTGAATAATACCTAATGTTTTCTTTCAGCATTGTTGAGGTCATCTATACTTCTGTAAATCTCATTGCTTGATTTCATTAATTACTTTATTGTCAATTTGTATGTTAATTCTTATACTTAATTCATTAGCATGTTTAACAACTTAGTGTTTAAGTTAATTCATTAATTTTGAAACCCCTCCGTGTTTCAAGGGGGGCGGTATGTTTAATCTTACAGTCCACAGATGGTGCTCTGCGCATTCCGTTGTAATGTTCGTTAGCGTAAATAAACTTCTAGTTCAAACTCGTTCGGGTGTGGTCGTCTCTGCTTTCAAGATACTATTTCTTTTCAGACCAATTAAATTATTAAGAAATAAGTAACTACTTCTAGGTGCAGCAAGAGATGGCGTTTCCAAATCGAACTAAGAAACAACAAGTCAGGTAAGAAAAGATCGAACCATTTCTTAGTACAACAGTATCAGATATATTGTGCCGTACTGAGAAATAAAAGGGTGTTTTTTTAGAGGTATAGAACTTTAAATTGCAATAAATCAAAAATAAATCGATTGCCATGGATTTTTTTATTCGAAAGATAATCTTGTGGCATTACATTTTAAATATGATTTCTGGCATAGGACTGCCACGGCTGGCTCGGATGTAGTCCAATCTGGACGTCCGATTTTCGATGACTTTTTCCAACATTTGTGGCCGTATATCGGCAATAACACGGCGAATGTTGTCTTCCAAATGGTCAAGCGTTTGTGGCTTATCCGCATAGACCAATGACTTTACATAGCCCCACAGAAAATAGTCTAGCGGTGTTAGATCACAAGATCTTGGAGGCCAATTCACAGGTCCAAAACGTGAAATTAGGCGGTCACCAAACGTGTCTTTCAATAAATCGATTGTGGCACGAGCTGTGTGACATGTTGCGCCGTCTTGTTGGAACCACAGCTCCTGGACATCATGATTGTTCAATTCAGGAATGAAAAGTTAGTAATCATGGCTCTATACCGATCACCATTGACTGTAACGTTGTGGCCTTCATCGTTTTTGAAGAAGGATTCCACCAGCCCATAAAGCGCACCAAACAGTCAGTTTTTCTGGATGTAACGGTGTTTCGACATACACTTGTGGATTAGCTTCACTCCTAATGCGGCAGTTTTGTTTGTTGACGTAGCCATTCAACCAGAAGTGCGCTTCATCGCTAAACAAAATTCGCTTACGAAAATCGGGAACAACGGCAATCTCGTTTTGGGCCCATTCGACGAATCTACGCCTTGCTTGATGATCGTTTTGATGAATTGCCAAACCAAACTGAGAATAAATCACTTGACAGCTGTTAAATCGGTCGCCATCTTGGAAAGTAATGCCAACTTAAACTTCTATACGTGGAAAAAACACTCTTTATTTATAAATATAGTATACTAGCTGCATGGCCCGGCGTTGCACGGGCTTTCTCTACTTTTATAAATTTTCCCTTCCCTTCACAAAATCAGCACTTCCATTATTCTGTTTCGAAACTACTTTGACTTGTTTCTTTCCCCTCCGCTTAAGCCTGGGCTTTTACTGAGTGTGTAACTTAATTTCCTTTTTCCTTTCATGTCGCCACCACTTTTGTGCGGGTGTGTGCGCGTACGATGCTAGTGATTGCTATAATGATGTCATTAAAATTCCCTTTTTCGAAATTTTTTAAACTTTCCTCTTCAGTTACCCCCTGCGTTGCACGAACATTTTTGAATGTATAACATATTGTCATGGAAATTCCCCTTCTCCTCTAGCTGTTAGCACTTCATCTTGCGTGTGCATGATTTCTATATTAACCTCATTACAATTCCCTTTTTCGAAATTTTTTCCACAGCTTTCCATTGTCAGACACGTTTCTTTTATCTCTCTAGACCCCGGCATTACAGTGGCTTTTTTGAGTGTAGAACTATTACCCCCTCCCCATTATTTATAAATGATGAATTAAAAAGTCTTACAGATTGCTATTGAAATGATTTTTTTTCTGATCGTTTGAATGTTTGATTAAACATATGTAAGCATAAGAAAACATTATACATATACATATATATATATATATGATGAAAATCCTATATTTCTAGTTTACATTCACTAAAAAACATTCAAATACAAAAGAATACTGTCTGATAAAAATATTTTAGTATTTTGTTACAATTTTGTAGTTTTTCATTCCACTGTGTTTAGTAAATCATTTAAACCTGTATCTGACGAAAAAAAAAAGTATATTATACGAAAAGTATATTCATTATTTTGACAATTATTTTCTTAGAGCTTAAAAAAATAAAAGGGGTTTGGTATTTTCATTTACTCAATCAATCGTTATATAACAATAATTTTCTTTAAAAGTTTTGAAATAAAAAAAACTGATTAAAAATGTTCATTGAGCAATTAGTTGTGACATATTGTTATATTAAAAAATGACTGTAAAAGAAAAATCTCGTTTATTGATAAAGACTTATTTAATATTTAAAAAGACTGTAAAATAATTCATCAATATATAAGATATATATTACTTTTATTATATTAATTATAAAATATTTTTTCTATATTTGGTCTCAAATTAAATAATAATTTAACAAAAACAAATATTTCAATGTAAGTGAGAAAATTAGCAAGCTATAAAGTAAACAGAAATGAATGAATGTAAAAAGAAATAAAAATTATATCAGAAAAGTAATAGCAGTAGTAAGTTTCTGCTATTGAAGTATGGGTGAAATAACCTGAAATAGATAAACCAAAAGAAAAAATTAATGATAATAAACATTAACAAAATATCATAAATAAGAAATATTAGGAAGCCATCAACACAGGAAAAAAATTAAATTAGTATTACATGAGGAATGGTATCTAATAATACTATAACTTAATACTATCTAACATCTCTGTAATATACCTAATATAAAGTATTAGTTATAAGTCAATACTAGAAAAATTAAGTTAGTATGAACTAAAATATAAAATCTATCTAAAATAGGTCCCTGTTGAAATAATCTAAAATCAACAACAGTACTGAATGATACAAACAATAAAACATGTTGCTAAAAAACTAATTATTCAAACAATACTTTTTCGCAATATTTCTATTAGCAATTGTAATTCTATTACAAAGAGCAC
Organism: Trichonephila clavipes; assembly: GCA_019973935.1. Taxonomy (NCBI): domain Eukaryota; kingdom Metazoa; phylum Arthropoda; class Arachnida; order Araneae; family Nephilidae; genus Trichonephila; species Trichonephila clavipes. The sequence goes on along the minus strand of BMAU01005062.1, from coordinate 92,557 downwards.
AAACAAATGAGTACATACAATCATAAATAACTAAAGTGATAACTAAAATATATATATATATATATCATATATGAACAGTTTGGTAATATATAAAATATGTATACGATCCTCAAAAAACTACATGAGGTTTAAAATTATCAGAAGCAACATTAAACCATCAGATGTAAAATCACATCAACACAGAATTTTAAAGAAATCCAAAAGAAGATATGAGAAAATCTTTTCAAGGTACATATTTTTTCAGCTAACACAGTGCTTCTCAAACTTTCAATACTGGCGCCCCCCTTTTTGATCACAATTTTTATCGCGCCCTCCTTATACCTTAATAATGTACTGAATGCAATAATAATGCACTTTGACGCTAAAGCTACAGTAGGCGGCCTTAATTATAAATCATACAAATTAGTAACATAAGTATTAAATTTCGTATACTACTTTTAAGCAAAAAAAAATAATAAATAATATAATAGGATAACACTATTATGTTATTTTTCCTTTCTCTAATTTTTAAATTGAGCATATTGCAAAATGAGGTGGCTGCTTTGAAGACAAAATATAGATATATGCTAAATATAGAAAAAGAACTCAGAGGGTCAATTTCTAATCATACGCCTTCCTTATAAAAACTTTGCTTTGCAAGACAAGCCCATGGAAGTCGTTAATACTTATTAAACTTTTCTTAATTTAGTATTAATTAATTAGTTATAAAATACTCTGTGCAGCACTGATACATTAAAAGTATACCGACTGAAGTGCCCACTCTTTGCACGAGTTCATTTATAAGAAAATGAAACATTATTGATATAATAGCTGAAATGCAAGGAGAGCAAAGCCAAGCGCGCGACAATATTTACAAAAATGTATAAAATGTTTTTTTTAATGATTGCTCAAATTATAATTAGTTTTAAGCGAATTGTAATTTTAAGCCTCACAGAATTAGCATTTACAATTGATGTTAAATAATGAACAATAATATAAAATTCCGATGAAGAATAATTGTATCATTTTTAATATTTAAAGCGAAAAGACTTCAACATGTTTTAACCCAGGAGCAGGCATGCACTCGATACGGTGGAGCGGGGTTATTGAGTTACCCCAATCCTATTTTTTTTATAATTATTTTATTGTCAGTGGATAATTTAATTAAGAGAAAGTTTACTTACCTACTTTCAATGACTTTTCAGTTTTTCTTTGGTAACAAATAAACAGTTTGCCAGAATTAACGATTTCGTAATCTGTGTGTCCTGCGTGACCACTTCCGGGTAAAAAGTGTATTCATTATGATAATATGTATGCTACTGCTAAAAAAATTGTGTAAAACGTTTTTCGTTATGCTTTATATGTTTGAAAATACTCCTAAAAATAATTCGTGGCCAAGTAACCCTTCAAAGTGTGTGTGTTTGTGTGCTCTCCGTGGTTTTCCAAATATCATAAAACTCTTTTGCTTGGAAAAAAGCGCAACAGAGAAATACATTCCTTACAACTTCCTTAAATCGGAAACAAACACATAATAGAGGAGTCATAACTAATTGTACCAATAACTAAGAAGGTCAAACAGATTACAGCTATAATGTGCAGTATTTCAAAAATAATGACAGTGATGAATTTTTTATGTTTCTAAATTTTTTCGATTCTGGGTCTGGGATCTGTTTTTTCTCTGTTAAGTTTAAAAAGAAAGCGTAATAAAAAAAATCTCTCATGAGATTACAGCAAATCAAATAAAAGAGTTTTTATTTGGTTATAGGATCAAAGATAGCTAATTAGGTATTGAAGAAGTTTTTATTTTTGACTTAATATCGCGCGCGTGTGCCTATAAATTATATCAGACTAAGGTCCATTTTTTATTATGTCTGAAAGTATTTTTTTAAATTCATTCCAGTAAATTAATTATTTTTAAATCTTTTATTTTCGATATGCTCGCGAAGAAAAAGTCGAGTTAAGTCGAGACAGAAAAATCAGATCAACATTGAAGTTAAAGAAATGCAGAAAATATGAGAAATATTGTTTCAAGGTCAGCAAATATATCATAGTTGTATCCTAGATCAGCAAATAGCTTTTTGTTTAAAAAAATTCTGATTTTTTTTTCATTTAAAACAAAGATGAGGTCTTATCGGTCATAGAGATCATAAGGCCATAAACAGTGACTTACAAAAAAACATGGTTCACAATATTACCAATTTGTCGATAGCAATTAGTTTGAATTATGTGTCATTTTTTCTGTTATACTTCAAGCAATATTTTTCTACAATGAAAAAATTGAATTAGCTGATGAAGGAAGAATTACAAAAATCTTTATTTTTCAACGACAGAAAATATTATAGCAATGTATTGATATGTAAAAAAGGTATACAATGCATATGTACAATTAGCTAAAAACTACATGAAGAACAGATTGTCAGAAGGAACATTAAGCAATGATGCCACAAACAGTTTTGAACAACAACAAAATAACAGAAAATCTTACATACCGTAAAATCCGGCGTATAACGCGAGCGATGCACGTTACATCTGTCGAGAGCTGAAACGTCCTCCCACTGGTGTGGTGTGGAAGTTAGGAGAGGGGGGTGCCAGCTCAGGTGTCATCCACGTCACTTGACCATGGTTCAAAATTACGTGGTCCGTCGCCAAAAGCCCTAGTGTAGCTGAACAGTGCGACGTTAATATTCAATCAATCAATCACCTCTGATATCAAATTAGTTCCGAAAATATTATGATTTGATTGAAATATTTCACGTTTAACTATTCACAATTATGAATCTTTCTTTTTACATTACAGTGCGACGTTAATATTCAATCAATCAATCAACCGGCGTATAACGCCCACTTTCAGCATAAAAATTAAATTGAAATTTAGGGGTTCAAGAGCTTTAAAAACAAAAAAAAAGGATAAGTATAGAAAAAAATTGACTTCTAGAAATATCGAAATACTGTTTATTTAAAAGAAATGACACTCCTTATGAACTTATAGAGTTGTAATTCTATATAGATATATACTAATTTTTCTATACCTTGGAATAATACCTCAAATAAGTTACTTCAAAACATGAGAGCATTGTATGTGTACATTTCAGGCATCTTCATACAAAAGAGGATGTGCGTTATATGGCGAGCATAACAAACATTAAAAAATGCAGCTCAAAAGTATAGGTGAGCATTATACGCCCGATTTTATTGTAATCTGATATTTTTCTTTGCATTGTTTTTTTAGCGTCAAATTGTCCTATATCGTCCCTTTTTTATTCATTTCACCATTGGAATGCGAATCTAAATAACTATGCATATCTTTCATGATATTCAACATTGATCAGCATCTGCTGATGAAGGAAGAAAAACAATAATCTTTTTTTTCAACCAAAGTAAATGTCATAGAAATATACATTCATAAAATATTTAAAAATATATATGAAAAACAGATTGTGAAGGAAAGTTAAATCAGAATCCAACACGACAAAAATTGCATTAACTCTGAATTTTTAAGTGCAAAAAAGAATTACTTTTTTGAGCATTCAATCCCATCCATAGTCTGATTTTGATGAAATTACCATAAACAGCTCAGAAAATCTTAGACGTAAATAAAAATTCGCATTAGCATTTGTATTCTTACCTATTAGCATCGCTGCATTTAAATTGGCACCAGGCGAACTGTGCTGTTTCCCACCAAAATCTTGCAAATCTTTTTTGTTTCATATAAAAATCTTTTGTTTTGATATGAAGGAATGATTCATGTGGTGCCAATTTTGTTGTGGTGACACTAATAGGTTAATACCTAAAAATCTAACTTAAATCACGATATCTACAATCTTATAAACCCAATAAGTTTTGCATTGAGTTCCGTTTTCTTTTTGCTATCCTAATATTATAATTGCAAAAGTTTGTATGTATGGATGTTTGTTACTCTTTCATGGAAAAACAACTGAACAGATTTTAATGAAACTTTACAATAATATAGCTTATACAATAATATAATTTTTTCTTGCTTATTGTAGTTTTAATTATATGATACCGTGACATATAATTATATATTTTAATTATATGATGTGCACATCGAGGTATTTTTTAAGAAAACTAAAAGTTTTACGAAGGATAGCAAATTTTAAGAGACAAACTTTTCAATGAGTTTCAGAATTCTATTTTATGCATAATATCTTTAGATAACATACAAAAACGACATTTAAATGTATTGCAAATAATTTATATTATAAGCTTACTTAAAATAATGCTAACGGAGTAAAAGCAATTAAAATTTTCACAAATATTATGGAAATTTTTGTTTTATTAACGGAGGTAATAAATGAACTCATAGAATTAAATATATGTATTTATCATGAAACAAAAATAAATTTTTCACACACATTTTTTATACTCAGCCAATTTGCCGATTTTCATTCGTTTTCGTCAACCTGTTCTTCAAAGGTGGAACAGAGTATAAGTCATTACTCGAAAAAGTTGTTTGGCTCGAAAATCTGTTTTTGACGCCAAGCCATCCACTTACGTTTGCCTTCAAGTTTTAATTTTTTTTTTTGAGGGCTTAATTTTTAAGTGAAAATTTCCCTCATTGAAAACAAACAATAATTTCTTTTTTACTGCGAAAATGAATTCTTGTAAAAGCAATTTTATTTCAGAAATGATCTGATATAACATTTTTCGTTATAAGCTTTTTGATTTATGTATTTTTCTGGTAGGAAGAATCATTGGTCTTCCACCTAAGCGTATATTATATTTTTCCAATAACTGAATTAAATCAGTTTAAAATACATGTCTGTTTTGCTTATATTTTATTTGATTATTCCGAGCCATTTCTTGGTTTAGATTCAATTCTGTGGCTCCTTATTCAGTTTAAAAATATCTGATTTAGGTTTAAGCCATGTGTGTCACGTTTATTATTCTTCTTTTTCCATTTTAAACCTTTATATGTATACATTTGATACTTCCATACTGTTTCAAGTTTTAGATTTAAAGTCGTCTCATTCCTTTTCCAGGTTAAAAATTTCTGATAACTTTAATGTTGCTTTCAAAAATTTCTCACATTCTTTATTTTAAAAATGATGACCTAATTAAATCTACAGTAGGTAAAAAAAGTATTGGCAATTGCCTATAATAGATCAAATTAGCTAACAAAAGAAATGCTTGACAATTTTAACTGGACATAACGAACACAGGAGGTAAAAATCTAATGAAATCTAATGAAACTTTCATTTTTCTAATGAATCACAAATCTAATGAAACTTTCATTTTAATATGTCTTTTACAGAAAATATACAACACACACAAAAACGTATTTTTGCATGTCAAAAAAGTATTGGCAAAATAATAAGTAAAATATGAGAACAAAATCAGGATATGTTTAATACTTTGTATGCATACCTTTTCCATTTATAACAGCTTGTAATCTATTTCTCATAGAAAAAACCAAAGTCTTGGTTGTACTATTGGGAATTTTGTGCCATTCTTGCAGGAGTATACGCTTAAGTTCGTATTTACACGAAATTTTATGTTTCCTGACTTCTACGTCCAATTTATGCCATAAATTCTCAATTGGATTTATGTCAGCGATTGAGGTGGTGTCTTTAACTGGCGAGGAGAGTTATACAGTAAACACTCCCGAGTGAGGTTCGCTGTATGCTTAGGGTCATTGTCTTGTTGAAACACAAATGATGTTCCTAAGCCAAGTTTTTGGACACTGGATTGCAAATTATGGCGCAATATGTCGATGTACGTACGTGCTGTCATAATACCATTAATGAAGCACAGTTTACCAACTCCGTTTGCTGCCATACAGCCCCAAACTAAGACGCTCCCTCCACCATATTTCACAGTCGGTGTTAAATGTTGTTTTTCCAGTTCGGTGTTTGGCTTTCTCTACACATATTGTCGTCCAACACTCCCGAAAATGTTAAACTTCGATTCGTCGGAAAAAATAGCTGTGTTCCAAAACTCATCTGATAAATTAACATGAGATTTGCAACATCTAATCTTTTTCTTCTGTTTCCTTCCGAAATGAAAGGTTTCTTTCTAGCTGCCCTTCCATAATAACTTTCTTCATGCAAAACATTCCATATAGTCTGTACACTAAAAGTTTTATGCGAAGTATTAGCAACATCTTTGACTAACTGGGGTGCATTTATTTTGGGATTTTTCTTAACCTCTTTGATAATGCTACGTTTCTCCTTTGCAGAAAATATTCCAGGCCGTCCACTTCTAACCTTATTTTCTGTGGATCCTGTCTCGTTGAACTTTTTTACACTTCTGACAGTAAATAAACTTATATTCAGTTGTATTCATATAGCACGATAAGTTAAATCCTCATTTCTGAGCTGAATAATCATGTTTTTAACATTAACATCCAACTCCTTCGATTTCGAAGCCATTTTATCACAGCATTAACAAAATAACGTTTTAAAAATTTTGAAATAGCACTGCAGACTTTATACTAACAGGCTTTCTTATCAGTCTAAACACGTGACCTCAACATGACAAAATTTGCATAACAGTTAGAACTTTGCCAATACTTTTTTGACATGAAAATTTACGTTTTTGTTGTATATTTTGTGTAAAAGGCATATTAAAATGAAAATTTCATTAGATTTGTGTGTTTATTACCTCATGTGTTCGTTATGTCCAGTTAAAATTGTCAATCATTTCCTTTGTTAGCTAATATGATCAATTATAGACAATTGCCAATACTTTTTTTACCCACTGTAAAACCAGAAACAATACACAAAATCAACTGTAAACATGAAAAAAGAATAAACGTTAAGCTGCCTTAAACCAAAATAGAAATTACAATATGAATACCACTGTGACTACACAAAAAATAAGTAAGAAATTTTTAAGCTGAAAATGAAATGACAAATTAGATCAATACGCAAAACAAAAATGTATATCAAACTAATCTGATTGTTATTGAAAAAACAAAAAGTAGGCTTAGATTGAAGAGTTATGCATCTTCCAACTGTAATTCTGTTTCAAAATAAACTCTGTAACAAATACTTAAAATACATAAATCAAAAAATTTTTTAACTCAGCATATGATGTAGCAGATTATAACTCTGAAAAAAAATGTTACAACTAAAAGCTGATAATTGCAATTTTCGAGCGCAAAAATTTTTCAAGCAAATACACTGTGGTGCCAAAACAACTAACTAAAAACCCAGTTGTTGGGAGGAAAAATGGAAAAATCGTTTGAAAATTTAATTTTAAAAAATCTAAAGCTAATTTCGAAAAAAAAACTCTTCGTAGTGCACATCATCAGGACCTGGAATAATTATGTGCCAAGTTTCATGCTTCTGGGTTGCTTAGTTTGGGCTGTAGAGGTGAAACACACACGCTTAAAGTGTGTTTTATTAATATAGATAATATAGTATATCAGAATACACATGTGTATTTCTTTATTATGTCAGAATATATTTTGTGTTTTGTTTCCTTTTAGTAAGTTCGTAATTTTTAAATAATCTTTTATTTTCGACATCCTCGCGTTCCCCTTGAAGGGTTATCATGCCCCCTAGAGGGCGCACCCCACAGTTTGAGAAACACTACTTTAAGGGAAGGTAGAGGGCATCACAATGATTCAGATTTGTATAGCAACCCATGTTCTTCGTTCGGCGCTTGGTGCCGTTGTCCACAAGAATATTGGAATAACCGACCTGCATTACTGCAGTCACTTTGTAATGAGCGCACCGTGCCGTCCATTAATGAGGGAGAGTCGGAAGGAAGATTAGTCGTATTCAAAATAACCTCTATTTATTTATAGTTATCAACGATGACTCAAATTCTATAAACCAAGTTGAGAAATGCACCAATTACTAAATATGGAAAGCAACTGCGAAGTAGACGAGATACTAGAAGACTTAATAAATCGGATCACTTACGTCCACGCAATGCACCTTCTAATTCCAAGCGACCTAATCTAATTTAATACTTAATTGGCCAACTCGTCAATCTTAATATTACATAAATAAGCTGGGGAGTACTCAAGACTCACTTCACGTTGTCCAGTCACTACTATCTGCTAGCAGTCTCACCTCTCATTATACAACTCAAAAAATTAATCTTTATATACAAGTCTAAATTTACATAATCACATCTTCGGAGGAGGAAGGTTTATAATAGAATAATTTTTAATGACCTATATTCCCAAAGAGGACTATTAGTGGAAAGAACGCGGATAGACCCGTTACAACTTGATTTGTCATCGCCCGCGGAGGAATATGGAACAGTTTTAGGAACAAATTACTGGCAGATATGCACCTAATGCACGGATTGGCAGAAGGAATTGCACGAGCAGTAGAAATATTGCATCGTGAAAGGTACCCACAGAGAGATGCACTGGACCGCTGGACTAATTTGCATCACAGTTTGTGCTAATATGGATCGTTACGAGGTAATAGGCACATTGAAGGTGAGCTATAAGTGACTCGAACTTTCGGCATAGAACAAAGTGTGTTGGATATTGTTCGCAGGAATCTGAGTATTAGCGTACGAGCCATCAAGTAGGAAAATCTCGGAGTAGTGTTCATCGTGTTTGGCGACGTGAAAGCAAACCATTACTCTCATACCATTTTGAAAGAGTACCATCACAAGTTGCGATGCAAATAAGTAAACATCTGGTGGTCCGGTGCACCTTTCTGCGGATAACTTTCGAGTTACAATCTTTCTGCTACACGAGCATTTTCTTCTGTCAATCCGTAAATCAGGTGCATATATGCCAGCTTAGAGTTTGAAAACTATTCCATACTCCTCTATGGGCTATGACGGCGCAAATGACTGCGGTAATGCAGGTCTGTTATCTTCAATGTTCTTGTGAATAACACAATCTACCGCCAAACGAAGATTCTTCTAACCATGGGTTGTTATACAAATCTTAGCTTTTGGGATGTCTCCTACCTCCCCTTAAAGTTTGTCCCAATAATTCTGGGACACCCTGAATATTTTTACGTGGCTGATCACCTGTCAAACGCAGGGTAAGTCCACGCAACTAGGAAGTTTTATTGTAGTAAATTGTAATGTATTCAGTTAATATGTTGCAATTACAACAGATTTTCTTCTGAAAAGAAAAAATAACACCGCAACAGCCCAGATTCAAAAATCGCAAATGTATTGAACACAGAAAATCCATCCATAAACACAATTAACATGTGTTTTAACATGTGTTGATTAATCTCCCGAAATCCCTAAGGGAGATTAATCAACACATGTTAAAATAACGTCTCTTTGAGGTCATTTCCCTGATGTAAGTAAGTGATTTGTTCAAATCTCCGAAATGTTTTAGTGAAATGATGAAATGAACAAGTCAGTATTTGTAGAGCTCTGTTTTCGCTTCGGCCAGTCCCCCTTTGTAGATAAAAAAAACCATTTTAAAAAGGGAAATAATAACTGAAAAAAAAGGTGTTACAAATAAAGCAGGATATTTCTGAAGTATTATATTAATGTATAATTTTTTAAAAAAATGATTGAAGTTCTACTACTAACATCCCTTTTTAAAAAAAATACCAGCATTATTATTTAATTATTTTGTAAATTAATTTTGAATAAATAATTTGTAATTAAATGATTATTGTTGTATTAATTACTCTATTTTTAGTAATGCACCATATTTGTTAAATGAACACTTTTAAACTCTTGACAATTATTCATCACTTCACTGAAACAGGCTAGGGATTTGATCAAATCACTTACTTTCCTTAGGAAATCCCCCTTACAGAGTTCTTATTTTAACATCTTGCGTGAATTGATCATCTTCCTAAGTGATTTGAGGAAATCCCTAATTTAATCATTTTCCTGCGACATTTATATCGGCTAGGAAGAACCCTCCGGGAACATCTAAACTTTTCTCGTCAAATAATCGTCCTGCTAACTTCTGGATTTTTTTAGTGATATCTTTCTTTTCTCTCCAAAACTAGCGACTTGTTGGTCTTTGGCATCCAAATTTTAAGCCAAGATCACTCCCATTCGCATAGTAAAGAGTGTTTTTTTTCCAGGTATAGAAGTTTAAGTTGGCATTACTTTCCAAGATGGCGACCGATTTAACAGCTGTCAAATGATTTATTCTCAGTTTGGTTTGGCAATTCATCAAAACGATCATCAAGCAAGGCGTAGATTCGTCGAATGGGTCCAAAACGAGATTGCCGTTGTTCCCGATTTTCAAAAAAGAATTTTGCTTAGCGATGAAGCGCACTTCTGGTTGAATGGCTACGTCAACAAACAAAACTGCCGCATTTGGAGTGAAGCTAATCCCCAAGTGTATGTCGAAACACCGTTACATCCAGAAAAACTGACTGTTTGGTGCGCTTTATGGGCTGGTGGAATCCTTCTTCAAAAACGATGAAGGCCACAACGTTACAGTCAATGGTGATCGATATAGAACCATGATTACTAACTTTTTCATTCCTGAATTGAACAATCATGATGTCCAGGAGCTGTGATTCCAACAAGACGGCGCAACATGTCACACAGCTCGTGCCACAATCGATGTATTGAAAGACACGTTTGGTGACCGCCTAATTTCACGTTTTGGACCTGGGAATTTGCCTCCAAGATCTTGTGATTTAACACCGCTAGACTATTTTCTGTGGGGCTATGTAAAGTCATTGGTCTATGCGGATAAGCCACAAACGCTTGACCATTTGGAAGACAACATTCGCCGTGTTATTGCTGATTTACGGCCACAAATGTTGGAAAAAGTCATCGAAAATTGGACGTCCAGATTGGACTATATCCGCGCCAGTCCTATGCCAGAAATCATATTTAAAATGTAATGCCATAAGATTACCTTTCAAATAAAAAAAAATTCATGTCAATCGAATCATACATCGTTGTTTTATTGCAATTTAAAGTTCTATACCTCTAAAAAAAACACCCTTTATAATTACAAGAATAATCCATCTTAGTGGATAAACGATTTTTTCGGTAACAACATCCTTCTGGCAAACAAGCCAGAGTTCGAAATTTCTGTAACAATATGGAAAAAGAATACAGCAAATATAAATTTTATATGTCACCCTACCTTTAAAATATGCCTCAACAAAATTGACATGAATATTTTTCATCTGTACAATATTTAATCTGCTGAAATAAATCCATATATTTGATCTAAACTATGTAGATTACCAAAAAAAAGAGAGATAATGTTCCTCCCTTCCTCCCCTAAGTTTTCGCTGAAATAAGATGCTTTTTACAAAAATTTCTGTTTCTGAAGCATTACACTTACAAACTTGTAATTTGGAAAACATCTTCCTTCTGTTGAGTAGAGATCCGCTAGGAACAGGGTTTTGAAAATCTACTTCCAATGAAGGTAGCGGGGGTGTAATAGATTACAAAAAAAATCATGTTTTTGAAGGAGTAGATTTACAGACTTGAAGTTTGGAAAACATGTTTCTTCTCATGAGTAGAGGTAGAGATCCGCTAAGAACGGAGTTTCCTGAAATCTTCTTGTGAGGGAGTGCTTGACATATAGGGTATTATAAATCTTAAAAACTGTTGCTGTTTCTGAGATAGCAAAGCTACAGACTTGAAATTTGTCAAGTATGTTTCTTTTGTTGATTGGAGATCTGCTGAAAATGTTGCTTTTAGAAATCGTCTCCGAAGGGAAGGAAGGGGGGGGGTATAGAAACTTAAAAGAGACAAATGTGCTACCGTTTCAGAAATTCAAGTTGTATTCTTTTAAAATAACGAGATGAAATCTATAGGAAAATTTTTTCAGTGCATTAAATGCTTATTTACAAAACTACTTGTATATATATAATTATACAATATGATAAAAAATATAGTGAAGTGGGTGGGTAATGTCTCGTAAAAGAATAAAAAAAAAGTTTTTTTTAATCAATGCAAAAATTGAAAAAACATGTTTTTAAAGAATATCATATTCTAAAGATATCAATTCGCCTAAATATAAATTAATAAGAATGATGCTGAAATCAAATCGAAAGAACAGGGGTGAAAACATTTTAGTTTTGAAAAAGCTATTATTTTATTCACACACACACACACACACACACACAAAAAAGACAGACTGGAAAAGCAAAAGACGATATCTACATTTTCCTTTTTCAAGTATATTAAATTTAAGACAAACTATATGCTTTAGATTGTATTTATTTATATTTTTGAATCGCAAATTAAGTTTGTGGGAAGTGACTTCTGATTAATTTATCTTAAAATATCAAATTACGCGGATAACTTTACTTAAGATCTTTCCCAAGAAATGTTGATTTACATTTTCCCTGAATAATTTCCTCCTATACGTCAATTTCTTTTTTAAAAAAGTAATTAATATTTGAATGATAAATAATCCTTCTAAAAATGAAAGTAAAAATAAAATCGGAATTTGTTAGTGAGATAAATAACATTGAACATTTTATACTTGAAAACAAATTTTATTTAAAGCTATTTTAAATTCGTATATCAAATGACATATTTTAAATCAGTATTGTCTTTTTTCTTTTTTTAGATTGAAAGAATATTCAAAGCGAGACAAAATAATTTTGATTTGACTTTGACAACAACAATTATTTTTTATGAAAAGGCAAAATTCTTATTTTAATATTAAGTTAAATTTTTCCTTTAAACTTCCTGAAATTTTGAAATCAAAACCCACAATAATTTTTTTGAATCATTATCGTAAATATTTTAGGCGTTTTAGGATACGTTTACATGAATAATATACGGATTGAATATAAAAATAATTTTAAAATAAATAATATCTAAAGAAAACGGCATTTTGTGTTAAATATTTGTAACAATGTGCCATGCACGAGATCTATCCTCTGTGTATAACTCGTGTTTTTATTAAATCCAGCCAAATTGGCACTTTTAACTACAATAACTCCACTCAAAAAATGAACGTTATTACCAGATAGTAAAGGATATGTAGAGAACTTAGAGGGGAAATTGCCATATCAATTAGTTCTTGAATTATAGTCGCGTAGCTACCTTGAGAGCTAGCAGATCAAAGAAGATTTCTTTTTTTGGCAAGTTTCAGAGGTTGTGTGTGTGTGCATCTTACTTCAGATAAATAAACATTGATTGTTACCCTCTATCTTGTCTTGTCCGCACATTATATACTCAGTTTTAACGTTTAAATTCTTCTTTCATCTTCATAAGCTCAACAGCCTTTTGCAAGCCAAGGCTGACTCGGTGATCCTCCTCCAGTTGACCATATCAGTCACGAAACCCTTACATCGGTTGATTCCCATTAGTTTGAGGTCCTTTTCAACATCGTCTAGGTGGTCGTCCTCTATGAGTTCGGTCTCTTCAATTTTCGAAAAAATTTCTTTTTTGGCAGGAAAAACATCGGCATATCTGTACAAATGGTTTAGCCACCTAATAATGATGCTTTTATAGTTCTCACAATCTCAGTCCCACCATATTTTCCATATTTCCTGTAAATTTCATGATGTTAAAGAATTCTGCACTCATTGTTCTCTTGAATATATAGGCCCAAAGACTTTTCTTTCAAAAATGAGCAACTTTTTTTCCCTCTGCTTTATTGAGGGTTCAGCATTCATTTCCAAACAGAGATATAGGCCTGATTACTGTTTTATAATGCTCAACTTGGTGTTATAGAAATAAATTTAGACTTGAATTGGTTTCTGAGGCCATGAAAATTTCTATAAGCCAAACAAATTCTATTGTTTATTTCAAATTTTCAGATCGTTGCTACATGAGATCAGAATTCCCGAGTAAGTAAACTACTTTACAGTTTCAAAGGTATAGTTACTTATCTTCAAACGAGACAAAAATTTGGAGATTTACTTTTTGAAACCAAGAACTTTGTTTTGTCCGCATTAATATTAAGTCCCATCCCCTTTGCTTCACTCTCAAACTCTACAAAAGCTTTGATAACAGGGTAGCGTTTGTGACGGACTCACGCGTTTTTTCATTAACATGTTCTCTTGGGTTCTTTGGGGCTAGAATGAATGGCAACTCTTTTCCAACCAACCCAAGAAGTAAAGCGTAAAGGAAAGATGCAAATTAGGAAGCTTCTAAATAACAGAAGTTTAGAGAAAGCTGTGTGGCATTTGGGGAGTGTTATGATAGTCAGTATTTCAAGTGTGAAGAGGTTTTGAGAAGTTAAATGTCAGCCAATATAAGTTACTCGTGACAGAGAGCCCTTAGGTCAAGGTGCATACCATTGCACGCCAGTGAACCGCAACTTCAACTAGGAGCAGATAGATTGATACTTCGTTCGACATTAAAGGTAGGAGTGACTATCTAAATATTTGGATCTGTGATCGCATTGAAATTAAGCTTAGGCGAGTTAGTTATTGATAGTGGTCTGAGTTACGTTATATCGGTATTATATATTGTGTGTTTAGCCACCGTAGATTCTCTCACATATTATATTATTATCTAATCTGTGAAAGGTTTAAGTTAAGATCTTAATAAAGTCATGTTAAGATCACGGCAGCTTTTAGTTCTTTTATTCCTACACCTCTAGCTCACGCTGATAATCTAGAAGGGCACCCTTACACGTTTAAATTAATAAATGTAAATTATTTTAAATACCTGTGTTTGTAATCATTCCGTGTCCGATTTAATAGCTTCCCCTCCATGCTGCAACCCCAACAATCAGCAAGATCTCCACCTCAACCAACAGAAGGAGGAGGTACCACAACAAAGTGTCTTTTGACTATAAACTTGGTAGTGTTAGATGTAACAACTAAATTCATCTAATAAAACAGGCAAAATTTAGAAATTTAGACACTTACTTTTTCATTTTTAATTATAAAATTTCAATATTTAATTAAATATTACCAGCAAAATTTAATCGTAATAAAGGATTTGTTCGTTAGAAAATGGTTACGGAGAAACATTCAACATTCATAACAAAATTTTATTTATGTAAGCTTATTATTGCACTTTTAGCAAAATTCAAGTTCACCGTTCAAAAAAATCTATAGGTAAATAGATTATAATAAATCACAATGCTGCTTTTTTATTAAAAGCTTAATTAAGAAAAATAAGTCTTAAAGTAAACATAACGGTTTTAGGTTTCCTGTAGAAAATGAAAGATAAAAACTTTAATTTAAAAACTCCTTATGCATGTACTTGCATGTTATGTGGTTGAAAATATACGTGAAATTATTATTATATGTGTTTCTGCGTGAATCAAAGTGGCCGCGGCAGGCCAGATCTCCTGGTCACGAACTCGTGGCCAGCATGTTATGAGTTCCAGTCCTAATGCTATTGAAGAACCCTCGCGTAGAGAGACTGATGCATGTTAAATCTATCAAAGCTTTAAGTCCTCATGCTCGAGTGGTGTGGAAGCTCGGAGAGAGGGTGCCTGCTCAAATGTTGTCCACGTCACTAGACCGTGGTTCAAAATTACGAGAACCGTCACCAATAGTTTTCACATTGTTTCGGAGTGCGGCTTTAATAAACAATTATTCACTCTATGTGAATCAAATTTTATTTGTAGTTTCTTATGTCACCGACTGTGTCAGATCTTGGGCCACGAAATTCATCATGGCGAGGGGCTAGATGTACGCGTGTCGTTAGCCGTAGCCTTGAGTATCATACAGGTGGCAATTCGATTTAGCACGGTACCACCCCAATTTTGAGGAAAACACCCTGGGGGCGAGTACCACCAACCTCAAGAAAGGACTTGCGGCTCGACGACTATTTAGAGTACTCCCATACCGCAAAGGCTCTACGCATTTACAAGCATCCATGCATTCTCTGGGATTCGAACCCAGGCCCTACAGCACAGCATTCAACGTCTCTAACCACAATACCATAGACCTCATTAAGCATTTCTTTGGAAAAAATGGCACGTTGATCAATGAAGGTTCGCCATCTCTGCACTATACCATCTAGGCGACGAAATTATATAAGTAATGGATCAACACTTCAACGAGGAATTATGTTGAAGGATATTTTGCAGAAACTGAGTAAAATAAAAAAAAAAGTTAAAATGTATAATTTCCATTAAATATTAAAATTAAATTTTGATTATTCTTATTATTTGTTATTTAGCTTTTTTTTCAATGTTAATTTCGTAAAAAAAAACATTTGTTGTATTTTAAATCAATTTTTCAAAAAGAATATTGTTTATCAGATACATCAAATCAAACAAATGAATCATATCTAAAAGCTGAAATTTTTTTTTATAAAAAAAAATTAAATATCAGACTAAATTAAAATAAGCTTATACACTTTAAAAAATATCTATAGAAAGGAAAATATAACGTATAGTAACATTTTGATAGGTTTTCCTTTCAGTTTGTTTATTTTTTGAAAGCACAATAAAAAGAATTTTATTTCTTCGATGCGGTATTACACCTTAGGAATTACAATAAAGCACCATTTGTCGTACCGTGGGATGTTGCGCCATATTAATGCATCAAACATCAATCACAATGCGTAATATAATAGCTGCTTTCATCAAATCTGTTTTTTGTTTCGGGTAATATTATAGTACTTAAAAAAATAAAACATATTTCCATTGAGAATGTTCAAATACGTGGATTAAATATCTAGGAATACAAAAACTCAATAAAATCTTATGAAATTCTAACGATACGCCCACATTTGAGAACATCCAATCCCACTTTAAGCCTAATGAGATTTTCCTCTTTTGTTCCTGAAAATACGCCCACTTTTGTATGTTTTAGTTTACAGGTTTAACGAGTATTTTGCTTATGATTACGTATGACATTTGGCTTATTTTTTGGGTTATACACGATTAAGCGTCTTTTCCCCCGAATTCAGATATTTTATTTCTTCAAAGAAAGGTGCGTATTTTTGGGATTTTAAAATCGAGGGATTTTCGTGATGCAAAAAATCGTCAGCCTCAGTATCATATGATTATGCAACATGTTAAAGATCCCTAGAGTGCCTATGTGACTTGGGTGCTCTTCATAAAAAAAAAAAAAGAAAAGAAATCCTTGTCAAATTTCGCGTCGTCAGAGCTCAGGTGCCTCCTTCTGGGGAGGTAACTGAGCATCGAAATTACATCGTGGTAATTGGTATCCATCTATATGGTGCCACACTAAAGAGTGATACCAGTTCCCAGGGAATGTACTACATCTATCATGATAATTACCAACTCACAGCCCCATTCAGAAAGTATTACGTTTATAAATTTAGAGTATTTTTGTATTCTTACTTTTATTTTTCTCTTCCTTTCAAGTCAGTTGCATAAGCAAATTTAGGGGAAGGTTGGTTCACCTCAAAACTATGCTTAAGAAACAATTTTTGTTTCTAAGGTAAACAATTTGCATTTATACTACCTTGGCCATCTTATTTTTACCTATATTGTTTTATATTTCTATCAATTGTTTAGCTTTAGTAGATTTATGACAATTTCGTTTATGATTATTTATTATATATGAATATAAATTAGGTGAAGCCTTTATGTACCGTGCTATTCAACCTTTGTTGTATACAGATTTCATCTTTAAATGGACCGCGTGTGGAAGAAGATTCTATGAGAATCTCCATCATGTCCAGTCATTAACTTGGAAGGTATGTTTATAAAACATTGATTACAAGAAAACTTATTGTGAATGTTTTGAAATTATTTGAAAGTTAATTTGAAATTAAGAACCAATTTTAAAACGTATTATTAGATTAAAAAAAAGCACCCCTCTTTCCTTTTTAAGCACGTGGGTATATATATTTCATTAAATTTATGAAAGAAATTAATTAGAGGAAATTTTTCAAACAATTTTGATTTAATTATTACTGTATTGTGATGTTCTTGCTTATGCTATCTGATCAACAGTAACATTAGAGCAAGGTCCACGAAATTTATCGCGGCTAAGAGCTAAATTTTTACGCCTGAACTTTGAGCACCTGCCAGGTGATAGTTCGATTTTGCTCGGTTCCGCCTCGATTTTGAGAGAGAATGCCCTGGGGGTAGTCAAGGGCCTCCTACCTCTCTTCCCCATCCACAAACCTCATGAGAGGACTTGGGGCTCGACGGCTATTTAAAGTAAGTACCCCCATGCCGCAAAGGTACTATACACTTACAAACACCCATGCCTTCTCCGGGATTCAAACCCAGGTTCTACGGCACTGCAGTCAGCGTCACTAACCACTATACTGGATGAGCAGACAACTGTATTATGAATGGTCTTGACTGAAAAAGAAACGACACGTATTTGATAACTTTCAGAATTCTTATCAACATCTATGTCAAATTGGTGTCCCTCTTAATGGCTCAAAGAAAATCAAAATATTCTGTTAATGGATTTATTGACATGATCAATATAATTTCTAAAATAATTTTTCTTCTTTAAAAATTCCTGCTTTTCTGACTATTACCTCTAAACCAGAATACTCTAAACCAGGAGTGGGCAGACTTTTATATGGCACGGTCTACTTTTAATTTTTTCAAGGTGCCGCTGTCCACCATGTGTGACGTAGGTGCGATGAGCAAAAAAAAAAAAAAAAAAAAAAAGCTCAACGCAATATTTGTATTATAACAATAATAAATACAGAGTGCTTACCTACATAACAACAGCAGAAAAACTTACTCTTTTAAAACTACGTTTTAAGTAAAACGCAAAATGCGAACATAATAATTATTGACATAAATTTAAAATTACATGTTGTTTTTTCAAACAATTCACACAATACATCACAAATTAAATAATTTTCTCTTAAAATTAGTTCTTATAGCTGTAGTCTCAATAGACGACTTAGTCTTTATTTTATCCGCCCCAATCTTGAATACCTTGGTATATAATTACTAACTGCTAATCTTACACTGTATTCTAAGTGGTCTTCTGTGAAACTGGAATATGTTGTCTTAATTATATTCTTCGTTGAGAGAAAATATAGATTTATACTGGTAGGTAGAGTGAAAGAACGATGTTAAATAAATTGCAGCTTTTTTTAAATTTGGGATACTTTACTTCGACTAATAGATTCCAAAGTTATTCTTCACAAAGTAAGAAAGAGAAAAGAGACTTCACTTAGAAAGAGAAAAACTTCGTTTTCCTCTCGAGAGATAAAGAGAACATGTAACATATATTTAGTTATATTTTTCACATCAACATTACTAAGCGGATAACCAATGAATGCAACTTTTGTGTGTGATTCTAGTCTAGTAAATTCTTGAAAGCGTCTCTCAAATTTGGGTTGGAGTTTTATTCACGGGTGTTTCTATTATCTTGATAAGCATCTGTGTTTCTTTTAGTATGCGCGTCTAAGGTTTTATGTGAAGGCGGTTCAACGGTCGACCGCGATCGACTTAATGCCCACCTTGTCTCTAAACAGTCTATGTTACAAATTCAATTAGACTATGTTCATTAGATATAGATATATTCGAAGTCGTTAGAGAATATATCGAAAAATATTTAGTACAAATCATGTACACACTACTATTTTCCCCTTTCTTAAACTCGTGATTAATCTTAATGATAATTATGATTTATAAGCTAGTTTGTGGTGCCCTTAAACTTCACGATTTCTGATTGTAAGATTTGACCCTTAATATTTCCTGAACTTTTAGAGGAAATTGGAAGATGGTATGGATTCCACAGCTTTATAATATTGTAACCGTTCTATTCGAGTTCTTCATACTAATTCTCTTGGGGAATAATGGCTCTTTAAATATTATTCTATTGAAAACTTTCCTCCTCCGAAGAAGATGCGAATTATTCAAATCAACGTTTAATTTTAATTTTATATTTATTAAAATTGGAAATTTCCCTTACAATACATTTAAAAAACATTTCAAAAACAAAAGCATCAACCTAAATATTATGATTTTATAGCAGGGGTTGGCCAATCTTTTTGAAAAGAGTTCCACTGTTTGATTAAAAAGATATATGCGTGTCACTTCAAACTTTACCAACAAACAAAATATAAAAAGGTGAAAAAATTTTACTTACAGGTTTATTAGCGAATTTTTATTGAAATCGAGTATTTTTTACGCAAGTCTAAGTAGTGCAATTTTTAAAAATATATAATAAAAAAGGCAAAAGTACGAACTTAACTTTTATTGTTAATTTTTTTCCTGTTTCAGTCAGTTAGGTCAGGAATAAAATAAAAATAAGTATATGACCAGAAAAATTTAATTCTAAATAATTATTAAACAGTCAGTACTTTCTTAATGCAGTTTTTTCATTTGTATATTTTTTACTTGGTCATCTACATTAGGATTAGTTCTCGAAGCTGTTAACGAAATCGGGTAGTTTTAGGTGTGGATCAGTTTAAAATTTTTCTCCAAAATCGAGACAAAAAAGCAAAAGTCTGTTCACAAAAGAAACTGTATGACCAATCATCAGGATTGGAAAAAAAAATATTTTCCCTGTAATCTCTTTAATTTAAGTTATTTAAATGTCTTATAGTTCAGGGGTAAGAAAAAGTAAATCTCAAAGCCTATGTTCATTCTTGAGAAGCAAACACTAATTGGGTAGTTCATTGTTTTCTGTCATATATTTTATAACCAGTTCCCTCAAATTCCAGAACCTTGCGAACGCACTTTCTTTGGAAAACCAACGCACACAAAAATGAAGGAGTGTTGTCTACATTATACACTGGTGTGCAAAAATTAAGGACGAGACGGTATTTTCAATATAACTTTGTACAAAAGCTTTCCAAATCAACACATTTAATACCGTAAGATCCCCAATACGTAAGGACATGTGTAATGTAAGCAACACTTACTAAAAGAGAAATCAGAGGGATAAAAAGAAGCTTGATTGAAAAAGTAGCATGGAGCGCAATGCGACTGAAGGCCGAAACATCCCTGTGATGGGTGTCCAGCAAGAAACATCCGGTCTTTAGTAGGGGATATGATCTCCCCTGACTGCTAGGCAGGTTTCACAGCGTCTGCCCATGCTGAGAATGAGGGTGTCAATGAGTTGTTGAGGCATTGCTGCCCATTCGTCTTGCAGCGCCAATCGAAGCTCCCGAATCGTTACTGGTGGTAAGGTACGAGCTGCCAAGCGTCTGCCTAGAAAATCCCATACATGCTCGATGGGATTGAGATCCGGAGATCATGCCGGCCAATCCATACGTTCAATATCCTCACTCTCTAAGAACTGTTCGGCAGCTACTGTGCGATGACATGGTGCATGAAAAGGAACTGCAGACCCATAGCGCCTCTAAAAAGACGCACATATGGAAGAAGAATCTCGTTACAATAACGGGTCCCGTTGACTGAACCTGCGTCGAAGATGTGAAGGTCTGTACGACTACCAAGTATGATGCCTCCCCAAACGAGAACACCGCGGCCTCCATACCTGTCCCTTTCAATGATGTTCGAGGGATGATTGTGGCTTCCCCGCTCTCTCCAGATGAGTATGCGATGAGAATCGCTACTCAAACTGAATCTGCTCTCATCTGTAAAGAGTACTCGTCCCCATTCATTGTCTCTCCAATTCAGGTGTTCCCGGCACCACAGAGAACGCCTTCTCCGATGGGCAGGCGTTAAAGGTACACACCGTACAGGGCGTCGTGCAAACAGACCACCACCGTGCAGTCTTCTGGCCACGGTAAAACGCGATATCGGTCGTCCAGTCGCCTGTGTCCTGTGTCTAGCGATTTCTCCCGCTGTCTGCTGCCTGTTTCTTCTGGCCTGTAAGACAATGTACCGGTCATCTGCGGGTGTGGTTCCTCGTGGACGACCACTACTGAACCCCCGGATAGCTATTCCTGTAGTTTGAAATTGTCTCCAAAGTCGTGAAACGATGCTGTAAGCAATTCCGAACTCTGCAGCCACACTTGTCACACTGCAGCCTTCCTCCAACTTCCCAATGATTCGACCTCGGGTAAAAGCATCCAGATGTCGTCTAACAGATTGATATTCGCCATTTCTCGCTGAGGCAGCAACTCGGTGTGATTTTTAACTGCTATACGGCGTGCAATCTCTTTGCCAGAAATACTGATCTTACACCGACAACATGCTTTATACTACTCAGACACTCCCGCATTACGTCTACCTGCATATCTGCGCATGAGCTACCGTACATCACCTTACTTAATCTCCTGTTTGGTCTTTCTGTCCACTCTGTCTCTTCGTTCAGTTGAAATGCTAATTTTTCGACTTCGTCTTTAATTTTTGCACACCAGTGTAATTTTCCATTGTAATTTAAGGTATCCGACTACGTTCGGAACCGTGATAATGCAAAAGCGTATAAATAGATAATATTTATGATATTTAGTGTCACTTAGATTAGAAAACGTTCATAAAATTGTTTTAAGAATAGTATTACAATAAAAAATTATTTAAGTACAATATTTTGACAAAAAATGAACACAGAATGACCCATTTTCACAATATTCTCCTTTTGCGAAAAATACTTCTATTATACTAATACACTCTGTCGCAAAAAAATATATGCACCCAGAAGAAATCAAGCTACAATCACGAAACTCGGCAAGATTGTAGTCTGGTAAGAGATATGCAAATGATTAAAATTTCGAAGCCAATGAGACAAGGCTAAGTGTGCTATGCGCATATTAGTTGCGCAACTGGGAGAGTTTAAAAGCATGAGTACGAGCGCCGTACGGCTATCCAAACGAATCTGATGACTTTGATAGACGATATTGAGACTTAGGATGCCTCTAAGACGTAACCGGCGGCAGTACGAGCAGCTGACGGACTTTGATAGGGCCGTATAATAGGCCTCAGAGAAGCAGGTTGGTCGAATAGACGTATCGGCCGCCACCTCGGTCGGAGCGATATGGTAGTTGCTCGGTGTTGGCAACAGTGGATCACAGAAGGTAGAGTGTACCGTCGCGGAGGGTCAGGACGTCCCAGGAACACAAATGATCGCGAGGATCGTGCAATCAGAAGAGTGGCCACTTCGGCACCAACAACGTCGCTAGCATCGATTCAACGCCACTTACCTCCTTCCAGACATCCAGTGCCATCAAGAGAAACCATAAGGAGACGACTGACCGAAGTTGGCTTGAGGAGCCGACGTCCGCTAAGACGGTTACCACTGACCCCACATCATAGGCAGTGTCGACTGGATTTTTGCCGACCTCGGGCAACTTGGAGTGTGACAGGCTGGAGACGTGTCATCTTCAGTGATGAATCCCGATTCAGTCTCAGTGCTGATGACCATCGCACACGTGTCTGGAGGCGCACCGGCCAGCGGTCCGATAAGGCATTTATTGTCGAGCGGCATACAGCAATTTCACAAGGTGTGACAGTGTGGGGAGCAATTTCTTGGGACACACGATCATCTTTAGTGGTCCTTCAAGGCACTTTGACAGCTCGCAGATACGTGGACGATATTTTAACGCCGATTGTGCTACCCATGCTATCAAGTCGCCCAGGTGCCATTTATCAACAAGATAATGCTCGTCCACATACTGCGCGACTCTCCCAACAATGTCTTCAAGGATATGACGTCCTACCATGGCCTGCCAGGTCACCAGATCTTTCGCCAATAGAGCATGTCTGGACGCTGGGAAGGCAACTGCAGCCGTCCCGAGATACAGGAGAATTAACTGCGCAGATGCAAAGACTATGGCAGGATCATCTACAGGGGGTCATAAGCGATCTAATTGAATCGATGCCACGCCGAATTTCGGCTTGTATAGCTGCCAGAGGTGGCTTTACTACTTACTGATTTTTAACCTTTTGCAAGCTGTAACCGCTTAATAAAATGATATTTTGTTCTGAATTTTTAATCATTTGTTTATTTTCATATACACTACATGCATACCAAATTTCGTGAATGTAGCTCAATTTCTTCTGGGTGCATATATTTTTTTGCGACAGAGTGTATTTTGCCTGCATATAGCTCAGACCTCTGTACAGAGGCCCAACTAGAATTTTTGAAGTATATAACTTAGAAGTGGGTTTATATCCATGTTTTACGACAACAGAGGGGAGAAATTTTAAGAAAAAAAATGCCGATAAATATTTCAATGGGTTGTAACTCGAAAAATAATGTGAATTTTTCAAAAATCATAGTTGAACCTCTGTACAGAGGTCTGAGCTATATATAGGCAAAATATTATTATAATAGAAACATTTTTCACAAAAGGAGAACATTTTTAAAAAAGGTTATTCTAAGTTAATTTTTTGCCGAAACATTGTATTTAAATAATTTTTTTTGTCGAAATGTCCTTAAAACAATTTTATGCATGATGTAATCTAATCTAAGTGACACTAAATATCCTGAAAGTTATCCATTTATCCCCTTTTTTCAAATCACGGTTCCGAACGTGGTCGGATACCTTAATTAAGTGTATTTAAAATAAATTTTGATGTTTTGTTTTGTCTGAGACAACCACCTTTCAATGAAACAGTAAAAAAGTTGTATTTATTAGAATCTTTTCAAATTTTTTATTAAGTCTTCCCGTGCCACTCTTAAAACTCAGTAGTGCCATTCTGTGGCAATGGGTTGGCCACCCCTGTTTTAGAGAATCGACAAGTCTCCACTATTCGCTTAATAATTTTCTGAAATTGTTTTTTAATATGTTTTGTAGCTATTAAAAGAAAAGAAGTCAAATATGATAATGCGTTGCAATGATGGAATCACTGAGTCATTGCCAAATGGGAGTCTCACTCAAATAAAGAAACGGAAAGCCTTCTTAGAATTACTCTTGGAGCATCATTTGAAAGACCCATCTTTTACAGAGGAAGACGTCAGAGTAGAAAGGGATATCTTTGTGTTTGCTGTAAAACTTTTTAAAATATCGTAGATGGCCACTTCATATTCCATTATCTTAAGGTTTTCGAATTAACGTCTTTTATTTCCTGTACAGGGTTATGATACTACAGCTATGTCCCTCAGCTGGGCTCTGTATTGTTTGGGGCGTCATCCAGAAATTCAACAAAAAGTCCAAGTAGAACTAGATGGCATTTTCGACGATGACATCGACAGGAATATAGAGCGTGAAGACCTAACAAGGATGAAGTATCTGGAATGTGTTATTAAGGTAAAGGGGAAAATACTGTATTTACTGGAATCTAAGCCACCATCGATTCTAATCCGCACCCTCAATTCTCTACACGTTTTTGAGAAAGAATAAAAAAAAAGTGTAAAATGTTCATCAATATCCGATACTAAAGAAACTTTTAAAAAATTTATGAGAAATAAGAACAAGTTTATAATTTTTTTTTATTTTACCAGTATTAAAAACTTTCAGATACATACATGAACCTATAATTACTCTAACTGATTGAATCATGTTTTGAAAATGATTCGTCATTCTCATTGTCAAGGGCCGACTTCGGAATTGATGTCGGCGTCGCCATTTTCCCACACGATGTCGTCTTCCGTGCCATCCAATCCATTTGTTTTGCAACATTTTTTTTAAAGAATGTATTGTAGAAGAATGTAAAAGAGGCTAATGAACATTTACAAGCAAAAATTATATGATTTTGTTTACGCCATCGACGTATATTTGCTTCATCCATGTCAAATTTTCAGAGGCCGCTGCTTTTTGTTTCCATTTTTTTCTGCATATAAAATTAACTCCTTTTTAACACTTGCGTCATAGTCAACTGTTCTTCATGTTCCTATATCTCTGATGTTTAAGTGATTAAAAATTCGCATAAACAAAACAAAAAAAATTCTTAATAATAAAATATAAAGTAATTATATATACATTTAAAGTTGAATAGACTTTATTATAGTTTTTTAATAATTAAAGCTTATATTGTTAAAATGACTCAATAAAACATCCGGACAAACTCGCAACGATGTTTAGTATAGACAAAACATTGGAGATGAACTGTAGGATAGGGTAAGTCATCGATGCAAGCGGACATAATGGATGCTTATATATTTCATTTTGAAAGAGGTGGAGACTCAATTTCGCCCATCCAACAAATGTTTTACCTTCGACTTTAAGCCCCTCTCGATTTTCAGTAGCATTAACACTGAAAAATTAGTGGGGCTTAGATTCAAGTAAATATTGTTTTTAAGATGTACTAGTGTATACTGTTGTATTCGTATATATGAAATATATTGCTGCGAAAGATATACGTTTTGGTTAACTATAATGCAGTAGGCGTGGCCAAAAACAAAAAGATTATCTCTCTCTCTCGGTCTTGATCTCATCATTTATTTATGTCGAACATCAGGAGAGTTATTTGAGCACGGACCAATATAAGAGAGGAAATTATTCAAATACGAGGTTTTTCAGGAAAAACCGTAATACAAAAAATACAGGCATGTATTTAGGCGAAGGGAAATAAAAGTTATTTATAGAAATGATATGGTTTAGAGAATATTGAAACCCGGGTAATATATAAGACACGTCTAAACTATTAATGATTATTCTACTACTCGAAATCGCCAATAAAGCCATCGAAAATTCAAGATCTGAAGAATCACTGATAAATCGACCAACGTAATGTTTTTGAAGCTCTAGAAAAAATAAATTCAGACGTGTTTCGAAGTAGGGTATTCAGATTTATACATTGAACATTATAAATAAAAAAGGATTTGAATGTTGTCTCTAAATATAATTTTAAGTTATTACATATATATATATTTAAATAAATTTTGTAATCTTTAGACGTAAAAGCAATGGAGAAAAAGCTTAAGTCACAGAAGATCAGAAGCGATAGCTATAGAACTATACTAATAAAAGAAAGAGTTTGTGTATGTGTTCTGGCATAACGACAATAACTAAACAACCCGGAAGGCACGATGAAACGAAAGGTTATAGTAGTTTGCCCCTAGAAGCGAATTTTTTTGAAATTCGTTTTTGATTTTTTTTTTTTAAATTCAATTTTTAAGCGATTTTTCAATTAACTGGCAATATGACGTCATATGATGTCACGAACTAATTGCCGATCTCAAGGTTACGAATAGGCTTGTTTCACCTGTGTGAACACCCTGTCAAAATTCACTCTTTTCCCTGATGTGGCTTCCTCCTCCTCCTCCTCTTCCTTCTGTCGTTTCGACCTCTTTTAACTAATAGACTAAATTCATATGACGTCATGATCGCGAGTTGAGTTGCCTTCACGTGTTTCCCACCTAACTCAAACACAGATCTCTCGTATTTTGCTTTGTTACTTCGAATAGTCTATTATATTCTTTTTTTACAGACTTAAATTTCATACCATTGGAAAGAAAAATGTAAAAACTAAATCGTTTTTTAAATTTCCTTTAAAAAATTCAACTGTATTGAAAACATAGATAAAAATTATAAAGCGGGGAAAATACGCGTCTACACGGAACATAGGCTGCATAAGTTCTTTAAAAGAATAATTTGATGAGTCGTAACTAGCTAAATTTATTTCTTCCACTGCTTCAGCAATTCACGAACAAGCACGGAGTGGGCAGCCTTCTGCAGTCAATGATGGTTTGATTGAAAAAAGTTGAATGAGAAAAAGTTTGTGAAAACAGATATTTCCCTATAAGATTGCTTTGTGATGAGTTTCCACTAATTTCTAAAACTGTTCTTCGGCGGCATCTTTCTTTAAGAAGAGTATAGAGAAGTTAGTTTCCCGATATAAAAAATGTCTGAAAAACGGTGAAAACCATAGTTTCTGGCATGCTTTTTCATATAAAAATAAATTTTCTTTTGAAAAAAGGTGATTTATGCAAGATTTTTCAAAACGGTACTTACATCTTCCAGATACTCCTCGTATAATTTATTTTTACATTACACATAATTTCATTCTCTGTTGTTCTCATTTTTCAACATTATGTTCCCGTATGGAAACAAAAATGATTTTGTATATTTTAACACAGGAAACTCATCGCTTATATCCTTCTGTCCCACTTATTGCCAGGGAGTGTAAGGATTCATTCACAGTGTGTAAGTTATTTCTTATTTATAAATGTTTACTGTTGGTATGTTTACTACTTTCAACGTTTCAAAGCTGCGATTGTTTAGGCAAAATATTTCTATGTATAGCATGCTTAATAATGACAAAACAGTTTGGTTTAATGTAACAGATCTTTCATATTTTGTTATGCAGTCGAGCCCCAATTTAACGATTTCATCAGGACCGAACATCCAATGAAAGAATGGTTATTGTGAATATCCTGCTCTCACAAATTTTTGCTTCAACTGCTTGCATCAAATCATCAGTGATTACAAAGGGCTGATCTGAGCGTTCTTCGTCATGGACGTTTGTTCGCCTATCTTTGACCCATTTTCGAACTTTGCTGTCACTCATTGCTTCTGTGCCATAAACTTCTGTTATCTGGCGATGAATGTCTGCAGCCGACATGTTTCTCGCAGTCAAAAAACGGATAAATGACCGATCTCACACTTGGCAGGCGATTCAATAACCTTAAACATTTTAAAGACGCACAGCGAATCTTATACGACTGCTACAGAGCTGTAAATGGCGCGAGTGTGTTCGCAATGGATGCTGGTTTGTGACGCAAAGACTTGTTGCGGCGCACGCGCCAACGGACCTTACTTTAAAAATAGCCCTCGCAGTTTCACCATCGTTTTGATCCCTGACTCAAAAGAGTTCTTTTTTCAACTTTACGCTGAGAAGAAAATATTATCATTTACATCCTGCTGCATTTTCACAGTTTCTGAACAATGTAAGGCATTAGAAAATGTAAAAGTAACAGCTTTGATAGAGTTGATGAAAGAAATTTCTTGTCCCACTCAAAACTCACGCGATAAGTTACACTCATGACTCATTTGCACTTTTAAAATCTAATAATGGGCTGCACTCTTGCCCTCATCGTAATTTTCAATCTAAAAAAAAGTCTTTTTCTGTTCCAGACAAAATTGTATGACATTCGAAAAGAAATCCATTCCAAGCTAATAACAAAAAAAAAATTTCAGCTGTTGAAATAATTTGTTAATTTGGGTTTTTTAGAGGGATTTAGTAGAGATTTTTACCTTAGTTTTCATTCAGAGAAAAGAAAAACTAATTAAATAGGGGCAAAATTTCTACAATTTCTCCTAGGCAATGAGAAAATTTATAGTTCTGATTAATCTTATTAAATAAGGGTTTCTTAAAAATGTTTTTATATTGAATTAATCTTTGATTGCACCTTAAAATCTTATTGTTGAAGAGGACTTTTTCAGAAGAAATCAAAATGGATTTGATTGCGGTTGATTCTTGCAAAAGGGTGAAACACATGCAAAAAATTCTGGGCATTCATTTCTGGCTCTTTATACACGTACCTAAGCTGGTGTTTTACAAATTTAAATTCAGTAAAAACAGTAACTTGCATCTTGTTCCTTTAAACGTGTGTAGGTGTTATGTAACGATGCATTCATTTTGTAAATTACACTCATGTCAATGCAAAAACAATTTGATGTTGATCATAACGTTTTATTTAATTAATTTTACATCTCTGCTCAAATGCCGGAAAAGAAAGCGAATTTATCCCTTTTTCTAAATTTCAATGTAAGGAAAAACAGGGAGGGAAAACATTATAATCACATGTTGAAGGGAAGGGAAATTATAGTTATTTTTAGAAATTATACAATTGTTTCAGGGAAAAGTTTCAACCACTCAGTAGAGCATGTGAGTAAGCTATGTAGATATTCTTTTACAAAGAATCGTGAAAAAATCTATCAAAAATTTAAGGTCTCTACTTCTTTTAACAAGGAATCATTAATTTTTATATATAAAAATCTTCTGTGCGTGTGTTTGTCACTAAACTCCTCCTAAACGGCTGGACCGATTTCGATGAAATTTTTTGTGTGGGTTCAATCAAATACGTGAATGGTTTAGATTCACAATTCGGTCCGATATCGCAATTAGTTAAAAAGATATTAATTAAAAACATTCAAAAAATACAACTCAACATTCACCTGCATTATTGTAACAACGCTATTGTTATAAACAAGCAATATAAAAAAATTTTTTAAATCAATTCCTACTTAGACCAACCAAGAAAAAATTTATTTTAAATACTTTTTATTAAATAGTTGCAATTAGTATAAATATGTATATACATATGAGAGAATCACAACATTAAGTGGCAATTAATTTTTATTAATTATCATTTAAGTATCGTGTTGTCATCCAAAACAATCGTGTATATAAAATTTCCTTTCAACTGAATGCTTTAAAACGTGAGAAAAAAACCTTTTCAAATTTTGACATAAGTCGCCAAAAGGGTCGCTAAGTCGCCAACTTGGCTGTATTTGTAATTTTTTAAATAATTAGTTTTAATCAATTAATTTTTATTAATTATAATTAAAAATTATTGTATTGTCCTCCAAAATAATCATGTACGTTACATTTTAGCTCAATTGAGCGCTTTAAAATGTATTTTATTAACGACTGAAAATTCCACCAAGATAAATAAATAAATAAACAAACAAACAAACAAATAAAATATGCATAGAGATCGTGAGCTAATAGTAGGAATTGAAAAAGATGTAAGTTGGCGTCGATAATTGATTTTTAGCCAAACTGGCCAAACCCGGTCTTTATTGTTACGAAAATGCAGACGATTCACACTTTTTTGCGTTTTTAATTAATATCTTTTCAAATAATCTTTATATTCAGTGGGCCACAAAAGTGTTCGTACACTTGCAATTTCTTATAAATTTAATGTTTTCGACTAATAAAAATTAATATATTGTAATTTTAATTTTTTATAATATCTGCAACTTGTTCTTAATGGAATGACATAATTAATTTTTTTAAAAATAGCATAACTATTTTTTTTAAATTAATTATCAAAAAGCTACTAAAAAATTACGCCACAAAAGTCTTCGTACACTTAACAAAAATCTCTCAACTTAGCTTTAAATATTGTATTTCTTTCTTAATTTAGAACTTAGTAGGAATTGAATTGAATTGAATGTGGAGTTTATAATGGTGCAAGGGCCAACTTTGGCCAAGCTGTGCCAAACACTTGTTAAAAGAAAAAGTCATATTTATATATATATGTATAATTTTAAAAATATATATGTTTAAAAGTATATGTACACATATATATGCATGCATGCATACATACATACATATATTAAAAATCCAAAGAAACACACAAATCAAATCATATGTAAAAATCCAATTTTTAAAAGGAAGGCAAATAGATTTTGGTGGGGAGATTCCCTCACCCAGTCAGATAAGGTTAAAACAGATGTATGAAAGAAGGTGATGCGATGATGGTTAAAAACGGGACAATCTATTAAAATGTGATAAATAGAATATGGGACTTTACAGGAAGGACATCTTGGGCATTTTCGCCCAACAGAAGGTGCCTGTGCGTGAAACGAATATGACCAATGCGAAGTCGAGTCAAGAGGACATCATGTCTTTGCACTGGTAGTGCTGCCCAATGAGAAGTGGAAGGATGAATGTTATGTAGTTTGTTGAGGATCTGTTAATCCCAAGTCTCTTGCCATACACGATGGATATAGTTCTGTGTAGAAGTCTTTAAATCTCGGTAACACACAGGCCGCTGCATGTGATCAGACATGGATCGTGCAGCGGTATCAGCTTGTTCATTACCAAGTATACCCACGTGTCCAGGTACACAGGAAAAAATTATATCAAAACCCCTTCTTTCTAATTTTCGCAGAAGAAGAAGTATTTCTATCACTGTGGGGTGTCTATGCTCTGTTAAAAAGTGTAAGGACTCTAGAGCACTCATGCTGTCAGTGTACACACAAAAATGACGGTGGTTGGAAATTAATATATGTTGAAGGGCGACAAGGATGGCAGTCAATTCAGCACTAAAGACAGACATGGAATTGTGTAAAGTAAAACTAAGAATGGTATTGTTAAAAACAACACCACATCGACCCGTCTGTGTAGACTGGTATGTACTTATAATACTTACTGCGATGGTAAGAAAAGAGTTGCTGATAAATAACAGCAGCAGTGCCTGCTTTGTCATAGCCTTAAAAGGGGTTGTGATAGCTAAAAATTTGGGTGTCCCCGGGTGGAAAAGCAAGGATATTACTTTCCAGGATATTTATGTTATTTAAGTGCGCGTCATTTAGAACAGTCTTTGCTCTTTCCGAAAAAGGCTTGATGTTAAATGAACGGGCTTCATAGAGTCGGTTGAGACCAATGGCAAGAGAAAAGGGTTTTAATGGATGAGAAGGAACAGACATGGCACGAATAAAATAATTTGCTCTTAATTGCCTCCGCCTTAGTTCTAAAGGTGGCTGATGGCATACCACATACAAGCTGGTAACAGGCGAAGTTCTGAAGGTACCAGAGAGAGCAGAATGATGCATTGTGTCCAGTCGTTTTAACACAGATGCACGAGCAGAACCGTACATTACACAACCATAGTCCAAACGTGAAAGGATTAGTGCTTGATATACTCGGAGTAACGAGACTCTATCGGCTTCCCATAAGATGTTTGATAATACTTTTAAGATGTTGAGGGATCGTTCACACATCTTCCGCAAGTAAAGGACATGCGGAAGGAAAGTCAATTTACAGTCAAAGATTACTCCGAGGAAGCGCACATCACTGACTACAGGTATTTGAATATTTCCTATATGAATAAAAGGATCTGGGTGTAAGTTACGTTTTCTGCAGAAATGGACACAGCTGCTCTTGGAAGGAGAGATCGTGTGTCCATTCTAATCGCACCACTTAACTAATCGATTGACAGTTGTTTGCCGCTGTCGCTCAATTAGTTGCATATCTGAACCTTGACAAGAGACTTGCAGATCGTCAACATAAAGCATTCCTCGCACTGAAGGTGGAAGGTGATTAAGTATGCTACTCATGTGAATATTAAAAAGGGTAACGCTCAAAACGCTACCCTGAGGAACACTTTGATCTTGCATGAATTTATGAGAAGATGAGTGACCAATGCGTACATAAAAATAACGAACAGCTAAAAAGTTATAAATAAAAATGGGAAGATTTCCCCTTAAGCCAAAATTATACATATTACGGAGAATCCCATAACGCCATGTTCGGTCGTATGCTTCCTCTATGTCAATGAAAAGAGAAAACAAATGGTTTCTCAAAACAAAGGCATCCCTGATTTGGGATTCTAAGAAAACAAGGTTATCAAGAGTGGATTGGCCCTTGCGGAATCCACTCTGTAGAGGAGAAATACACTTTTCTTTCTCCAAAACATATACCAAACGAGTATTTATCATGCGTTCAAAGGTCTTGCAGAAGCAGCTCGTCAGAACAATGGGACGGTAACTCAAGAGGATCTGTTGCCACTTTGCCCGGCTTAAGGATTGGAATCACAATGGCTTCTCTCCAGCTGGAGGGAAAGCAATGCTCCTTCCAAACTCTGTTGAACAAAAAAAGAATGTTCGTTATAGAGTCAGGATTTAGATGACGAAGCATCGTGTATGTGATTCCATCCGGTCCAGGGTTTGTATTGTGCACTTGTACGAGTGCTATTTTTAACTCAGTCACCGTGAAGTTACAATTATATGGAAAAAAGGAGCGAGTGGAAAAGTTTATTGGGGAACGTTCTGCACGCCTCTTAATCTCGAGAAAACGAGAATTATAAGAGGCTGTACTAGATACACTCTGAAAAGTTTCACCCAGAATGTTAGCAATTTCGACTGGGGAAGAAAAAACAGAGTTCGAGGTTTGTAAAATAGGGAAGGAAAATTCCCGATACATCCCGTTTGCTGCCTTAACCTTTTTCCATAATTGTTTACTGGACGTTGACGAAGTGAGTGAGAACACATATCGAATCCAGGATTGTCTCTGACTCTGACGCCTTACTCTGCGAGCATTTGCTTTTGCCTTTTTAACGCCCAGAGATTCTCCGTAGTGGGATATCTACGAAAGATTCCCCATAACTTCAGCTGGTTCTTATACGCTGTCTGACAATCAGTATTCCACCAAGGTTTGTAATGTTGGAAAGAATGACTTGAACTTTTTGGTATGGATAATTCAGCAGCAGCAATCAAAACATTGGTGACTTCTTGTACAGCAGTATCAACACTTTCTGTCTTGACCATTGCATCAGTTATCACAGCCAACTGTGTGAAAAGGGTTCAGTCTGCACGACCATAAGAATACGTAGGTGGGAAGGTTTTTCCACCCGTATCATAATCGTGAGAAAGGATAACAGGGAAGTAGTCGCTATTATAAAGGTCCTTCTCAACAGACAAATTTAAATGAGGTAAGAGTGACGGTGAGCAGATGGCCAAATCTAATGTGTGAAAGGATCGTGTGGGTTCGTGAAAGTACGTTGGTTTCTCGTGATTAAGCAGGCAAAGACAGTGATCAGAAAGTACCTGTTCAATCTGTCTGCCACGAGGGTTCATCTTCACGCTACCCCACAGAGTGCTATGTCCGTTGAAGTCACCAAGTATGACAAAGGGTGCTGGCAACTGATCAACCAGGTTGTTCAAGTCTTGTTGGTGGATAACCAGGTGATTAGGCTCGTAGAGTGGATTCTCACGGCTACAGCCTGCAACGAGGTATGGAGTGGGAGAGCACTAGAAGAAACATCGAGGGACGTACAAATACATACGCCTCCAGACA
Organism: Trichonephila clavipes; assembly: GCA_019973935.1. NCBI lineage: Eukaryota > Metazoa > Arthropoda > Arachnida > Araneae > Nephilidae > Trichonephila > Trichonephila clavipes. The sequence goes on along the minus strand of BMAU01005062.1, from coordinate 58,263 downwards.
CAGATGATCCCTCCGTGTCTTTCCGCACACATCCATACCGACGTATCTTTGTTGTGTGACAAGACTTCAAGAAAGTCTCTTGAAGTGCTACGCATACTGGATGATACTGACATATGATGTGTTTTATGTCATCTGTATGCGATCTATTGCCACGACAGTTCCAAGAAACCAGGGAAGTTATTTTTTGGGCGAACTTGGCGAAAGGGGCTCTTTCAAGGGATTATTTGCCACTTGTTTAAAATCCGCCTCTAAAAGGCTCTCATCTTCTTCGGATGTCAGACCTGTGACGTAATCCGTGTCAGAAGGATCAGCGTCTGTGTCCATGGCATCCAAAGTTTTAGAAGTTTTCGGTTTCTTTTGGAGACGGGAGATGATTCAAAGGGGGAATTTTGTTCCCTCGCAATCTTTACAGATGTGTTTTTTGCAGTATTTTTCTTTAAATTTGTTGTAGGTTTTACACTCATCAAGTCTGTTTTTTTGCTATCTTTTCAGGGACGATGTACTGGAGATGGTTGTTCTTTAGTTTTCTCTTTTGTCTCAGACATGGGAGTTGGGGGCTGAGGATTCGATATAGTAGTTGTTTTTGAAGAAATGGAAGGTAAGAGTTGCATTTGGGCTGAGGATGATGTGGTATTAGCAGTAGATATATTTGGTCTTTGTTTGGATGATAGAGGTGTAAGTAATTTTAAAGGTGGACATTTTATTCTAGCTATATTTTCATCTGTTTGGGTAGAATTATTTAAAGTAGAGGATTTGGCAGCTTGAGCGTATGTTTGAGATAACTGTGGGACTATTAACCCTCTGAGTGGATGACCCGCTAATTGAATTTCACTTCGAAAGCGGTCTACTTTTTCAAAGCTAGTGGTAGCGAAAATGTATCTGTTGAATTTCGCGAACTGCTTCGAAAGCGCACCGCAGTTTTATGCCTTCCCCCCTTAAAACTGCGGGAGGTCCTCAAATGGTTTTGCAGGGGATGTTTTATTGCTTTTCGGTTTCTGTGTTGTTCGAAAGGGGAGGTTTTTCATTCACAGCTGTGGCCTAGGGCCAGGATTGTGAAATGGACATTTTCTCCACTTCATGGCCAACAGAAACTTCTCCCAATTTATTGCAAATATATATTTCATATATTTGGAAAACTTGCTCAATTTCTGATCTAAAAACCAATTAGGTTTTAAGAAATTTTAATTTTCTGAGTTTTGATTTTAAATTCGGTTTCATTTTAAAGCATTTTTGAATTCCTAGATTGAATTAATTAAAAATATTTTTTTTAACACAATCCATTATTTCGTGTGAAATGTCTATTAACTGCAATTTTAATTTCTAAAATCCTTTCTGTTTGCTTATGTTTTTAAGTTTTTGAGTTTTCTCACATTTACTTAATTAAGATTGATTTAAAGACCAATTTATTTTTTGACACATAGTTTATATAATTTAAAAGCTCTTTACTTTGTTTTCATTATTTTTTTTTTTTCCTTTTGAAAAATGCCATGACCAAAATGTACGCAGGCTACTGTGATAAATAATACTTGAAAGGGATGGAATATGACTGAAAATGGTAAATCTCTAAAATCCAGCTTTCAGGTGATATTACAATTAGACTACAGAATGCAAATGTTGCAGAATGAACTAAATATTTCCCTGACGTACCACAAACTACTTTATAATAAATATATTGTAGTACTACATTACAGTATTTTAAAGTCATGCAACAAAAACTTAAACTTGCTTACCTGCCACGATGGAGAACTGAGAAAAAAAATATTATTTACAATCTTGGTGATTTCTGGATTACGTTTGTATCACTACTATTTTCTGTATAAATATTTTGCATTTAAAACTCTTGAGAATATATAAGGTTCTGATAAAACGGAATAATTGATCAAATTAACAATTGTTATCAATATTATGTCGAAGAAAATTTTGAATTAGAAAAGATATTTTCAGTCATATTTATTTCAAGTAGAATTTTCATGTAGAACATAAGTTGGATAGTAACATATTAAAAAATTAAAGCTTTACAGGCATTGGAATTTTTTTTATGCCTTTACATATTTTAAATGTGTTTTTCTCAGATTTTTAATTTTGAAGATGAGAGTGTATTCTAATCCCTTAGGCGTTTTTTCTGTTCAAGATAGAGTCGTGAAATATCTTATAAATATTCCCTAACATATTTTCTAGTAATTTGCTTCTAAAATCTAAGCATTTCTTTTCCCTTAATTTTTTATACAAATATTTTATCCAAGTTTTTGATGTTTCACGACTAAATCGTAAATATAAGAAACAACAGTCAAATATCACGAGTGCAGACGGCGCTCGCTGATATTTGAGTGAGAAAATTACAGCAGCATAAAATGCGACCTCGTTTGAATTATATCTAATGGGCATATTTGGAACTGTTTAGCGTACTCGAATTAACTCAAGTGCACACGTCAAGGGTTTATATTGCATTCTAAGTCAACACGGTGGCTACTGACGAGCGACTACGTAATTTTGAACCGCGGTTAAGTGACGAGGACGATACCTGAGCTGATAACTCCCCTTCCAAACTTCCACATCACACCAACGTGAGGACTTTTGACCTCGACGTGTTTAACGTGCATCAGCTCCTCTTCAACGCTAAACTTTTGTGGTACCAGGGCTCGAACACTGGACACGAGTTCATAACCATGACCATCAGGCTACCGTGCCCGCAAAAGAAAATAGCAAGTTTGAAAGAAATGTAATGGAGAAGTATATTTGAAGAAATAACTTCAAAACTTAACGAAAAACCAAAATATCAAAATTTATTTTAGGAATAATAGTGAATATAACTTCGTACACCTAAAACCACTTTATGCAGTGTATTTTGAAAGTGAACGTTTCCCCTTTTAAAGAAACTTACTATAATTATGTCAAATTCCTTTCATTTTGCTCTAAGGGGATCCACGAAACAATGTAATTTTTTTGATACACAAAATTACTTATGGTTGAATCTAATACAATTCCCTACAAAATGAATGAAAACCCTTTTTTATCATATAAATTGTGTTTGAATAGGAGATGGTTAGTTAATAAGAACATTTAAAACGTGTCGGCAATCTATGGACCTGTGGCACGTGGTACAATTCTTAGTGGCACTCAACACTACTCTACAAATTTGTCAATTCTTGAGTGGATGGAAGTTGATAATAGACCTTATTTGACAAACATCTTCTGAGTTATGGACATTTTTGGAACTACAAAATAATCTGAAAGATAATTCTAAGGATAAATTTACAGCTATTTTGTAAATAATTGAATGTTATTGCTAGGGGATTTAATTGTTGAGAGAAAAAAGAAAATTGCATGTACTTTGCTTTCCACTTATGATTCGGCATATCAAAGTAAAAAATCTATCCTAATATGAAAAATATTTCGACTCCGCAAAAAAATTGTTTGACAACTGAATGCTCAGAATCGTGTCACGCATTATACCCCTGGTTTTGCGATATGAAAAAAGAGTGGTGAAAGAGTTATTTCGCATTACAATTTTTATTTAACTGTAATGAAGGGAATAATTTATATTTCACTTTGTCTATTTCTTATTTAAATAAATATGTTGGAAACATATATTTAAAATTTTTTTTATCTTTGTTGAAGAAATAGTAACATTTTCTATTGTTTATTTTTATGTTAATAAATGTATTTTATTGATCCATAATTAATATAAAATAAAACTGTAAATCTAAATTATTTACCTCTATTCTTTAAATCTGCAAATATTACCGTAAGAATCGAAGGATTTCAAAAATTTCCTACTATGTGGCACGCTGAATGATACCGACAGATTGGTTTGGCACGTCTTAGCTACACAGTTGCCGCCCCTGATTTAAAATGTTGGGTAAGATAACCATTATATTTTTAAAATTTTCTAAATATACAAAAGGAGAGTATTTTGGCAATACATGTTTTAAAAGGAGTAAAGTTTACGAGAACGAAATATAAAATTGCGTTAAAATTATTGGTACTCTATCAACACCGTACTTCTTTTAAATATATATAAATATATATATAGAGAGAGAGAGAGAGAGTACAGTAGTTACTGCCAACTCGTGACAATGAATTGGAAATTAAGTTCACAATTCATTGTTATTAAAATATATAAAATTTTACATGACTTATTTTTGTATTTGTTATTTTTATATTCCTTACTGAGAGAGAGAAAGCAACAAATGGGAGTTCATTACCTGCCAAAACTGCAGAGGCCTGGTTGTTTACTCCACAAGCTCCTACCTTATGCTTACTCTGCCATACTAAGTAAAAATGCCGTCTTCTGCTCGTCAAGATCATGGAATTGCAGATATTGTTTTCCATATATTTTAAATATTAGTTTTCTAACTTCTACATCAGCCTTTTAATAGTCTACACTCCTGAAAAGAAGTCTGAATTCAAAACTATAAAAACATATTATTCCCAACAATGTCATTTATACCTTTATTTTTTATAATCTATGAATGCGTTAAACTATTAATTTGTTATCGCGACTATTTAATATTAAATGCGAAAAAAAAACGAATAAGTTTCAAACTGAAACTTAAATTGAATTTTTCAAAAATTGTCATCGATATTCTCATAACTTTTACATATTGTCATTTTAGCATATCACACATCTATCTTCTATGCAAAAATCTATTATAAGTTCATCAAATTTTTCAGCATATTTTTACTCATAACATGCAGTTTTCAACCACATTGTGAGGCCGCGGTAGCCTAATGGTCAAAGTAACGGACTCGTAGCTGGCGTGTCATGAGTTCGACCCCAGCACCACTGAAGATCCGCCGTGTAAGAGAGCGATGCTCAAGCGTCATCCTCGTCACTTGACCGTGGTTTAAAATTACGAGGTCCTTCGCCAAGTGAGTGAATATTAACGTCGCACTGTTCAGCTACACGAGGGCTTTTAGTAATTTTGAAGCATGGTCAAATGACGAGGGCGACACCTGAACTGGCACCACTAACTACCACACCACACCAACGATAGGACATTTCAGCTCTCGATAGATTTAACGTGCATCGCTGCCCTACCCGGCGGGTCTTTTGTGGCACTGGGCTCGAACTCGAGACATGCCAACCATGATTCGATACCTTGACCACCTGGTACCCCGGCCACAGGTCCCTCGCCAAAAGCCCTCAAGTAGTTGAGTAGAGAAGCGAGAGAGTGCGACTTTAATATCCCCTCACTTAGTTAAATTACATGAAATTTAAGGAATACTTGAAAAAATATTAGAAGTCGAAAATATATGTACACTGGTGTGCAAAAATTAAGGACGAAGTCGAAAAATTAGCATATCAGCTGAACGAAGAGGCTTGATTGATTGATTGATTTAATATTAACGTCGCACTGTTCAGCTACACGAGGGCTTTTGGCGACGGACCACGTAATTTTGAACCATGGTCAAGTGACGTGGACGACACCTGAGCTGGCACCCCCCTCTCCGAACTACCACACCAACGGGAGGACGTTTCAGCTCTCGACAGATTTAACGTGCATCGCTGCCCAACACGGCGGGTCTTTAGTGGTACTGGGATCGAACTCGTGACCAGACAAGCCACAATCCGATACCCATACCACTCGGCTACCGCGGCCACCTGAACGAAGAGGCAGAGCGGACAGAAAGACCAATCAGGAGATTAAGTAAGGTGATGTACGGTAGCACATGCGCAGATATGCAGGTAGACGTAATGGGGGAGTGTATGAGTAGTATAAAGCATGTTGTCGGTGTAAGATCAGTATTTCTGGCAAAGAGATTGCACGCCGTATAGCAGTTAAAAATCACACCGAGTTGCTGCCTCAGCGAGAAATGGCGAATATCAATCTGTTAGACGACATCTGGATGCTTTTACCCGAGGTCGAATCATTGGGAAGTTGGAGGAAGGCTGCAGTGTGGCTGCAGAGTTCGGAATTGCTCACAGCATCGTTTCACGACATTGGAGACAATTTCAAACTACAGGAACAGCTATCCGGGGGTTCAGTAGTGGTCGTCCACGAGGAACCACACCCGCAGATGACCGGTACATTGTCTTACAGGCCAAAAGAAACAGGCGGCAGACAGCGGGAGAAACGACACAGGCGACTGGACGACCGATATCGCGTTTTACCGTGGCCAGAAGACTGCACGGTGGTGGTCTGTTTGCACGACGCCCTGTACGGTGTGTACCTTTAACGCCTGCCCATCGGAGAAGGCGTTCTCTGTGGTGCCGGGAACACCGGAATTGGAGAGACAATGAATGGGGACGAGTACTCTTTACAGATGAGAGCAGATTCAGTTTGAGTAGCGATTCTCATCGCAAACTCATCTGGAGAGAGCGGGGAAGCCGCAATCATCCCTCGAACATCATTGAAAGGGACAGGTATGGAGGTCGCGGTGTTCTCGTTTGGGGAGGTATCATCCTTGGTAGTCGTACAGACCTTCACATCTTCGACGCAGGTTCAGTCAACGGGACCCGTTATTGTAACGAGATTCTTCTTCCATATGTGCGTCTTTTTAGAGGCGCTATGGGTCTGCAGTTCCTTTTCATGGGCGACAATGCACCATGTCATCTCACAGTAGCTGCCGAACAGCTCTTAGAGAGTGAGGGTATTGAACGTATGGATTGGCCGGCACGATCTCCGAATCTCAATCCCATCGAGCATGTATGGGATTTTCTAGGCAGACGCTTGGAAGCTCGTACCTTACCACCAGTAACGATTCGGGAGCTTCGATTGGCGCTGCAAGACGAATGGGCAGCAATGCCTTAACAACTCATTCTCAGCATGGGCAGACGCTGTGAAACCTGCCTAGCAGTCAGGGGAGATCATCTCCCCTACTAAAGACCGGATGTTTCTTGCTGGACACCCATCACAGGGATGTTTCGGACTTCAGTCGCATTGCGCTCCATGCTACTTTTTTAATCAAGCTTCTTTTTATCCCTCTGATTTCTCTTTTAGTAAGTGTTGCTTACATATTACACATGTCCTTACGTATTGGGGATCTTACGGTATTAAATGTGTTGATTTGGAAAGCTTTTGTACAAAGTTATATTGAAAAAACCGTCTCGTCCTTAATTTTTTTGCCTATATATATATATATTAAAAATTAATCTAATGATAATTTTAAATATCCAAAGAATTATTAGTATTTATGGTAAATATATGTTTTTCAACTGAGTATGTGAGACACGTATAAATAACTTTTTCGAAATTCCAATGCAGAATTTCAGTGGAGCTAATACAAAATTCCTAGTTTTGCATGGTTATGATTATAAAAATGTCCAAATTTTAATAACCTTTTCTTCAGTCAACCACTAATGGAACATGAATGATGAGGGATTATGCATAAATATGTATTTTTTTAACTTGAATTTAAAAAGGATCTTTATATTTATTTATATGCGTAAATGTTAACTGTAAATTTGTCCAGATGCTTTTAAATACTCTTTATTTGAAGATTCAAGTTCAAAAATATAAGCTTGAAGTTAAAGTTCTCTTTGAATGAAATTAATGTTCAGACATTCAAAATTCAAATATAATTTGTTATCTGAACAATACAAAACAAGGGATTCTATGTAAGATGCCCTGAATACCTGACTTTAAAATTATGAAAAACTAAAAGATTTAAATAGGATTTTTTTTTAACAATGCATAAAACTTTTTGCAAATAATGTAATACAGAAGCTTAAAAATTATTCATGTTTAGAAGTGTCCGAAATTTTTTAAAAGATTTTAAATTTTGAACCTTTTTTTTATTTTTTTGACACATAACAAAATAATCATTTTTAAAAAAAATCCCTGAAAGTATTGATTAAAATAAGAAAAATGAAACAGTAAATTATCCTCAATGTTTTAATATATAATTTGAATTTAAATACTACAGATATTTTTTAAAAACTTAGACATACATTATAAAAACTTAATTCCATTTGAGAATTTTAAGGTAAAGGAAAAAATGAGAATTCTCAACTCGTTGACTTTCAATTATTTCCGTGCACTTTAGGGTTTAAAGAAATTCTCCCCAGTTTTTTACGATTGCTACAGGGGAAGTACCGGTCTCCCCGTGAGCCATAAAACTTCCCCTCAATGCCCATTGTGTCTCCCCGACCGTCTCTAATTATCTTTCAAGATACTAAACCTTTAAAGGGGGAAGAATTCGGAAAAACACGACTTTACCGTTTTTGAACACATTACTTGAGGAGGAAAAAATCAGTTTGTTTCATTTTTGGTGAGTTCCCGGCCTTACGAAAAATTCAGTGTGGTCCGTTTTCGAAGCCTCTCTAGTAGGGCAGAAAAATCCGTGCTGTCCGGTTGGAGGGTTAATTTATGTGCTTCTGGGTAAGAAATATTTTTAGTTGTTTTTATTTCCTGTATTTGCTTCTCTATTTTCCATTTAGGGCATATTTTGGAATCTGATGAATGAGGTTGTAAGCAATTAATACATTTAGGCTCTAGACTGCAATCTGTGGAAGCATGTCCAACAGATGCACATCTAGAGCAAGTAAGTTGACCGCGGCAGGAAATTTGTGAGTGTCCGAACCTCTGGCACTTAAAACAGCGAAGAGGATTCGGTATGTATGGGCGTATTCTACAGTTAAGGTATCCAGCTTTTATATTTGTCGGTAGTATTGGGCTATTGAAAGTTAAAATTAAATGTTTAGTTGGAATACGTGTAGAGTCTTTTTTAATAGTGATTCTTCTGACCTGAATAACACCTTGATTCGAAAACCCCTCGAGGATTTCCCCGTCAGGGGTGCTCAACAGGTCAGTTTCAGAAATGATACCACGGCAGGAATTAAGAGTTTTGTGTGGACTAATTGTAACAGGACTATTTAGGAAAGACTTCGCAAGTAAAAAGGATTTGGTTTGAAGAGCAGAGTTTGTTTCAACAAGCAGATCCCCGGAACGCAATCTTTTTACGGATTTCGGTTCACCACCTATACCGATGAGAGCTTTTTGTATGACAAAGGGTGATACGTTCGACATTTCTTTGTTAGGCAGCGAAATTATTAAAAATCTAGTACTGTGTGAGTGAAACTTGGTCAACGTTGAGGTTAGGTAACATGAGGCCTTTACCCGGGCTTACATTTAAAGAAGCCATGGGCTGAGCATCATGAGTTGGATAGAGTGGGTTGGGGGTTTTAATAGATGCGTTTTGAGTTTTTTCTTTATTTTAACTTATTTGATTTTTTTTTGAGAAAGGAGGAGGAGAATCCCTTTTGATTTTCAGAGGACCAGTTTGGCAGGGCTAGCCCTAGATTCAGCAACCAGTAGTGGCCTCGGGAGAGCCCCCCGCTCTGCAATGCAGGACCCCATCCAGGCACCACCTGGAACTACAAGACAGGCGGGATTATACACCCGCTGATAGAGCAGCCAGGACATGCTGGTTAGGCTGTCCCGGGCTCCTGTGCTATCTGGCGGCCTGAGACGCAAAACTCAGCTTTTCTCCTGTACCCTCTACATGGCCGCTTCCTCCAAGACCCCACCTCACTAGTCCAAAGATCCTCAGAAGTTCAAAACCCCGCTCCAAGTGCCAGTTTTCCCAGGGAGCAGTCCGTTGTGTCATCATACCAATAGTTAAAACCTATCAGACACAATTTCATTCCACTCAGTCCTGGTCTGCCACAGGACTTCGTGGCAGAAAAATAAAGATAATAAGTTGAACACAAAAAAAATCATTAATAGAACATAAAAGAAGCAACAAAATCAAAAAATATAGAAAGAAATTTAAGAAAATCAAATTAAAAGAACATAATATAAAATGCAAACCATAATACGACATTAAAAAAATATCAATTTTTTTACTAGAAAAAAAACAAAGTTGGAACAAAGTTCATTGTCCAATGTAGGTCTGTGGTGTGGACGTGAAAAGAAGAAAAGGGAAATTTGAATGGCAAGAAAGAGGGCCGAAAGTAGAGAAGGATCACTAGGGTTCCCCGGGTTCGTGAAGCCCGTGTTTACCAAAGACAGTAAACCCCTAGGGAGAAGGGAAAGATCACTAGGGCACCTCGGGAGTAGAACTTAGTAGGATATTTTTTAGTGTTCACAAGAACTTTTAAGCGTCTTGGTATAGATTTAATCAGTTTTTTTGTTATTTCTGCATTTGATTTTCCACCATTCTTCTGTGATTATTGTTTTTACTTCACATTATGCGTTTATATGTTGTGTTTTCTTTTTTTTTACATCAAAATCTCACCAAATATGTTCTACTGGGCTAAATAAAGTGCTTAAGGAGGTGTTTCATAATTTGGGGACAGTTATAGAGACACCAGTGGCGTACATTCAGAGCAGTGCGCTTGGCGTCATTATCCTGTTAAAAAATGAAGTCGTGTCCAATATCCAAATTTTGGGCGGATAATTTAAAATTTCTCTTTAAAATATTGAAATAGAGCTCATGATTCTCAATATCAACAAAAAATACCAAATTACCTAATTCTGTGGCCTATTTACACCCCCACGCAAGAACACTTCGACCTCCAAGTTTTATTGATCTAACCATATTTTTGGAATTAAGTTTCAGAGAATTCAACATTGACAGCAAATTGATTGGGATGGCAGACAATTCACCATTTTTGGTTCCGATGGGCCTATAATAGCTTGCAAATGAAAAAAAAAATAAGGAGTTTAATCTCATAAATTTATGTGGAACAAGAACTCCTTCACTTCCATATTTCAGCATGGAAGTGAAGGTGTTCTGGCGTGAGGGTGTAAATTGGCCTCAGAATTTGGTATTTCTTCATAGTATTATGAATCATGAGCTCTATTTAATTATTTTAAAGAGAAATTTAAAATTATCGCCCCGAAATTTGGATATATATATATTATATATATATATTTGAGACTACTTAATTTTTTAACAGGGTAATGACGCCAAGTAGTGCACTGCTCTCACTGTACGCCACAGGTGGCTCTATAACTCTTCCCAAATTAGGAAAACACCTCCTCAATCACTTTATTTAGCCCAGTAGAACATATTTGGTGAGATTCTGATGTAAAAAAAACGTGATAAATAAACACAAAATGTGAAGTAAAAACAATAATCACCGAAGAATGGAGGAAAATCTATGCAGAAATTACAAAAAAAAAAAAAAAAAAAAAAAACTGATTAAATCTATACCAAGACGTTTAAAAGTTGTTGTGGACACTAAAAAATATCCTACTAAGTACTAAATTAAGAAAGAAATACAATATTTAAAGCTAAGTTGAGATTTTTGTTAAGTGTACGAAGACTTTTGTGGCGTAATTTTTTAGTAGCTTTTTGATAATTAATTTTTTAAGAAAATAGTCATACTATTTTTAAAAAATTAATTATGTTATTCCATTACGAAGAAGTTGCAGATATCATAAAAAAATACAATTGCAATATATTAATATTTATTAGAGTCGAAAACATTAAATTTTATAAGAAATTGCAAGTATACGAACACTTTTGTGGACCACTGTATGTAATTCTTTTGTGCGTGTGTATGTAACTGAACTATTCCTAAACGACTGGACCGATTTTGATGAAAGTTTTTGTCTGTTCCAGTGGACTCGAGAATGGTTTAGATTTATAATTCGGTTTAGAAATGTTTATTTAATTAATTTCTTATTTATAAATTGTTAATCTTGGAATGTTTTACATTGGATCCGGCAGACTGCGCTACGATCGCAGTATCGAATATTCAAAAATCTTTTATTATAATTCAAGTTGGTCCCGACAGTTGGTGCTGTGATCATTTCAGGAAAATATTTTGTCACTTCGTGTTATTATTTTGTTGAAATAAATTGTGTGTTAATTAAATTATTACATTCAGATGTATATAATCAGTGTTTGAAATTTTACTCAAAACGGTCCAGATTGTTTTAAAGCTTATTCCTAAAAATTTGGAATTTAGGATGTGTGTACAGGACAACGTCTGTCGGGTCCTCTAGTAAATATGTAAAAATATAGGTTTAGCCGCCCCTCCAGTATAGTGACGCGGACTGCGGTGTCGTAGGCCGTGGGTGTTTGTAAATGTACCGTAAAATCCGGCGTACAACGCGCACCTATACTTTCAAGCTGATTTTTTAAAAAATTTTATGTATATTCGTCGTATAACGCGCACCCTTTTTTTTTTACGAAGAAATCTGAAATATTAGTATACATTGCTCTTATGTTTCGAAGCCATTTATTCTAGGTATTATCCCAGACTTTTGAAAAAATAGTATACTTCTAGAACTAAATTTTTTTTATGCTCATATCTTTTAAACTATCGTTTTTATACCCGGCATATAACGCGCACCCTTGAATTTCGATCTTATTTTTTGTGTTAAAAGTGCGTGTTATACGCCGGATTTTATGGTAAGTGCCTTAGCGGCATGGAGGTACTCTTAATAGCCGTAAGATCTCACGCGAGGTTGGTGGAAGGGGAAGAGAGGCCCCTGACTGGCTCCAGGGTGTTCTCCCTCAAAATTGAGGTGGAACCAAGCAAAATCGTACTGTCACCTTCATAGTGCTCAAAGCTAAGGCTAACGACAGGCGTAAGAATCTAGCCCTTAGTCGCGAGGAATTTCGGGGGCCTTGATCTGATGTTGCTGTCGATCAGGTGGCATAAATAACAACAACAAATATAAGTTTAATCCTTTAATGCTAAATAAGGTTAAATGCATTTTGAAAAAAAAAAAGGATATCTTAAATTTTAGAGTAAATTTATAGAAGATTAGAATTTTAAGTATTGAGTTAGAGCTTATTTTATACATAAAAGCAAATTCATGCATTGTTTTTGATTATTCTTTTCTCGGGACAATCACAATAAGTATTGTGATTGTCCCGAACTGCATTGGTAATTCAAAAGAATATTGCTGAGCATCTATTTCAACAAACATTGCTTATTTTGTTGCTTAACTTTTAAATATCATAGTTATTCGATGAATATTTTAATAATAAACAAAAAAGTTCTTTAAAGACATACATTATGTAATGAAAACAGCATCCTAACTTTGCTTAGCCTTATTCCTTGTTTTGAATATGTAAAAAGGCCCGAGGTTCTGTACCTGTACGATGCACAGTCCCTTTAAAAATAGTCAGCATTGCAATGCATCGAAATAAAAACAGAAACTAAACCGATCACTTAAAAATTGGCTACAAAAGTAATGGGATAAATTCATGACTATCACGTGATAAATACAGTCACATGTTCTCCATTTAATTCAAAACTGATATTAAAGTTGTACTTGTAAAATTTTGAATTTGATAATTAGGTAAAGATGTTCAAGCATTAAGATCCTTTAAAGCATCTCTCAAAATTTTAAAAAAACTTTATAATTGTACATGTACTTTTAAATCAAGTACATTTTATTTACCTAGGTCATGAATGGCAAATCTCTTAGGGACTTGGTTAAAATTTTGTTCATGTTTTTTTTTTTTAGTTCCAGCTTGTGGGTCACTAATGCCCATTTGGACCAGAGTTAAGTTTTAAAATTTTTAAATTAGTACTTATAAAACTAAACATCTTTTAAATTCATTTGGCTTAAAGGGCAAAAATGGGCGTGGTACCCATTCGCATCTCACAAGGTGAAATAGAGAGGGGACGTTACAAGTGCTATGGAAGTCTCTTTCTACAAACATAACTGAAAATAACCTTATAAAAATGCCTTTTATTCGAAGAAAGTGTTTTAAATATGGTTATTTGCATTGGTTTGTCAATTTATTGCAACAAACAAAATGTGAGTAAAATTATACACTTTATTTGATATTTTGTTAAAGGTTTTTTTCCAAATGCTACATACACATTTGTCATTCGTGAAACTGTAATGATCAAACTGAAGGTTATAGACAGCTTTTAAATTGCTTTTGTGTCAATGCAGTGCATGAAAAAATATAAATAGAATATAAATAATTTACACAAATTAGAAAATCTAAAGAAATCACAAACAAATAAGTGGTTACCTAGCAATTGTGAGTCATTTAAAAAGCTTGTAAGGGTTAGTTTCTGACTCATGGGTCAAAGGTTTGCCATCACTGACCTAGGTGCATTATTATTGTTGACGAATGTATATTTTTAAAAAAGAATCTGCAAAAAGCAAAAGGTGCAAAGTGAGTGAGTGAGTGTTGGGTTTTATGGCGCAAGAGCCAAACTTGGCTATACTGCGCCACACGTTTGTTAAGACATTAAAACCCTGTTAAAAACACACATGAATACAATTATATAAAAAGAATTATATATGTGCATGCCTGCATGCACATATGTAAAAATAAAGTTAAAGTTAAAACATTTTAAAAAGTCAAATTAAATATAAAAAACCAATTTTCTTTATAAAAGCAAATAGATTTTGGTGGGGAGATTCCCCACCAAGTCAGATAAGGTTAAAATAGATGTAAGAAAAAAGGTGATGCGATGAAGATTAAAAACTGGACAATCGATTAAAATGTGACGAACAGTGTAAGAGACATGGCATGAAGGACATTCAGGAGCGCGTTCTCCAAATAACAAATGCCTGTGTGTGAAGCGAGTATGGCCAATGCGAAGACGAGTCAATTTGACATCAGTTCTTCGCATTGGCATCACAGGCCATGCTCCTATGACAGGTTTCACAGAGTGCAGTTTGTTATCCAACTGCTGACTCCATGATTCCTGCCAGATCTTAAAAATATGATGCATGATGACGCGCTTCATATCCGATAGCGGAACCGCTAGCGGCAGATGCGTCGTCGCCGACTTTGCCGCGCTGTCCGCTTGCTCGTTGCCTATGATTCCTACGTGACTTGGTAGCCAGCAAAACACGATATCGAAACCCTTGCTGTACATTCGACTCGTAATGTCGAGTATTGTACATACCACTGGATGGCAGCGATCGTGGTAGTTTTCAAGCGCTTCGAGTACACTCATGCTGTCAGTATAGATGCAGTATTTACGGGGCACAGTAGAGTCGATTAATTGAAGTGCACGGTAGATGGCAACAGCTTCGGCAGTGAAAATGCTGCAAGAAGTGTCGAGCCTATAACCGTGCATAATATCTTCAATCACGACTCCACAGCCAACGTAATCTGCACGTTTCGAACCATCAGTGTAGATGGCCGAATAACGACTATACTGACTGCGGTGGTAGGCGAAGACGCGTTGAAAGACGACAGGCGCTACAGTGGATTTACTGTAAGTGGCAAAAGGGTTGATATAATGGAACCGTGGCGTATTCCAAGGTTGGAATAGGAAAAAGTTCCTTTGCTGGATACGCACGTTAGGTAGGTCGAGTTCAGAAATATGAAGCTTCATCCTATCCATAAACGGTCGGATGTTAGACGGCCGTGCATCATAAAGTCTCTTCATGCTGGTACTCATATACACATTCTGCAGAGGATGTGAAGGCACAGACAAGATCTTAAAATAAAACGCAATAGACAGCTTCCTCCGTCGAAGATCTAGAGGAAGCTGATGACAGTTAACATAGAGACTCTGCACCGGTGATGTGCGAAACGCATCCGAGCAGATTCTCAATGCCATATGGTGGACGGGGTCAAGTTTTTTCAGAGTAGAGTTGCACGCTGATCCGTATACAACACATCCGTAGTCGATGCGAGAGAGTACGATTGCCTGGTACACTCGGAGTAATGATGTTCGATCCGCCCCCCAAGAGGTGTTTGACAACACCTTCAAGAGGGCAAAAGGTGCAAAATCGAAGCACACAAACTCATTGGCTGGAAATACTTGTTTGTATTTATCATGTGACTATGATGTCACATAAATTTATGAACTTGTTGGCTAGAAACCAGTGGCATAATGTATACCCCCACATCGCAGGGGGCCCAAAGCCTGACTGACACCAAGTAGGTACCTTTTGTAAGACCTGGCTTGGGACCCAAAACCTGATATTGCAGGAGGGTCCTAATATTCTTCATTATGCCCCACTGTTAAAAACACATGTTTGTAGTTATGTGACTATGATGTCACGAGAATTTAACCTATTGCAAGCAAAAGAACATGAGATGATTATAAAGGGTGAGATTAGAGAAAACAGAAATCATAGACGATTTTAACATTAAAATAAAATTGATATTCTGCAGGTACAGTCCAAAGATTTGAAGAGTGTTCTCAGGCATTGTTGATGTTCATAACTAAGCTAAATTGAATCACGAATTGTTTAAATTTAAATAGAACATTTCTTGGAATGACGGAATCTTTCCGGATGCAAACGTTTTTAAAAGAGAGAATCATAGATTCAAAAACATCGTTAGGCCTTACAAGATTAGTTGTTCCATTACACTATCAACATGCCTTATTGCAAACTACAAAAAATCATAAACAAAAATAAACTAAACATAAAAATGCCAAAGTAATTTCATTCAATTCATAAACATACATAATATAAAATAGAATTGAGCCAAAAAAAATCATTATTAATTTAAAGAACATAAGATACATTCAGATTTAATGAAACTGTAACATAAACAGCTTTGAACACACAATTTATATATACTTACCAAAAAGATTTAAAATGAGTAAGAAATTATGAACCATAACATCTAAGCAATCAACAAGCATTACTGCAAACCAGTTACATGTAAGTACACAGTTTACAAAATAAAAAAAAATATGTAGCAGCCTTATTCTAAAAAACAATATTAGTATTAATCAAAGCTAAAAACTTTATGAAAGAAGTAAGTCAAATCACTTTAGCTTTGAATTATAGAAAAAAGAAACGTTTAAATAAGATTACAGGTTTTGTAGTGTGTGAAGCAACAAAGGCTGTTACCACTTGAAATGAATAGATGTCTTCACTTTTTTTATTTAATATATACAAAAGAACTTCTACAAATAGAATTTTTCAGTACAAAGGCTTTTGTTTAACCTTTTATTGCTTGAACACAAATTAAGCTTTATCACATATATATTTTAATTTCTTAAATTAAGTAATTAATTTTTTGCCTTTGCACATTAGCTTAAGGCTGTCTGTCTTTGGTTAATGTTAAAGATTAGGACCGGAATTTGAGGCATTTTTTCAGGTATAAAAGAAATGAAACATTAATATGATATTCTGGCTTCACTATCCATTAGAGAGCAGAATTTTTTTATCATTCTTCCCGTTTTTAACGAAGTTTATTCATTTTTTCTGGTATAAAATGTGTTTCGCGTCTTTTTCTCCTATACCATAATGTTAAATGGGCTATGCCTTCACATATTAAAACAAAAAAGAAAGTATTCATGGAATATTTTTGCATTTTTAAAAACACTGTATTGTTAACAAAGGTATGAGTTATAATATTGCAAATTTCCATAGAAATTGAGGCCTTTTTTCTGTCTGAAAATTTGCTCCGCGTTTAGTTCAAGATCTCTTACTTTTACCGAAGACAGCCTTAATTCAAAAGCTACTTTTTTATAAGTTTATACGATTTCAAATTTACATTGAATGGTGTTTTAAGTCTAGATTAAACTATTTTGAGTTTTTGAATAGAAATTTCTGCAACATAAAATTTATTTTTGATGAATAGAGTTTAATACTTTAAAACATTATTTAGAACCAATCAACCATATTTAAAAAATTAAAATTCTAAGAAATTTAAACAGAAATAAGAATAAAGAAATTCCAAATTAAATAATCAGTTCATGACTTTCAGGCATTAAGATTTTCCCCAAACAACGGCATTAAATATTTTGATAGCAATACATAGTATTACAGTGATGGTAGAACAAAAATTTTGATCTTATTTATTTTTCAAAAATTATTTCCTTACGACATACATTTTACATTGCTTTAATTATAGCTTGGTGACATTTTACAATATTAACATTTATGAATGTGAGAAACAAGTGTGTTTATTTTGAAAAAAAAAATTTGCAAAAAAACATGTGAAAATATGTTATGTAACCCCAATATCACACAAATTTAACCCATTGCCAGCTAACTATAATCAAGTAACTGTATGTGCCACTCCCTCTTCAAATAATAAAATACAGTGCAAAGCAGGGGGCACACGTTGGAAATTAACCGCAAACAATAATTTCAACATTTTAAGGGAGAAAAACCCACAATTTTCAAAAATATTAATGCAAGAACAAATATGATGCAGGCATATATATATATTCCTCGCCTAGCTATTACATTAACTGTCCCTGGCAGTGGTGCATACAAAGGGGGGTCCCAGACCCTTTGATTCCCCCCGATTGATTATAATTCTAAGTATATAGTACGTAAAATTTAATTAAGTATTTGTTATTAATGATTAATTTTGTTAATTATGCAATAATTAGTTTTTTACTGTGTTCTGTTCCTGAAAATCGACAAAATGAAAAGGAGCATGATACAAGAATGGTTAACTTTCGACCTCGGACTCCCCCCCCCCTCTGAAAAATTCCTGTGTGCGCTACTGGTCCCTGGCATAGAAATATGCTTTCCCGAACCTCTGCATTTCACTGTTAATTATTTCAAAGGCTTTGGAATAAAACATTGTAACCTTGACAGAATATGCAAATCCTTTTCTTTTCCCCCAATACACCATAAACTATGCATACCTGTGTGAAATATAGAGGCACTGGGGAATGAATCGTACAACTTTTCCTCAGCAATTAAAGAGTTAAATGATTTTAAAAATACATAAAAGCTTCACTTTCATAAAAATGTTTATTCAAATTTTCTTTACAAATGTTTTGAAGCATAATAAAATATGAAAAATGTTTTGAAGATAGAGCTAAAAAATAGTGTCTTTAGGTGTATAACTTTTAGGCACAGGAATGTTCAATGTAGATAAATGCAGTACATATTTACATAGAAAAGTACAATTTTCAGATACAAAATAGTTTTAAGTGCAGGAAAAAAAAAAACATCACAAAAGTGAAAAGAGCACTCAGTAAATTTATGCTTTAGTCTCATTGCATTATCATTAAATTATAAAAATGCTGTTGTAGAAAATATACCTTTTATGCTTACAAAAGTACAGAAAGGATTTATAAAAAGTACAATATGTTATTTATAAAATTAGAATATTTTAACAATAGCACAAAATATTAACATTCCCTCTAAACATGAAAGGACCATTAACAGTAATATTTTCCTTTTTTTAAAACCCATTTCAATATATATATTGACAATTTTTAACCATTTCAACGTGTAAACAAAAATTTATTCTTTGATGTATATATAAATGTGACCAGCAATTTTATATAGTTTATTATATTATGCATTTAGAAAGTTCACCAAAAAAATTCTTAAAAAAAATAGTTAAATGCATTTTCATAACAATATATTTATAGCCTGAATTAGTAAGTAAAATACCATTACATCACATGCCTTTAATCATTATTTTTTAAGTTTCTTTAACAGATGCATGTAACATTAGTACCCAATTTAAAACACGGAATGCAACTTATCTAGTAAAGAATTATAACTCATACAAATGAGGCATTTCTTTTACAAAACAAAGCTATCTACATTATTGTTAAGTGGGTAATACAAAAGGAAAATATGAAAATCCACCACAATATGTGATAAAATACATCTAGTTTGATATCAAAAGCATTACTTGTAGAAGCACAGCAGTCCTGTGCAAGTTCTTGCAGAATAAAACATATTCCTTCATTTAAAATATAAAAATATTTCAAGGAAAAGCAAAAGAATACAACCGGGGAGAAAAAGATACCAAAGAAAGACAAGAACATTGAAATAGTATCAACTATATATCTACAAACATTTTCATACAATATTACAAACTGTGGACAAGAATTAATCAATCACACCCACAAAAAAATGTATATAGTACACAAACAGTACAATAAACATAAAAGAATTCTCAAAAAGTGTAATGGATGAGCCATTAGAAAAACTAAGCAGTAAGTTAATCTAAGGAACAAATGTCAATGAAAGCAAACTGGCCACTATACAGGCAAAAATACATAACTATCCTAAAGTCTCTCAATACATTCAGCAATCACAATCAATACAATAGTTTCTATGATTGTTCAAGAATGGGAAAACTCATTTTCTTAAGTTATCTGCAGTTTGTTGAATCCTTTTGTTTTAGATTTGCAGCAAAAGTTTGCTCAATATTAATAAGGTAATTTCCATTAAAAAAAAAAAACAATTTAATGCTTTAATTCATAAAACTTAACTTTACAGTTATTAAAAGTAATAACTGATTTAATCCATCTCTTCTAAGACTTTTTTCCCCCTTCCCCTTGTCAATATTTGTCATTACAGTATTTTAAACAAGTACATTCACAAATACATCCAATGTGGACAACAATAATTCACCTTTTGTTCTTAAATAAAATGAACAAATAAAAAAAAACATAATTTTAATAATAATTGAACAAGATAAGGGATTTAAAAATCTGAAGCAGTTAATACATTTCAGCTATGCAACTCTCAAAAAGGAATCTCTACTTTTGAAAAACAAATTAGTACAATGGCAAGATCAGTGACATTGTTGATAAATTCTGAAAAAATTTGGTTTGAGTGTTATTCCTTCAATAAAACACATATTTTATTTCAAAATCAGGTAACTTGGAAATACAACCTTGGATAAAAATAGGACTTGCCCAGAGAATAAGTTTAGAACTTTTTTAATAAAGCGGCTTTAATGCAATAGAGGAATATTTGAAGCTTCTTGAAAAATACTTAATACATTAAATATTTAAAATGCATAGTATTTGCAAATTCATGTAATTAAATATGACACAAAACACTTCAAGCATTTTCTTTTAAAACTTGAGAAAATTCAAAATTCATTATTTAATAAACAAATTACAAACTGAATAGATTTTTTTTAAAAAAAGATTTTTTAATAGTCATTAAACACAGAAAAAATGCACCAGACAATCAAGAGCACAAAAATATACTTGATACCTACATTACAAATCATTGAAATAAATATCCATACTATAATGCTTCAATAACACTTAATGTTTGCTTCAATTATATGACCCCCTTTCATGAAAATACTGAAGTTATTAAAAATCAGGAAAGTTGAAAGAAAAACTGATTGCTACACATTTCCCCAAATTTATCAAAGCTGCATATTTAAAAATCTCCAAATTAACTACATTGATAAATTTTAAGAAGAATATGCTAACAACTACACAACAGCACTTACTAAAATTGGAAAATATAAAAGTTCATTATCAAAATATCCTTTATAGGACAAAGTTCCCTTTTGGCATATACAAAACAGTTTTTATGTGTAAAAAGGCACCAGTTTGTTTTAAGGAAGACACATTTATAAGTTCATATTATTTAGAAGAAAATGATTGGCACAGTTTTTAGAATACTATGAGCTTGTCTGACAAACAAAGGAATGTAAAGTTCTTTTCAATCTCAGCGCAATAGAATATACTCTTTTCCATTGAATACTATGAAGAAAAGAAACTTTTCTGTACCAAGAGCTTCTTAATTTCACTCCCTTTGAACGGCATTTTCTTCCAAAAGGCAAGACACCAATCTAACAAAATAAAAAGTTTGTTCAGTTTTCTAGTAAACTAATTAAAATTTCAAAATTAGTCACAATTATTACATTATAATCAAGCAATCAATAAAGTACATCTGAATTTTTTAAAAAAATTAAAATAAACCATAGAATCTGATACGGGGAGATAATTTTTTTGAAGTATTCATACTTTTTGCCATAAAATTTATCACAGAACAGGAAAATCACTATTAACACAATGCATCCAATAAACAAAATGATCATGTTCTTAAAATAAACTAAATTCAGCAGCGCAACAGCCCATGAGGGCCAAGGCCTACTGTGCCCATCTCGATATATGTGACCTTGGGTAATGAGGTGCATGAACAATGTCTCAGTTAGGTGGTCAGTCTGACATGAAACCCCCAGCGTTTAGTTCCCAAGCAAGCTTGATACTCATTTATCGACTCCCAGAAGGGATGAAAGGATGATTCTTAAAATAGGAGACTTAAAAAAACATGAAATCGTATCGAAAGAAATCCCTCTGGTGCCTCTTTAGGTTAACACTAACTATAGATCATTGCAGTTCACATCTCAATTAGTATATGAACCTTTATTAAGTTTTTTAAATATTAAAATAAATTTTCTATTCTTGAATACACATGGAAACCTATCAAAACATTTTTTCTTCCAAGGAAACATGCAATTCAAAAATTTCTCATTCTATTTTTCTCTATCATTGATGAGATTTCCTAGTACATTGAAAGAAATCATCAAGTAAATACATGTGCTAAATTCTGGTAATCTAATGCATGCCTTTATCGCAGCCATGTACATGATTTCAAGTCATGTTTCAACAAGTGATATAACCATTTCCAATTGCTAATGGTTTCAATGTTTTAATACCCCACCTATTTGATCCTTTTGAGATGATTAATGAAATATGATTGGGGAGGGATTAATTGGTAGATTTTGCAGTGAAATATGCATGAAGATGAAGGATTAGTTTTAGTAATATTTTCTGATAGAAGTGCAGCAGTAATAAAAAAAAATGTAATGACAATGTAAAACAGAAGTAAAATTGATTCTGACTGTTGATTAGTGAATAAAAGAAATGTAACAAAGAATCTGAAAAGGCTGACATTAAATGGAAATTGACAAATGCTTATATAACTTAATAAAATTCAGAAACAGGTATTCCCATGGATAAAGTTTAAAGAATGTGGGATATTAGCAAAATGGAGAAAAAGACAGAGGACAGCTCTCAAATCATATTTTGCTGAATTTATATACTATCAAAATGAAGTTAAAGTAATAACTGTCTCAAAGTCATTCATATATCTATTACATTGAAATTTTCATTCAAAGAGAAACTGGCAAGAAGAATGAAGAAATTCAAAATATGGTTATACAAACACATGCATGCATTTAAATTAACTTTTTACTCTGCAAATCTCTTCCTTCTTCAAAAAAAAGTTACATATCATAAACATAGGTGTGATTACATATGTATACCTAATTACTTGACAGATATATGCATTTGATTTTTGAATAGTTTCATGTTATATAGCCTAAAAATTTTAACAGTATTTTACCCCAGAACAAAACTAGTCCTAGCTTAAAAAATTATGAGGAGCTCCAACTAGCACTTAGAAAAAATGATGGCAGTAAATGCTGTAAAAATAAATTAAAACAAAATGAGATAGTATAACAAGAGAAATATAAACAACTAATACGAATAAAAATATTTACAGTCAGAAAAATCTAATACATTACAATCATGTGAGACTACATCATATAAATTAGTTTCATTACAAGTACAATTTAATGAGGAAAATTTTATTCTTTTACATTGAAATAATTTTTAAAAAATTTTAAGCGTAATGAAAAGTTTATCAGTAATTATTTCAAAAGCCTCAAGATTTTAATTGTAATACTTAAATTTATATCTACAGATAAACAATACAATAGTGAATTATTATGATTTTACAATCAATCGAATGGCATACTCTCATTAACTCATTCACATGCATTGATCACAGGAATACTTCATAAATCATTTCATGCAACAGATATATGCTCATGACTCAAACAATGCAAATAAAAAGGAACGAAAATATTACTCAAAAATAAATACTTACAAAATAATGTACACAACTAGAACAAGCCACAATCTTTCAAATTGTTTTTGATGATAACATCTGTGACAGCATCAAAAACAAACTGGATATTATTGGTATCTGTAGCACATGTGAAGTGCGTGTAAATTTCTTTGGTATCCTTTCTTTTATTTTGACTTTCAAATTTCAATTTTATGTATGCTGCTGCATCCTCATAAGTGTTATTACCTAAAAAGAATACATATATATTACATATGTACACAATAAACAAACACTTTTAAATAGAAAACATTTAATATCAAATGTTCAATTCTGTCCTAAAGTTAATTTGAGAAGCAAAATGAATTCTCAATTCAATAAAGAATTGTCCGATTTATTGCAGAATTATGTATCTTTTGCCTTTTTAATATATTCCTAATGAGAACTATATCTTATTTTAACTTTTAAATTGATCACAATATGATTTTAATAAAAATTCATGAAGAGTTAGGAAAAACAATTCAGTCTAATTGTCCTCTTTTCTTAAACAAGATTAGTATTTAGTATATGGAGCTAATCATTATTGAGATTCATTCAATTATGTACCTAGTCTTATTTTTTAAATCTAACTGGATTAGCACTTCCAATTGTTCTTTTTTTTCTTTTTAACAAAACTATTTAAACTGGAGAAATGAAAAATTATATACATGTATGTTACTGTGGATGTCCAGAATTGGAGAATGTCGACATACACCAAATACGTTGGAGAAAGATTGAATATTGTATTACAATCTTGTACATTAGGACTTTCATCGACGTATGTCGACAATCACAGATATGCTCTGGTGAAGGTCAAAAAGAGAGAAACCGACAAAGAGGCAACTGGCTGTTTACCGCCAAATCCACTTTGTTCTGCTGGGAGCCAGTCAGCTTTGTCAGTCTTATGTAAGGTTTGATGGTGCGAACAATGTTTTCTTAATTTTTCCCCTCGATATCTTAATTTATACTGAATGGATACAGCAGTGAATCGTGTGATCTTTTTCTTGAAAAGTTAAATGTATTGATTGTGGGTAAACGAGAAGACAATTCTTTTTATTTTTTTTAAAAAAAAGTACTCTAAAATACTTTCTGAGGTGGTTTCTGCTAAAACTAAGTGCAACACACCTTTGGATTACAGACAATTAAAACGTTTTAAAAATCAATGATGAAGAGAAGTTAATTGTACCATTGGAACCAGGAGAAACGAATACACAGTATTATTTTACCAATGATGAATTGTTCAGTGTGCTATATGAAACTCTCATCAGAATAGGCCACGGAGGAAGAACACATATGCTCAAAGAGTTGCAAATTAAATACAAAAATATTACACATGAAGTTGTAATGTTATATTTAAATTTATGCAAACAGTGCCAAATGAAATGCAGTGCACCTAGGAAAGCTATTGTTGTGAAACCAACGATCAGTTCGGAGTTAAACTGAAGATGTCAAGTTGATCTGATGGATCTGCAGTCAAACAGATGGCAAATATAAGTTCATAATGTTGAATCAAGATCATTTAACTAAGTTTGTCCAGCTACGACCTTTGAAAACTAAGAGAAATGAAGTAGTGTATCACGTTCTTTTAATATTTTTAACATTTGGTGCTCCAGCAATATTGCAATCAGATAATGGTAGTGAATTCAGTAATCAAGTCATATCCAAAATATGCGCTATGTGGAAAGATGTTAAAATAGTTCATGAAAAACCTCGTCACAGTCAAACACAAGGCTCAGTTCAAAGGGTCAATCAGGATATACAGAATATGCTAACTGCATGCATGAATGGTAACGATACAAATAAATGGTCAGAAGGTTTACCCTTTGTTCAATTTGCCAAGAACACTACATACCACGAAGGAATACGCCAAAGTCCTTATGAAGCCATGTTTGGTGTTAAAGAAAAAAGAGGCATAGCATCGTCTTTTTTGCTTAGCGAACAAATCGCAAATATCGAAACTGAAGAACAACTCGAAGAAATTGCCAATACTTTTGAAACCGAAGAACAGCTTGAAGAAACTGGTAATACTTCTGAAAAAAATTTGAGTGGTGGCCATACCTAAAACCATGTTCCAAAGAAAAATACTGAAGAGGACTTGCAATCTACCACGTCTGCACATCAAGTTCTTACTGAAAAACATGAGTTAATTTCTAAAAAAAGAGTGGCTGCGAAACAGAATCTTCCACTGCAAGCAACAAAAATGTTACGAACCTCACAAAAAAAATTTGATGATGACCATAGACATACAGATAACCGAAATGTGTTAGCAGTTGTTGGAATAGAAGACTATAAACTTGCAAATGAAAATGGTACCCTCAAGCAGCTTTACACACGTTCAGTTCGTAATTTGTAAAGAAAAGTTACTTTCCATAGATGAGATTTATTTTCAAGAAATGTCGCTGAGAAAAGCAGCTGCAGCTAATTTGAGAAGCGGCGGACAAGGCTATACACGCTGTTATTGCAAAAGGAAGTGTTCCACAAATAAATGCAGATGTAAAAGCAAGGGCTTGTGCAATTCAAAGTGTAATAATAGTTTAAGTTGTCGCAATTAATAAAATTTGAATTATATAGCTTAGTAAGTTTTTTTTATTACTATTATTTTATTTTCTCATTTAGAACATACTATATATATAATTAAGTAATTTTTTAACTTTAATAATTTTCCTTTCTCATTTTGAATGTACTGTCTGTTTTAAGTTCTTGGGCATTCCTCTCAGAAAGAGAGGCAAAAAACTTTTTGCGACTGAATTACTGAGAAGAAAATATAAATGTCCGAGATGTTCATTCAACATTCACCATTAGTTCGGCCTTTACCGGTGTAAGTCAGAAATAAGAATATTTAGCAAATATTTCGGACATGCACCAAGCGGCAATGTGAATGTTGACATTCACCCATAACACACACACATATATATTAGATTTAAATGCTCATTTATATATTACCTAAAATGCTATAATGTTTTATTAAACAACCATGATCAATGAGATACTACACAGGAATTAAAATATTTATTTGAAAATATCTATTTTTAGCTAATTTCTGAAAACTTATACAATGCTTCCTCAAATATTTCTTCAGTGCTTTTATATAATCCACATAATTCTTTTTTCTGATTAAACTTCTTTAAAAATATACAATATTTTTATCTTACACTATTCATCTAATTTCCTTATCAATAGATCTACAAAAAAGTCACATCACAGAATTGATTATAAGGATAAAATGAAAGCTGTATGCAATAAGGGCATAATTCATGAAAAAAAATTACTTCCAAATTATTTGCATATTAATGAAATTTTAAATAATACAAATCTAATTCAGCCTCCGAAATTTTTTAAAATACTTCATAAAATATTTCTTTTCCTCTTACTTAAGCAAAATGTTTGAATTACAGAAAATATATTACACGGTTAATATTTATTTTACAGGCAAAAGCTAAATGAGACTCACCAGTATACTCAGGGAAACAAATGGTGAGTGGAGATTTAGTTATTTTTTCTTCAAATAAATCTTTCTTGTTCAAAAATAAGATAATTGATGTTTCCACAAACCACTTGTTATTGCATATAGAGTCAAAAAGTCTGATGCTTTCCGTCATTCGATTCTGAAAATGCAAATAGTATGTTAATTAAAACCTGTCAAAAAATCCCTTTTTTGAATGAATTATAAAAAAGTGAGTAACTAATAAAGAACTGTAACTGCATGTGTGCCTTTCCGATAATTTTTTAAACATTACACTGTTCAATTTGTAACCTTGATTTATGTTTTGTTTATTATTGTAATGGATGAATTTGAAAACTGTATTTGATGACTTGTTAGATGTTCCATTTAACTACATACTAAAAAATATATCACATTAAGAAACAATGCTACTAATGTACAGTTTCTGAAGATTTTATAAAATATATTAATTATAAAAATCATTGCAGTTTTCATATCATGTTAAAATATCTTTAGATGATTAAAATACCTCAATTTGTATGAAAAAGTGAAAGTGCCTGATGGGAATGCATTAATAGCTTAATGATTTTTAACCAGTAACTTGGAGATGCTTAAATTTAAAAGGCATATAAACAGATAATCTACCTCAAATAAATGCACAAACATTTTTTTAACTTCATCAGATTTACTTTTCATTAATGTAAAATTTGTAAACTTAATAATAAAACTTACAAATTCTAAAATACAATCAAAAATTTTAAATGCAAGTAATTAAAAAGAATAGATGAGATTATTTTTTAACACAAAGAGTAATATAATTCTAAAGATGAAACAATTAACTGCATAATTTATATGAATTATATACCATTTCTTCATCTTCCGCAAGAACTAAATCATATCCACTCAGAGCCACACAAAAGATGATAGCTGTAACACCTTCAAAGCAATGAATCCATTTCTTTCTTTCTGATCTTTGACCACCTACATCAAACATTCTATAATAGAAAAAAACTATAATTTAAAACCTTTTAAAAACAAAATTCATTAAATCTTTTAATAAATCTTTTATTCAATTCTAATTTGGAAAAAAAGTTTTGTTTATACTTGAAATGCAATCCTTTAAAAGTGAAGTGAGTTTCTACAATCCCAGTAGTTTTCACTCTGGTCCTTAAAACATCTTGTTGAGATGGAATGTAATTAGGCTGGCTTATTCTGTCAAGTGCATTTAAATAACTAAAAACAGGAAGAAAATGACAGTCATTCTTCTATGTTCCTATTTAATGTCATGCACACTATTAGAATACAAGACATTTTTCATACAATTAAGTGACTGTTTTTAAAATAAAATAGTTTCACATTTAATATGGTAGATAACTGCATAAAATAAAATTTAAAAAAAATGTTATTTCAGAGTCATATTCTTTCTTATCTTCCAAAAAAAAAAAAAAACCCATTTAATTTCCTTTGCACTTTTACTTTTAACATTAAAAAATAAAATATAAAACTTCAAGAGTAAAATATACTACAGACACATACATCAAAGAAGAAATAAGTAATACTCTTATCATGTATAAATCAATATTTTGTATCTCATCCTGATAAAGAATTATTGTAAAATCCAGCATATAATGTGCACTTTTAACAACAACAAAAAAATAATATCGAAATTTACGGGTGCAAGTCAGCGCTGGGTATAAAAATGAAAGCCTTTAACATAAAAAGAGAAAAGCATAAAAAAATATAAACTTTTAGATATACTGAAATACTGTTTATTTAAATTAAATGACATTTCTTATTAACTCAAAGGGCTGTAGATCTATAAGCATACTATTTTTCCTAAAGCACTTACGGTAAAACCTAAAATAAATGATTTCAAAACATAATAGTACTGCACACGTATATTTCAGGTTTCTTAGTAAAAGAAAAAGGGGGGGGGCAGGTACACACTAAACAACAAATATAAATATTGCATGAAAGAATAGGTGCGCATTATATGCAGATATTACAGTAATAAAATGTTAATAATTTGTATTGTAAGTAGTAAATCTTATTTAAAGAAACATGTCACGCATTTAAGAATACATAGTAAATGAAATTGCTCACTATGCTGCTGAATCATTCAACAAATATTCTCTTGATCGAGAGAAACACAGTTGTAGCCCCTTATCTTGCCATAGTCTTTTCATTATTGCTGCCATTTCTGGATTCAATTCACCATCTTGTGAAGCACCAGCTATGGTGAATAACTGCCGTGAATCTTCCTAAGCAAAAAGATTCAAACTCTACAAATTCATTCAAAGATTCATCTCTTCAAATTGATTACTAAATATAAATGTTAATCAGCATATAAAAAAACAATACAATATTGACTTATTCACAAATACAGTCAACCTTCCTATAACGCGGTGAGTGCGTACCCCATTATATGGAAACAGCACTATAAGAAACTCTTGATTTAACTGTACAAACCAGGCTAATTTGTAGCGCGTTTTATGGAAACTGAGCTATAAGAAACTCAGAATTAGTACAAATCGCATCATTCGTACCGCATTATATGGAGCCCAATAAATACAAAAAAGACGAGATAAACTCCACCAGGGTTACTGATTTAATATAGGAGTGCAACGCGTCAAGCGCTTTTTGGCAAGATTCCTTACTCATTTTGTTTTGTGTACGCCATGCCTCAGTGCGCACTCCGTTTGTAATTTATTCCACGATCAATGTAATCACTACTTTTTTTTAAATTTCATAATAAAACTAGATTTCGAAGGGAGAGGTGGTGGCAAGATTTTAACATAAAATAAATACAACAGAAAGTAATATTAATGTATTACACTTCCAGATGTAAATTATTTACACTATTTTAAGCGTTATTTACACAAAATTTGAAACAATGTGTTACTTTTGCTGAGCAGAGATCCCGCGAAAAAGAAAAAAAAACTAACACTAATATATGTTATCCCTATGGCAGCCACATTATGGCATGATAAAAATATCAAAGTAAACCATAGTGTAATATTATCACCTATCTTGACGAACATAAACAATAACTTGGCACCTAGCCCTATTGTATCAAATTAGATCCCAGATGGAGTTACGCAGTTTGTTAATTAGACCGACGATATCCAGTTAAAACCATTCATTGGGTGCTTGGAAAGAACTGATGGGACGCTGTTATACGAAAACCGTGCCATAAGAGTACCGCATTATAGGATGGCTGTCGCAATTTCAGCTCTGCATTATATAGAAACTGCGTTCTGAGAGCACCGCATTATAGGAGGGTTGACTGTATATGAAATTGCCTTTTTAATTGAAATTGCCCTTTAGTACCATATATATTTGTTATCTAATAAATAACTTTAACCAGAAATTTTTGTATCATAGCTTTATCCTTACATTTGTGAGCAATTTATTTCTATTAATCACAACAGGATTTTGTACTTTGGGTGTATAATTACCTGTACCTTCAAATATTTTCATTAATTTCCCATGTCTATAAAAGATTTTTTCTGGTAGCTCCATTTATGCACTGATACACAATTTTCTGTTCTTAATATTTACTTAACATTTAGTACTGCTTCCCCAACAAAAACACCCAGAAAAAAATTATGTTAGTTAATAATCAATTTTGGTTCTTAAAATTACACACACAGTTTATAACCCCCCCAGTAAAATTTCAATTCTAATAAATTTAAAATGCAACTACAAATAATGAACTTCAAGATTACTAAACACACAGAGATACAACACAAACTAAAAATGATAGTAATATATAAAAGGAAAAAATTACAAGTCAAGTGAAGAATTAAAAAAATTTAAATAAAAGCTCAATATATGTGTAATCAAAAAGATAAATGTTTTACAGTTTCACAGGCATTGGGATATGATTTAATTGAGAAACAATTATTTTTTAAATTACAAAAATTTTACTTACTTTTCTTGCAGGATCTGCAAAATCAATTTTTAACTGGCCCATGCCTTTAATGATAGCCATTAGACTTTGTATTGTGTTGCTATGGACGACTGGTCTATACTGCAGGCATTCTTCCTTTGAATAACCAGCCTCATGAATAATTCTGTGTAATTATAAACAGAATTTTTATTAATTAGTTATATAATTACATTCAATGGAATACTAAAAAAATAATTTTATAAATTTTATTCCACGAAAAAAAGAAATCAAGCATAGTAAATTGTGATTGCCAAATTCAAATATAAAGTTAATTTAATCACTGGCAAAATAATTTAAGTTAGTTAAGTATTATTAATTATATGTAATTGGATTTTTAATTATAAGGTATCAGCATTTAATTATTATATAAAGAATAAAACATACATAATGTTCATACCTCATAAAACTTAATTTAATCTTTCTATGGAACTATTATATAAACCAAGAAAGTCATTTTGTACAATTAACTGTTAGAGAAATAATTAAACAATTTAAGTTAAACAAATGTTATTGTTGATACTGCAAACGATATGATAAATAAATCTGAAAGAATCTCCTCCCAAAAGAATTTGTACTTGAAATAAAAACTTAGGAAAAGTAAATGATAAAAATTTGTCAAAAAATTGATGTTTCTTTAAAAAAGTTTTTGATGAAAATGAGATAATGATTTCTATAATAATTGCAAATAATAATTAAAATTCAATAAAACAATTTTTTAAAAAATCTAATTTAGAGAATAATAATAAAATACACATAAAAAGATATTCACATGAAGATTAAATGATCATTTAATTACAAAGTGCATGTAAAATTTTAAATTAGACATAAACAATAATAAACCTTAACATTTTTGTTCTAATTAAAATTAATGGAAGTAAGAAGTTTTAACTATGTAAAAGATAATAAAAAGAGAGTTTTTTAAATCTTAATTTTATTCTTCGGAAATACAAGGTAATTAATATATAAACATATTAAAATAATTCTTACTTCATTTGTTTAGCAATTGTACTCTTCCCAGATTCACCCGCTCCTGAAAAGTTAAATCTTGTGTTAGGCTATACAAAATTTGACAAAGGTGTTTTTCTTTATATTCCATAAAAAAAGTTAAGTGAATAAGATATACTAAGTTATAAATGTAGATAAGTATATTTTCCCCCCTCTAAAACACAATTATTGTTCACATGTCCGTACTGAATTAAATTAATAGAATGTTAATTATATTTTTCAGTAGAAAATCATCAAATGACAAACTTAGTAAAAGCTTTTACATTTGGTTATAATTTATGCCATTGAAACTTATTTTTAAAAATAAATTAAGAGCTAATTCTGAAAATAATTGTACACATAACACACAACTTACAAAAGTAAAAGTTGTATTGCTCCAATCAAGAAACCATACATACAGAATAAAGCTAACTTAAACGCAATTTTTAAAAAACCCATAGAAGAGCATAGAGATTGATACAGCTGTAATGATGAAAAATTATATAGTATATGTGTATAATGTATCAAATGTAGAAATTTATATAAATTTCTACATTTGACATTACACAACAAATTAACACAAGCTTATTTCAATGAAAAAAAATTTAAATGGCTTTCACACTGCATTTTATGCATGATTATTGTTTTATATCTATTTTTAAAACTTGTATGTGCATTAACACAATTCTTTACTTGAAACTGATTGTAGTACATAAAATTAACCAAATTCTCAATAACCAAAATTGAGAATTTTAGAATCACAAAAATTAAGACACGAAAGTAAAAATAGAATTCCATTTTTTAAGCCACAGAATATCCTTCAGCTTAAAAGCAAGATGATAATCGCCTCCCTAATAACTTTACAACTGATACAAATCAATGTTCAAATTTAAGTAATTTTTTTAATTAGATTTTTGTAAAAAATATACTTTCTGATTAAACTATACCAATAAATTTTTTCAGACTGCTTTTTATACAGTTATTTTTTCAAGTTTAGGAGAAAGAGCTGTAATGTTTAATGAACACAGTACTTTTTAAAAGGCCAGGTACTTGTGTAGATTCAATCAAAACAATTACTGCAAAAATCAAGTACTAATAATATTTTTAAGAAACTAAAGTATAGAAGAAATCGCACATTTTTAAAAATATTTTTTCCTCCCCCTATTAAGATTAACACAGATGTATTTTTTTTCAAAGGGCAAAAAATTAGAAACGAATTCTTTCCATTAAAGCCTGAAAATGAGAGTGGTAAAAAACTTTTTAACAATGTAAGTAAAAAACGACAGAAGCTAAAAGGGGATTAAAAAGACACCGTTCCGCGTCATGGGCACGCTATTGTAACATCACAATATTTTTTATAGAGAAAAACTTCTCTCCATTTCTTTTTCTTCCTTTATTCCCTCTAAAAGTCTTTTTCTCCCCCTTCTGGAATAAGTTGGGTTTCAAATGACTACTTTTATCGCACACAAGATAACTTTTAATGGTTTCTTGAAACAAACGAGCATTATTGTTTAACAATCAAGCTCGGAATGGCACGGGGAAAAAATGAAACAAACTAAAGCATAAATATCAGTAGAACTAAATAGAAATAAATTTCGAGGGGGAAAAAAGTAACGAATCCATGAGTTAACATTGAAAAAGCAAATAGAAAACGTTTTAAGAAAGAAAAGGAGCGGCTAAATATAATAAACTCAACTGAAAAAAAAACCCAACTCTTTAAACATTTTGGAAAATTACACTGCTTATAATATTACGTTTTTAAAAATACGATATTTCATAATTTAACCATTTTCTTATACAATACACTAAATAAAATTTAAAACAGTATTATGGTATTGAAGACGCAAGATATTTTCGATTCTGCATCGTTTACTTTAACCTTAAGCGAAGACAAAAATTAAAAATTATGCTCGAATAGCATTTAAATTTGCTATCCCATTATACTTGGTACGATAAGATATATTGATTATAAATGTCGCTCTCTACGAAGCAACATAACTATTGGTGATGGGCCTCGTAATTCTACACCAAGATCAAACGACAAGAACGACACTTGAGCTGCCGTCCTCGTTATCTGACCATGGTTTCAGATAGAATTGGTATTTAATTATTCAAATTTCCACACCACGTCAACATAAAAGCTAAGAATTTCAGCAGATTTAAAAGTACATCAGCCCGTCTATACGGCTAGTTCACCCCGTACAAATGTACAGTAAAAATACGATGGGGAAAAAATATTTATTTTCTACTAAAATAAATATTGGCGCACAAAAAGGGGGAGGGGTCCTCGGTACCGCCCCCCTCAAAGCCCTTGATTTTTTTCCCGATTGATCATTATCCTCTGTATATAGTACGTAAAATTTAATTAGGTATTTGTGTTATTAATGATTAATTTTATTAATTAATGCTAATTATTTATTTTTTTGTTCCCGAAAATTAAAATCAAAAGCACGATACAAAAATGGTGGACTTTCGACCCTGGACCCCCTTCAAAAATTCTTGTGTGCGCTACAGAATTATGAGACAAGGGGTCTAGGTATTTCTGAAGACTTGAAATTAAAATAAATACATGTACGTATAAGTAATATATGGCATAGTGGGTGTTAAATAAAAATAAAATTGACAGTGTTTCAAGAAATTCATAAAAAATATTTTATCCGGTATTCTGAACTCTTAATTTTCAGTAAATAAATGAACAGAATAGAGTTATTTTGTGAAGTAGCTGTTACAGTTATTTAATTCATCATAATTTTTTTATACTTCCATGCTAGACTATTAACCAGAAAGAAGGAGTGGTTTTGTCTGCCTTTTGCATTACAATGGAAAACTCCGTCAGAGGAACATAAAACCAATACATAAAAAGCGATAAAATTGACAGGTAGTTGCCAATACGTCTGCTTCCTTGTGTTGTTTTCTAAAACCAACCGCTTTCAGAGTGAAGGCGTGTACTGTAGTGGACTGTCTACGAAAAAAGACCAATACAAATAAAAAGTTCGCGTTACTTAAGATTTACATTGACATTCGAAGTTTATTTATTCATTTAATTATACTGGTGGTATTTACTTTCATGATTTCTTTTACAAACCCAACAACCACAAATATTGATTTGGCGACACAGCAATTAAACTGTCACTAGATAACTATCGAAAGACTCGAAGTATCTTTCGCCTGTTTTGGGGATATTTTATTACCATGCATAAAGTCAGGAAACCGAAACTATGAATCTTTTAACGCCAGCGTCTATCCGCCAAAGCACGAAAAGAAGAATTGATGATAAAGTTACACAACGTCTCGACATCGCGCGCATATTGAGAAGCTCATTTCACGGCCAAAGGACTCTTTTACAAAAGCAGAAACATTACTGACATATCTTGAACGCAAGTGGAGTTTCCTTTGCGTCAGATCAATCGATGAACGAATCTTATTTCGTGAAGAAAACCACAGCAGTGAACCTTCACTTGAAGGGGAAAGATATTGTTATCGAAAAAAGTGCTAGATTTCTCCGAAAAAAGATGTCTGTCACATCCTCCTCAAGATGCATTAGGTATAGCAATTAACAACTTCCTCCATTCTTTAAGTAGTTAAATAAAAGTTGTGTTCGGCAATGCCGACTGTTAATCTAATGAAGGGTTATGTGCAACAGACAGATTTGGACTTCCTTTCTTGGACGAGTGAGAATAAAAAATGCTGCTAAAAACACACTTTAATATTCATATCTATTCATAAGTAGGATTGCACTTGGGCATACAAAGCGGCTCGCGTACAACCGTTTAGAATGACAACACGATAATCAAACAAGTTATTGTTAGGTCAAATATCAAATATTTCGTACTCAACGAAACTATTTTTTTCCCCACAAGACATTTGATATTTCTCGTGCTATACAATCATGAATTACGGCGACGAAAAATGATTAAACAGTTGATGTATTTAAATAAGCTAAAACAAATTGCATAGAACTGTTAGAAATACAAATGTATTAAATTAGAACTAATATATATATTGTTTTAAACATCCCCAAAAAATGGTGTTACATGTGATGCAAAAAGTAGGCGAAGATAACCTATCTGCAAATCCTCCCCTTCCCCCCTCTTTTTATTAGAAAGGGGATTTAAATGAGCATCATTTTCTTATAATTGATTTATGTGAGAAATTCTCAATTTTAGTATAAATATACAAGCTACAGATAACATATAAAAAAGGGATATGATTATAAAACTAAGAAAACTGAATCGTCCCCGAAATGCATATTTTCCGCTAATTTATACTTTTTCAATGAAAACTACAGGGGGGAAAATGAAATAGAAAAGAAGCGAAAAGTCATTAACTTGTTTAACGTCACTTATTAACTCGGAGACGGGCGCTAGATTCCACGGAAGTATAAGGACCACATCCGCATTTGTAATAACGGGAAGTATAAAATGTAGTGGTATAAACTTCAATACGTAATTCGATTTTTGGATTCTCTTTAACAGATAATGGTATTGAATTAAATAACCAAAGCAAAAAAAACTATGAGTTAAAAAGATGAAAAATATGCTATCAAATGAAAAGGCTGACTTTTTTTCATTTCTTTTTTTTAAATAAAATTTTCGACCTTGAAATGGACTTTCAAAAAGTTCTTACATGGTCACGTTTTACAAGGAATCTCACGGAAGGTGACATTAAATCGTAACAGAAAACTATTGTAGCAATATATTTGCACGATGTTGCCAGTGTTTCATAAGGTATAAGGCATTTTGAATAGTATGGCGATGATATTCCTTGCAATCACACGAATTTTTAACAGTGCACAAAATAATAATAAAAAAATCCTGTTAATAATCCATTTTAAACAATTTCCAATTTAAACTGTTTCCAAGATACATTTTTAACAAAATCGATTTCTTAAAAAATTACACGCGATAAACCAATTAAAGAGAACCAAGTTACTCGAATAAAATATCTG
Organism: Trichonephila clavipes; assembly: GCA_019973935.1. Classification (NCBI taxonomy): domain Eukaryota; kingdom Metazoa; phylum Arthropoda; class Arachnida; order Araneae; family Nephilidae; genus Trichonephila; species Trichonephila clavipes. The sequence goes on along the minus strand of BMAU01005062.1, from coordinate 21,460 downwards.
ACAATGAAGTTAATAAGGCAAAACCTTATCCAATCAACAGAAAAGAATAAGATGATTTCAATAACATTAAAAGAAACTTCATATTTATTGCAAGTCAATTTTAGTGAGTTTATTAATCTCAAAAACTAAAACTAAAACTTAAAAAAAAATTAAATAAAAGTAATCGTTTGATATCATTAAACAAATTCGAATAAACTGTTAATTTTGACAAAAAGGGTAATGATAGAACATTCCGGCATACCAAATTCCATAAATCACTTAGAAAATGATTGTAAATATCTAAAAAAATTTTAACAAAAAGAGGAAAAAATTAATATAAATTTTAAAAGAAATTCTTCTATTTCATAAATAACACAAAGAGTCAAATATCAAACGTTTCTAGCATTATCTTAAGTATAAAAGGCTAAGTATTATGTAATTTTTATAAATAAAAAAATGATACTACCCTGAAATTTTTCGATTTTTGAACTAAAAGATTATTTACAACAAAGGCCTTAAACCATTGAAAAAAATGCTTATAAAGCTGCAATTTCGTAAAATCTCCCCCATTCAGTATAAATTGAAAAATTTAATAAAAAAATACGAATTTGAAGAACATTTTCAAAAATACTTTATACATTGGTGTCCTAATTGTGTGTTGAAAATTTAAACAATAAAATTAAAACTTAAAATCCTTTGATGATATACAGATCTCACTTTTTCTAGAAATCAACATTCAATGCAAAATGTCTTAAAAATAAGTTCTGTATCATGTATCACTTAACACATTGTTGATTAGCAACAAAGAAATTACGAGAACAAGTGTTTCCAGAGACCACACTCAACAAGAAAAAAAGATGTAACCGATACATCTGTCTCCGGAGCATAGTTCACAAAAATACACAGGGTTTATAAAAAAAAAAAAAACAATTTCTTTCCCACCCTCGAGTTCTGTTTTCGAGGATCAAAAGGCTATCTGATTTCGTTCTCCCGAAAATACTTGACGACATTCTCTGGTTCTGAGGTTTTTCGAGTCAGTGTGGTCGTGAACGAAACATCGGGAAGCGATTTCTAAGAATGGAATCGTACAGAGTAGGCCAAAGGCGTGTGTGGCTTGATAATATTTTCTCAAGAGTCAGTTTACAGACAAAACACAGTAGCTCAATCTATTAACAATTCTCTGACAGAAATGTTTTTTTTTATCAGATTCCTCACATAGATTGTCAGACTCCAGCCTGGCAGACGATGGTCAAGTCACTGTGAAAAAAATATGGTGGCTTGTTAATTGATACTCACTTACAATAGGTACCATTTTACACGCATCTATCAAACAACGATAAAAATTAAGACATCTATAAACATGATACAGGGAGATAACAGAAAGTTTATTACAAAGTAGGCTACTGTTAGTGAAGAAAAATACACATATTTTCAATCCAAACTTATAAATATCGAAATAAAACATCTGATAATGCTAAATGCATTCTCGACAATTAGTTGCTGTGATGAAAGAAATCAAATAGTCTACTTTGTTCAGTAAAATAAAACTAAGAGTAATTTAGATTATTTTTAGCTTCTAATGGAACTGATTACTTTGAAAGCGTGATTTTGAAAAAGCGTATAAATGGGCAATTTGTTTGATACTTATAGTGTTAACTGAAATAGAATATAAATACAAAATTGTTTTACGAATATTATCATTATAAGAACAAATTATTAAAATGTAATTTTTTTTGGTAAAATATAAAGAAAGTATGACAGTTTCAAAACATTTTTTCATGAAAAGTGTTTCTGTAACAATATTTCGCCTATATATATGTGGGAGACAACAAGGGGTCCAAGACGTTGGTCTATCTTCTATTTTATTTTAACATTAAACAAAAATCAATTAAAAAGGTAGTTTTTACAGATAAGTTTGACGATGATATTCAGAAGGTAACGCCTGCTCGCGCACCTCTCGCGTTCTCCTTTTTCTCTCTCTAATTCTAAGTTTTTTCTCAAGAGTCTCTGCTTTTTTCAGTTTCAGTTCTGCTTTTACTTTGATGCGCCTGCGCGCGAAGACTGTGTTTTGCTTTTGGCTGCATGCCACAACGGCCATTCTGACCGTACGCTGTCCGCAGCGGTATTTCCATGGAGACCAGAGGAGAATCTGAAACATACAAAAAAAAAAAAAAAAAAAAAAAACGGAACAGACAAGGACTATACGACAAATATATAGAGATTTAACATATCAAAATTTTGTTGAACTAGACAGTTTCTCCATCATGTGAAGGCACCTCTTCGACATCCGGAAGGTTCCACAGGAAAACATTGTTTTTCACCGGCATAAGAACATCTTTTTCAACAAGTTGATCTTTGGTTGAACGCATCGATATTTTCCCTCTGTAGAGTTCTGACGTCTGTTCGAAACGATTTCTCTTTTTCCTTCGTTTCCACTGCCAAGGCTCAAAATTTTTCGGAGCAACACAAACCGTCGATAATTACTATTCATAGGTGAAGGGGTAGGTGAGCGGGAGATAAATTCCACGGAACTCTTTTTCATGGCACCATTGGCTTTCTTACACAATACTATAGGTGAACAATAATCAAAAACACTCTCTTTTATAATACCTTGTCGTAACCAATCATCAATTTGATTGTTTACCTGTAATTTCTCAGAACAAGATAAACGTCTGGCTCTCTGACACACAGGAATATCATTTTTCAATTTAATATTCATTTTTAACTTAGTACTCTTAATTTTATTACATTTATAATCCTTAATTAGAGAACTCGAATCATTTCTAGTATTAAAGTTCTTAACATATGGCAAATCATAACTACAGTTTTTTATTACATTTGAAACAGAAACATTTGGAAAAGAAACACTTGAATTAAACTGAACACCCAAATCTGCACTCAAAGAGGATTCACTTTCACTTAATAAAACATCGCTCTTTGCGTGGCCTAGTTTTTTTATTTCAGAATATACACTGGGATGTATAATAAATTCTTCGGTCAAGGTCGGTGATATCGCCGTTCGCACACTTAGGCTAGAGACTGTTGATTAAGAGAAATATTTATGGGTTTAACTTCTACCATACGCTGTTCGCCAAAACATGAACTTAATGTTATGATTTCTTCGGAAGGTGTTTGCACTCTAATTAGTGAGGAATTTAAAACTGGGATCTGGCAACCTGAATCAATCAATGCTGTTACGGGCTGATTTTCCACAAAAATGTTTATGTACTGAAGATTTGTGCGTTCATCGCTATTTTGTTTTTCGCTCTCGATTTTCAAAGTATTTACATTTATTCTATTATGGATGTGGTCATTAGATTCTTTAGGTTTAAAACGCTTCTCACAGTCTCTTGCGCAATGAGATGAATCACCGCATATATAGCAATTTTTATTTTCTCTTTCATGATATTGGGGATAGTTCTCTTTAATCTTTGTTTTAAAGTTTTGTGATTTATTTTTAAAGGGGTCTTGGGTATATCCATAAGTAATAGGAATTTCTTTATGTGATCCGCTTCTAGATGAAATATAAATATCACACTCTTTAGCTAAATCAATAGGCCTAAACCAATCTTCTGCTTCTCGAATGCCAATATGAGTTGCAGTTTCCTTATTTAAAGTTTCAAATAATTTATCAGAAATTATAAGATCACATAGAGATTCAAAGGAATTAACTTTTCTTAACGAACAATAATATTGGAAGTTTGCCGTCAATCTTGCAGCAAATTGATGTATGTCTCGCCTGATGATTTTACAGCATTTTTAAATGAGTTTAAACACTCGCGAGGGGTTAATTGGAATTCTCTGAGTACTATAGATTTTAGTTTTTCATAGTCATTTAATTCCTCTTCTTTAATATACAGTAAGACGTTATGAGCTCTTTCGCCCAGAAGATTTATTAAAATTTCAGATTTATATTCGTCATTTATTTTCTTGGTTAAAAATGCGCGTTCTAATGATTGGAAGAACAGATTAAAATTTTCAGATCTGGTGGGAACAGGAAGAGATAAAGTTTTTATACTTTTTATCATATTTTCTATGTTAGTTTCGAACTGTTTTTCTTCGACTTTAGCTGCAGGATTTAAACTTAATGCTTTATTTTTAGCTAATTGAAGTTCGATTTCTTTTTCTAATTTTGCCAACTGAAGTTTCGCGAGCTCAATTTTTTGTTCTGAAGTTACCTCTCTTTCGTTTTGCGATACTCTCTCATCTATACAGTTTTGAATTAAAGTTTTAACGAAATCTGGATCACTTTCAAATGTACTACTGTTCTCAATTTTAGTCTTTAGTTTAACTATAGTGTCAGTACTTTCGACAATACCGTCTAGCTCTTCAACTACTCTTATGAGATCCTCTTTAAGAGCGTTTTTATACATTTTATAAAAATTTAGAAAGATCCTACCTTTTTTTTTTCTTTTCTGGCTCCCTTGTTGCTCGCACGTACGATGTATCCAATGAAGAAAAATTTCGATTCCACTGATTTCACCTCTTCGCAGGTAATATCTTGAAATTGTAGTTCCGGCCTCTACACAGGCGGATTATCCACACTGAATTAGTTCCAACCTCTACACAGGCGGGATTTTCGTCGATGGGTTTTCCAACCTCTACACAGGCGGAATGAAGTTGAAAAATTCAACCTCTACACAGGTTGAACGAAGTTTCCGAAAAATGGCGGAGCGTCTCCTTCACGGACGCTGTTGTTCATTGTCCAGACTTTGGTTCAAAATCGAAATTTTGTCGATCCCGGCCGAGCCCCCATAATTTGTGGGAGACAACAAGGGGTCCAAGACGTTGGTCTATCTTCTATTTTATTTTAACATTAAACAAAAATCAATTAAAAAGGTAGTTTTTACAGATAAGTTTGACGATGATATTCAGAAGGTAACGCCTGCTCGCGCACCTCTCGCGTTCTCCTTTTTCTCTCTCTAATTCTAAGTTTTTTCTCAAGAGTCTCTGCTTTTTTCAGTTTCAGTTCTGCTTTTACTTTGATGCGCCTGCGCGCGAAGACTGTGTTTTGCTTTTGGCTGCATGCCACATATATAGATATATGAGTGAGTGAATATTAACGTCGCACTGTTCAGCTACACAAGGGCTTTTGGAGACGGAAGACGTAAATTTGAACCATGGTCAAGTGACGTGGACGACACCTGAGCTGGCAGCCCCTCTCCTAACTACCACACCACACCAACGGGAGGACGTTTCAGCTCTCGACAGATTTAACGTGCATTGGTGCCCTACACGGCGGGTCTTTAGTGGTACTGGGCTCGAACTTCAACTTCCTACCAGGACAACTCAACCCACCTCCCGCATAGGAACTTGGACTTCTACTTTCGCCGGACTTAAAGAAGACACGTGTACTAAGGACTCACTCGCTGCTGATCCAACGCTGAAAGAGCTCTCGTTTTTGTCATGGCTTGGAGAGAGAGAGAGAGAGAGTGCAGACTTCTTTACTGAATATTGAAATAAAATATAATACGACAAACGGCTGCCCGTTGCATTTCTCCTGTCAATCCAAGAATTTTTCCAAAACATATCTAATATATATTATAAATGTGAAAGTTTGTGAAAATCTTTGTGGGTCTTTCACGCAAAAACAACTGAATGGATTTTAATGAAACTTTACAGTAATATAGCTTATACATCAGAATAACACATAGGCTATAATTTATAAAAATTTGTAAAAAGTGTCCAAAATATAACGATATTTGTCAAGTAAGAAGGAAAAAATTTTGCCATCTGCAAGCAAAAAAAAAAGCCCACGTCAGCATATATCTATCTTTTGTTTGTGAAAAACTCTTTTTGTTTTGGTTAAGCAAGGGGCTCGCTTCTAATTAATTCCTGTGATCAGAATAATGCCTATTTTTTATTTCAGAATAAAACTAAGTTTTGAAGGGAGAGGTTGTTATAAATCTCTCTTTATTTGAATGTTTTTTTTTATGATTTTATTATGCACATTTGGTAGTAAGAAATTGATCTACTTTCAAAATAACTACTTTTATCGCTTCTGGTACTTAAAAGTAAATAAACTTTCTCTTTTACACTACATCATTTGGACAAACTTGCATAATTTTTTTGTGGTTAGTAGTTAATTATAACGCTGTAATTTTAATTGAATATGCAGATATTGCATTTTTAAGTATAAAACTAATTATAACTACTGCACTGTATTTTTTGCAGTGAGTGAATATTAACGTCACACTGTTCAGCTACACGAGGGCTTTTGGAGACGGACCACGTAATTTCGAACAATGGTCAAGTGACGGGAACGACACTTGACCTGGCACCCCCTTCTCCTAACTACCACACCACACCAACTTAGTAGGAATATTCTACCAATACTTAGCTGTAATATTCTTTGAAATCCACTCATCCAAGATATATGGCAGCACGGGTTCTATGATGAGTATTTTAGTGGGGAAGGCGAACAGTTTTGTAGCAGATATTGCGTTTTCAGCGGATTGCAAAGATTATTATTTTTGTCGCAAAAAAATAGTTAATGTCAAAATTTAAGTCTCTTATGGTTTTTTCTGTTAATGAAGACCTTGGAAAATGATTTGACTACTTATTTTAAGTGAACTGTGTACATAATTTTACAGTGGAATATCTTTAATTAATTTATTATTCTAACGAATTAAATTTCCCAAAGTGGAGTCTTTTGTTTATGTACATCCCTTAATTTGTACATGTAGTGATCCAAAAAAAATTGTATGAAAAAAACTGCAGTAAATCATAATGCGGTTGGATAAAGTATTAACGTGCATCGCTCCCCTACACGGCGGGTCTTGCAAAGCTCTAATAAAGCTCAAGCTATGAAAGTAGCTAGGCATTTGCCAACTTGACTCTATCGTTAACATTTCGCTATGTTTTTCATTGAATCGCCATTATAATTTAAGAAACGGCGTTGCTTGCGAATATTACAATTTTAAAATAAAATAAATACAATAGAAAGTAATATTAATGTATTACACTTTCACAGATATAAATTTACACTACTTTAAGCATTCATTACGCAAAACTTTTAAGAATGTGTTACTTTTGCTGAGCAGAGATCAGCTTAGGGAGGTATTTTGAAAAATCGACCCTCAAGAGTGTTATGAGGAATTATAAATTTAAAAAATCCTTTTTATCGGCTATTAGATCTACATAGTTAAAATTTAACAAAGGTGTTTTCTTTCTTTTTTTTTTGTTTAGCTGAGATATGCCAAAAAGCTTTTTTTGTTTAATTTTCTTCAATTCACATAAAATTAACTCATTCAAAACTTTTTCCTTCAATCTGTGTTGTTTAATTTTTCAGTTCACCCGTGCGAAGAACGGGTATACCAGCTAGTATATATATATATATATATATATATATATATATATATATATATATATATATATATATATATATATATATATATATATATATATATATATATAGCTAGGACTTCTGTACAGAACCAGAACTAGGATTTTTGAAATATATAATTTATATAGGAGTGGATTTATTCAAATTTTATTATATCCGAGTAGAGAAATTTTAACAGAAACACACGTTATTATTTCGTTTAATCGTAACTCTAAAAATAATGTAAATTTTTCAAAAATTTTACTTCAACCAAGGTATAGAAGTCCCAGTTATATATTAGCAAAATATTATTATTATGAGGATTTTTCATAAAAGAATGTTTTGAAAAAATATGTCATTCCTTTATCATTTTTAGCCAAAATATTAAATTTCATAGTTTATTTTTATTGTAATAATAGTCTTAAAATAATTTTATACGTACATTTTAATTAAAATGACATTAAATACAAAAAAAAAAAATGTCCATTAATACGCCTTTTCAAAATCTCAGCTTCGGACGTACCGAGTAATTAGTCTCTTTTCAGTGGCGCACACAGATGGGGGGGGGTCCGGACCCGGGACCCCCATCCCCAAAGCCCTTGATTTTTTTTTATTATAATCTTATGTATATAGTACGTAAAACTTAATTAAATATTTATTAATAATTAATGCTAATTATTTATTCAATAACTTTTTTACTTTTTGTTCCCGAAAATCGACAAAATCGAAAGAATATGTTGGGCAGAGTATTAGAGCATGATACGAGAATGGTGGACTTTCAACCCTGGACCCCCCTTCCCCTCCTCTCTTGAAAAATTCCTGTGTGCGCTACTGATAATTTTAAATACTAAAGTTGGAAAACGAATTGGAGTGTAACAAAAAATTCTCACGGAATCAAATACGAAAAAAGTTGCAAATGATAAAAGAGAGCAAGTAGACACATTAAAAACGTGAGTATACCCACTTAAAACAGAAATGACCTCCACAAAAAATAAAAAAAAAAATTCAATAGGAAAAACTCTTTTAGAATGATTGCAACCGGATTCAGTAATTTTTCTACACCAAATTTATATTTCCTTTTACCTCACAGCTCTTTAACATTGACAAAGTAGCTAATGGAAAGCAAATAAATTGTTTGTGAAAACCGATAACGATATATGATACATAGCCTCACCCAATGGAAGCTAAACGCACACATGCAATAATTTAAGTACAGAGCGGCCTCTTTTTTAATGTCCATAAACTCTTAGGAAGTTAAGCTACTGTTATACAAATGGTATAAAGAGAAAAAATATAAAGAGCATTCAATAGCTCTCCGACAAGAGAAGAGAAAAAAAAAACTCCAGTTGAAAACACACCGCTTAAGCTTAATTTTCTGTTTTTATCGAACGGGATTGACTACATAAAATGCAGAAAGCACTTTTTAAAACAAAAATACTTCACCGCTTATCCACAAATTAAATGGTACAATAAAGAGGAAACAGTACGGTTCAATTGACAAAAATCGATCAAAAATTCAAATAAAATTTCAGCCTAATTTATACTGCATATAACTTTCTATTATCTTGAAAGCTCCAAGTTAAAAAGAAAAGTCCAGAATTAAGACAATCTTTATGTTCGTTTTTATTCACATACCAAATAAGAAACTTTTAAACTGATTTATCTCTTCATTTAAAAATGCTAATGATTTTTTCTACCTATTGGAATTATTACATGTAACAAAAGTTGGCATGCATTATTGAATAAAAGCAATGCCTATTTTTTTAATAAAATAGTTGAAATTAAAATTAACAAGTTTTTTAAAATTTTTTAAAAACGCATTCCCCCTTTTTTTTTCTTAACGAATAACATATGTTAATACAAAACCCATACCCATAGTTTAATGTAATTTTAAATCATATTTCATATATTTACAACCAATTATTGCAGGAGTAACATTTATAATTTTTCTTAAATGGTAAATAATATGGCTTAAATGGTCTTTCTTTTTTGTAGAACTTTGAGGATAAAAACTGTTTTATGTCACACACATAAACAGAAAACAAGTAACAAATTGTAAAAACGATCAAAATAATTTATTTTTTTATTGAATCGTGCATGTTCCCTTAACGAATTATTTCCACCACATGCATAGTGAAAAAGTTTTTAATGATAGTATTATAAAGTTTATTTTATTCAATCAATACAACTACAGATATTTTTAATCATGAAAATTTATACATGCATATCAAATTAACAATAAAAATAAAACGTATATATTTAAATATTTATATGCATCCCTTCGAATAAAAAAAAATGTGTACTGAAAATTAAAATCATTCTGAAAATACGTGCATGCATTTTACAAGAAACAAAAAATATTGCCCCTCCCCCATGTCAAATTAACACGAAAATATATGGCAACTAAATTTGAGAAACATAATGTAGTATTAGAAATAGAAAATAAAATTTATTATAACAATTTTATCATTAACGTCGGTGTGTCAAGATCACGTGAAATTTTTTTGAACAAATACCTACGCTTGTCAAAAAGAACTTCAGACATTTTGTAAATGAAAAGAATTTTTTTCCCTATATATGTATATTCTTAAGATTTATTCAATTACAAATCAGATCTACAATGAATTGAAGGATAATAATTACATGCACATATTGTACAGTTTTCCTATTCGTATTTTCTTTTCACGAACAGGAAGAAGTGAATCAGTTTGACAGAGTAGGAAAGCAATGGGCCACAAATTAAGCTTTATGAAGCAATATTTACATTTAAAAAAAAGGATGTTTTGTATCTAATACTAGATGATTTTTTAAAAAGGAAAATATCTACCGCTCCAGCCAAACCTTTTAATTTTATTTGTAATTGAAAATAATACAACTCTTAAGATTAACTTATCGAAAGTTATTTTAATGTTTCTCTTCGAATTTGTTGTGTCGCTAAATGCCACTTGTCTGAGGTGGTCAGATCGAGGCAAATAGTAGTAGTACGCCTACGTCAACCGTAACTTTGAGCACCATACAGGTGACAGTACATTTTGGCTCGGTTCCACCCCAATTTTGAGTAGAACACCCTGGAGGTGGTCAGAGGCCTCCCACCTCTCTTTTCCTTCCACCAACCTCACGAGAGGACTTCGGCTTGACGGCTGTTTAGAGTACCCTCCTGCCGCAAAGGCACTATACATTTGGGAACATCCATGCCTTCTCCGGGATTCAAACCCATGCTCAACGGCACAGCAGTCAGCGTCACTATAGCGGATGGGCGGTTCTTTGGATTTACAATTAGTATGTTTTAATGTTATTTTTTTCTAGCGGTTTATCTATTTCACGTAATTTGTCCCATAATTCTGGGAGCAGAAAAACTTACTACTATTACTTTTCTGTTAGATTTATTAACTCATTTCTATTTATCATTTTAGTACATTAATTTTCTTTAATTCAAATATATGTTCGTTAAATCATTATTTACTATCTAGCCAAATTGCAGTTTAAAATTATTTATAATGTGAATACCCATTGAATAAAATTTTTTAATTTTTGAATACGTTGCCTAGCACCGGTTTTACCCTCTTTAAAAAACATCGTGCTTGCTATAATAGCTGAATTTTATTTGTTTAAAAATTTAACCCGTGTGAAGACCGGGTACTTACTTCACTTGATACAACTTTTGAGAGCAACTTTTTTAAAACTTCTGAGCCAAAAAAATTTTCCAAACATTTAAGAAAAACCAAATAACATAAGTGTGCTAAATTTTTAAAAGCGATAATTTATTAGCATGCTGGGGAAAAAAACGAAAACAACTTTGCCCTCACATTTTCTGATTACGTCCAGACTTATTCTTTTTGACAAGCACGTGCATATCCAAGTCAATCACCGTAAACATAAAAAAAACCCAGCAAAAATCAATTTTATGGGAAGACCTAAAACATAGTGACGAGGCTTTGGGACTCTAATTGCAGACAAAACACGTTTTTTTTTTCTCTTGCATTTCCCAACACACACACACATTCTCCCAAAATAATTTTACATAAAAACAACATAAGCCGCCTGGAAGTAATTTTTTGGTTCTTCGGTGCGTAACCAATCGGACAGTGCATGACAATCAAGATGCGTTGAAATCTCGTCACCAACCATGAAGAACGAACAGGCTCTGCTCACAGAGAATCAAGACGATGCTATCGTGCTTTATTTGTATTTGATTTTCCTTTTCATCATCTGCAGCCGAAGGTGTGCACCGAATTCGAGAAGACATTTTAAAATTTGTAGCCACGGAACTGCGCATTTGCTCAGTGGAACAGAACCGAATTTTTATTTGTTCTTTCTCTTTTCCTCCAGTCGCAGACGATTTTGATGGTCATGATCGCACAATGAATCGCAATAGGAACATGAAAATTTGACAATATGCCGCGAGTCAAAGACAAGAGAATTTCGTCATTATTTCATTCCAGCATTTGACGTATAGTCCGAATATAGAAAAAAAAAGAGAGAGAGTCGTCTATCAGTGAATTGCCGTGTTTAGTTTTATTATGCTCTTCACCGTGAATGGCTGTCGCAAGAAGTTTCACATTTCGCTATATTTTAGAATATGAAAAGTGGTTTTGAACAGCAAACGAATGGATAATATTATACATACATATTCGATATTTAGTGTCAGTTGAAATAGAATATATATAAATAAAATTGTTTTGGAAGTATTATTGTAAAAAGAAACTATTTAATCCGGGAGCATGCTCGCACTGGATACTAACGTTAATGGTCGCTCGGGGTGACGGAGTCACCCCAAATCCTCTTTATACTTATTTTCATTGTACACGATAAAAATCGTAATTCCAGTGAATAATTTAACTAAGAGAAAGTATACTTACCTGCTTTTAAGGGCTTTTCAATTTTTCTTTGATAATTTGAGGGAAAATATCAATAACTGAACTAAAATGTTTCAAATATGCGTGACCTTAATAAATGACACAAATCACAGATATTTTTCGTTAACATTAAAGGAATAATATTTGCAAGCAAAACTGTCATATTTTGTTCAAGTTATTATGGTTTTATTGTTTTTTGATGATCGATAAATAACAAGTTGAACTTATTAACATGCAAACTGCTTGTGTCTTTTTGACAGGGCAAAGTGTGTTTTGTGGTACAGTTATTGCTTTATATTTTTCATGATGGAGTCCTTTAGGTAGCATTTCAAAATTTTCCTTTCAACTCAAACGTTTCAAGTTCATCGCTTTTCTCAAATTTACTTTCGCTATCATGATTAATATGCATTATATCAGCAGATTTTTTCCCTGTTTGATCAGTTTCAACTTCCTTCAACAGATGCTCATTTCTTTTTTTATATTCTGCTCACTGACATAAATTATAATAAGTCGCACAACACAGCAATCAAAACCACTAAGTTGTTCACAGGGGGAAAATGTAGCAGTTCATAGAGAATATTTTGGAACAAAAGTGTGTGTGTGTGGGGGGGGATCAGCCAAAACAAGTACCTTAAGATTGTAAAAAAACGTTTATCATTCCCAAAAAAGAGGGAGATATGTGACACATACATATCAATTCCCATGAAGACTGTCAAGGCTGTTGGTAACAAACAGTTTTCCCAGAACTAACGATCTCATGAGCTTGCCCCACGCTTCCGCTCATTATTTTAATAATAACAATAACACTAATTATATATATATATATATATATATATATATATATATATATATATATATATATATATACATATATATATATATGACTTCTATACCGAGGCTGAACTACGATTTTTAAAATAATCATTGAGAATTGGATTTATGCAAATTTTATATCAGAGTACAGAAGTTTTAACAAAAAACGCCCAATGTTTCAATTGATCATAATCCTGAAAATGTGAAGTTTTCAAACATCCTAGTTCACGTTAAAATCCTTGCTATGTATAGGCAAAGGAGCGGAGAGTCATAAAAGGAGAATGCCTACAAGAAGCAAATAAAAACTTTACCTTGTAAAAAAACCTCTTAAAACAATTTTATATGTGTATTCTAATTCAACCGACACTAATTATGAAAAAAAATCCATTTATATCCTTTTTTAAAATCATAGATACGAACGTGGTCACCTTTACATCAGCTATAACAATACAATTCATAACAAAGCATAGATTGATATATTGTAAATATAATGAATGTATTAATCTTAAATGGGGTAAACGCACATTAAATACCGATTAAATGCATTCGATACGCTTTTGTTTATTTTTCGAAATTTTTAATTTTCATTAATTCAGAACCCACCGTAAAATTCTGTATAAAAATTTTTTCAGTGTATAAATCATATGGAATTCTTCTAAAATCGCATACTTGAAGAGTTCAAAAACACAAATTATTTTATTTGAAAGTTATACAAAATATTATAAAACATGAGTAAAGGAATATTTAGCTGAACGCGAAATTATATCATGTGTGATGCACTAGTAAAGCACAAAGCGTATATACTTAACTAAAAGAAATGAAAAGGGATCTTAAGGAAGGGGAAAACTCATTTACTGTACAATTGAACTAATCCCCCTCCCAATGACACTTCTGTAAAAAAAAAAAAAAAAAATCCATAGTAGGAGTTTGCATTTTTGTTAAAACGACTACCAAAACCAATAATTCACATAAACTTGTAAATGTAATCACGCAGGAGAAGAATAAAAAAATACGACCCTGAAAATTTAACAAAAGAGTTTGAAAAGTATCTCATTCAATATATTTCTTTTTCGCAGTGATAAACACCCGCCATGTGTTTACATTTTTCTTTATCTCCCAATTTTAAAGCGTTCACTTTCGGCTTTATAAATAAAATGTTCAGTTATAATTTTTAAATATATATACATACAGGCGAATTACTGTTAATTAACGTCACACTACAAAAGTGGGCTATTGGCAACGGACCTCGTAATTTTGAATCATGTTCAAGTGACGAGGACGACACCTGAACTACCACATCACACAACACCGACGGGAGGATATAAAGCATCGACAGATTTAGCGTGTATCAGCCTCCTTTATCTAACAGGTCTACAGTGGCAGAAGAACTCGAACCCCTCACAAGGACAACACTTGAGCAGGCACCCCACTCCCCTACCTTCTACAGGCGGATCTTAGGGCTCTTAACTCATAACACGCCGGCAACGAGCCCGTGACCATAACCACTAGGCTACCGCGGCCACATACATACATGCGAGATTAATTTCCTACTCAATAGGAGTGAGTGGATTTACGTCGCACTATTCAGCTACACGAGGGCTTTTGGCGACGGACCTCTGTAATTTTGAACCATGGTCAAGCGACGAAGACTGCACCTGAGCTGGCACCTCAGTAAAGTTTGTTTCTAATCAATGGGCACGGAAACAATTAAGAAAAAAACCTGGCATTTAAATTTTAAAAATTAAGGTTTATTAAAAAAAAAAAACATTTAAAGAAAACAGTTATTATACAGTTAGCAACACTCGACATGACTTCACTCCGTCGTACCCAAAGACCGAATTCCTGCCACTTGCCATTCCACATTCCAAGGGGGAGGGAAACTACCCATTCCCCTTAGCTGGTGTCAATGGGCCTTCCCACTCCTACACCTCCCCTTAAAAAAGCTCATCCGTCATTCCAGGACGATGAAGCTGAAAAGAAACTATAAAAAAACACATGCACACATACATGGCAAGAAACAAGATAACGAGAGAAATTTTTTTCAGGTATCGTGTAAAAAGAGCTTTTGCTAATACAACTCCCAAAAATAGATTTACAAATCACAATATGCTAGAAAATTAATATCCGTACAAGATACAACCACAAATAATACTCAAATATATTACAATATAAAAATCAAGCTACTAAAAATATAGCACAAAATCTAAAATAATTATACAACATGTACTAGCAAAGCATATTTAGAAGCCAAAGTTTTAATCTTTAGCAGTTCCAGAAATTACTACACATACAAAAAAATGTCAAGCGATCATCTGGCTCGAATCTTATTTAACTAATGGGAATAGGCAACCGGGATAATGCATCAGCATTTCCATGTTTAACGCCCTTCCTGTATGAAATAGCAATATTATATCTTTGGAGGGCTAATGCCCATCGAGTTAGTTTGGCACTTTGAGGAGTTGTTAAGGTTAGGTACGTCAGAGGGTTGTGATCTGATATCACCTCAATTTCGGCCCCGAAAATCCAGCTATCGAAGCGCTTCAATGCCTCTATAACGGCATAAGCCTCACGCTCTATGGTTGCCCACCGAGTTTGAGTTTCGGTCAGTTTCTTACTGAAAAATGCAATTGGGTTCTCTTTACCCTTTTCATCGTTTTGAGACAAACAAGCGCCGATTGCAGTCGCTGAAGCATCCGTGTATAGTTGGTAAGGTTTTGATAGATCAGGTGTGTACAAAGATGGTGCTTTTACCAGTTGTGCCTTTAATTTTGTAAAAGCTTGTTCGGCAACTTCATTCCAAGGGATTATATTCGGAACTCGGTTCCTTGTCAGTTCTGTTAATGGCAAGACTAAAGAAGCAAAGTTTGGGATATATTCCCGATAGTAGCTAGTTAAACCCAGGAAACTTCGTATTTCTTTCTTCGTTGTTGGTACAGATATATTTTTGATTGATTCAACCTTTCCGGGATCTGGGGAATGTTGCCCTGAACCAACAACGTGCCCTAAAACTTCACACGTCTTCTTGCGAAATTGCACTTTTTTAAGGTTAAATCGTGAACCCGACCTTTTGAATCGTTTGAAATACTACACACAGATGTTTCATGTGCTGTTCCCATGTTTTGGAGAAAAACTGCTACATCGTCGATATATGATCGACAATATGCCCGGTGTTTCACTGGCACCTGATCCATAACTTTTTGAAAGGTACTCCCGGCGTTCTTCATCCCGAAGGGCATAACACAAAATTGGTAATGACCATGATGAGTCACAAAGGCTGTGTAAGGCTTTGCCTCCTCTGCCATTGGAATCTGCCAGTAGCCCTTTGTTAGGTCTAGAACGGTTATATAATTAGCTTGGCCCACTTCAAACAGAAGATCCTTTGCATTTTGCATAGGGTATGCGTCTGCAATAGTGAAACTATTCAAATGTCTGTAGTCAACACATAGTCTGATACTTCCGTTCTTTTTGGATACACAAACAATTGGATGCGCCCATTCACTTTCACTCGGTTCGATGAGTTTGAGGTGCAGTAACTCATTGATCTGACGATCGACTTCTTGCTGCAAAGCAATAGGTATGCGGTAAGGGTGCATCTTTTTTTTGGGGTGAAATCCGGTTTCAGTTTTAAATTATGTCCCTTTACTTTTGCTAAGCCAGGAAGTGAACTAAACAAACTGGAGAATTTTCCAAGAGTATTCAATAATTCCAGTCGCTGAACATCATCTAATTCTTGGCAATCACTGCTTATGTGATCCGTAACATCCCCCCATAGATGATACAGCCATATCTGTTGGAGCATAATGAAGGTCCCCGAAATCTGAGTCTTGATCGAAGATCAAGCCAACTTGTCCCACTCTTGCTATGTAAGGACGTAATTTATTGAAGTGTAACTCTCTTATGCCCCCATCATCTAATTCAACTTTCGCGGAATACGGTCTAGTTATTTCAATTATCGTAGCTGGACCTATCCATGTTTTCATCAATTTATGAGTAGAAGACGGAAGTAGTACCAGAACTTTATCTCCTACCTTGAATTGCTTTTCCCTGGATCGTAAGTTATAGTATGATGCGTAATTATTTTGAGTCGCTTCCGCCGTCTCAGCTGCTATTTCATGAGCCTTTCTTAACTTTTCTATTAAGTCTTCCAGATACTTGTCCACTGAACGGGAGAGAGTAGTTGGGATGTTTCTTTCTCCTACCCACACTTCCTTGAGAAGAGATATGGGTCCCGAAGGCAAACGTCCGTATACTAATTGAATGGCGACATGCCTGTTGTACTGTGGGGTATTTCCCTATATGCGAATAACAACAAGGAAGATGGAGATCCCAATCGGACCCATGTTCTTGAACATTCTTACTTAACATGTCCTTCAACGTGCGGTTCCACCTTTCCACGGCACCCATACTTTCAGGATGCCCTGGAGTAGAAAAACGTGGTGAAACCCCATAACACTCAGAAACATTTCAGAAAGTTTTGAGGTGAAATTAGTTCCTTGGTCAGAACAGATCATTTCGGAAAACCTGTTTGTGTGAAAATTTTCAGAAGGACGTTGCACGTAGTCTTGGCGCTTATTTCCTTGACAGGTATGGCCTCTGCCCATCTCGTGCATAAATCAACTGCGCAAATAATAAAATGATGGTTCCTTCTCGAAGGAGGTTCCAACGGCCAATACAGTCCACACTCCATACTTCAAAGGGTATTTCGGGTCTGACCAATGGTTGTGGAACCCGATCTCTGTAAGTGATAGGCTTCCGAAGCTGACAGATCTTACAACTTTCACAAAACCGTTTGACATCTTGTTTTATTGTCGGCCAATAAAATGAGTACTTTATTCTTGCCTAGTTTTCTGCTCCCCCAGATGTCCACCAAGAGGGACGTCATGCGCCATTTTGAGTACTTCTTCTCTTTTACATTGTGGTAGTACTACCTGATCGATGTTCTCTCCACAAATATATTCAGAGTGTACCAATATTCCGTTATGTATTTTTACTGAGTTCTTTTGTTGTTCTGCAAGACTCAGAGTTTCTTTTAATGTCATCTTCCCCTTTGCATTTTTATGAATGTACTACGCGTTTCCCTTCCCCCTCCGAAAGTTGTTCTTCCTCATTTGCTTTGCTCACAGCCTGTATGTAAATTTCAGAGGGGTAAGTTTCTCGGGTCATTTCTTGGCTGGAAATTGATTTCGATCATCTGCAGTAATACCTTCAACTGCCCTTGAAGATACGTAGAAGTTTGCGGGGTTGTGAATAAACTGCACGTTCTCTAACAGCGCTTCATAAGCAGACGAACAGACTAACATGTCGTTAACTAGCCTTTTTAGAAACTGCACACATAATGGGTACTACCCCGTGTCTGAGTCGTCGATTTTCAGGTTGAAAATCTTCAATTCGGTTACTTCACGTTCCCCAAACGCCGACATTATTTGGATTGTCCCTCCACTATCGACGCTCTGTCCCTCGACGACATCTGCTCTTACCACGGATATCTGGGCACCTGTGTCGATGACAGCCTTCAGAATTTCATTCCCACACTTAATGTGGACAAACTGTAACTCGTCTATTTTCTCGTTCTCCTTGGCAGGAATATACCGGAATCGCAACCTTAGCCGTTAAAATTGCAGATGATTGTTCTTGAAAACGTTCATTGGTCTCCACAGCATTGATCTGGCGAGTAGGGGAGGTTTTCTTATGATTTTTAGCATGACACACCCTCGAGGTATGCCCAACTCTTCCACACGAATAGCAAGTAGGTTTAAATGTTGGCTGTTTAGGTTCTTGTTTGAAGGGCAATTTATACCTTTGACTCTGAATATCATTTTTAATTATTGCATGTTCTTTTAATATTAGATCGTGAATCTGACGTATTGCTGAGGGACATTTCAGGTTGACTCGTTTTCTTGACACTCGACCGAACACTTTCGTAGCCGTCCAATTTATCTGCCAAAACAGATGGTTCATAAAAATTTGGCCCATTCATCCACGAAATGCTCTCTCTTATCTCCCCCGGCACGCGTTTTTGAGCTGATCAGTTATTATTAAATCTTTCAATGATTTGAAATCCCTTACTTCCATTCCATCGAGCCATTCTTCGAAGTAACTCGTAATTTCGAACACAAAATCACGCCAAGATCTAGCAGGTATGCGCTGATGTTTCATGAATTTTTGCCTGAAGGTCTCTGGGCTCATCTTGAACCTTTTTAATAACACTCCTTTTATGTAGTCATAGTTGTCAAATTTATCTTCTGACTCTCTGGCTATTAGCTGAGTAATATCGGGCGGCATGCGTGCCAAAAGAGCCGATACCCACCTCGTTTTCTCTACTCCAATACGTTTCGCTTGTCTCTCAAACAGGGTAAGGAAAAGAACGATATCTCCATCCCTTATGTCGAAATTCGGAATGATTTTAATTAAATCACTAACACTTGTTTTAAGCGGGCTTAAATTTTCAGGATCGAATCGCGATCTTTCGATTTCCAAGCGCATTTTCTCTAACTCGAATTCGCGTTGTTGCTGGATTTTCTCCTTACTTTCCCTTTCAAGGCGTTCCTCTAAAATAACAGATAACTGATCTCTAACGAACTCTTCTTCGTAATCTTTGCTACGGATTATGATATTCCTTAGCTCTATATTCGTCATTTTATCTGATACCTTCTGACCTAACTCCTCAGCCAACAACACTAAATCTTGCTTTTTAGCCTTCCCCAAGAATGCCATTTGAAAAATTTTTCTCTTAAAATATACTCAAACTAACCAATAATAGGACGAAAATAACACTAAAAGGAATTGCAAAAAATTAAGTACCACACATATATCCTTCATTAAAACACCTACAAACAACGTCCGCTATGCTAACTCAATACTCGATGAACTGGGAAGAAAACAAAATAATAGTCATGTGTTTCACAATATCCCAAAAAAAGTGTACTTAATACCTATAAATAGAACTTAATATATTACTGATTATTCAATAATCACTTAAAAATATTATTGATACACAATAATCACTTAAAATATTACCTATACACAATAATCACTTAAAATATTACTAATACACAAGAATCACTTGAAATATTACTGATACACACGAATCACTTAATATATTGCCGATATTTAATAATCACCTAAAATATTACTGACACACAATAATCACTTAAATTATTGCTGACACACAATAATCACTTAAAATATTACTGACACACAATAATCACTTAAAATATTATTGACACACAATCTCTCCTAACCTATTTCTGATATACAATATAATCACTTAAAATATAACCGACATGCACCACTTAATCTATTCCTGGCTGGAATAATAGAACACTACAAAATATATTCGGTAGTTTTTCTCAATTTAACTGATAATATATTTTTTTTTTGACATTAATCGAAAAATACTATGCGTACATAAGCACAAAATAATTTCATTGACATGAGATAAGTATTATTCTTTAACATTAATTTTTAAACAAACCCAATTGCTATTCACTGACGTGAATTTATTATTACTGTGTACATTACAAAATAAATAAATATCATAAGAAAAAAAAAACATACAATCTTTCCTTAATTTATAGAACTGATGTTCTAAAACACTTTCCATTTATATGGAACAATAATAAAAAAATATATACTGATGTATATAATAATTCCCAATTGAACTGGCGTTCAAAAATTTTTATAACTGCATGGATATGCAATAAAATAATATACTGAGAATTAATGATTTTGAAGTTTTTCCTTAATTCATAGAACTGATGTTCTAAAACTTATTTTCCATCGATATGGAACAAGAAATAATAAAAAAATATACTGATATATAATAACTGAAATTTGAACTGGCGTTCAAAATTTTATAACTGCATGGATATGCAATAAAATAATATACTGAGAGAATTAATGATTTTTTGAGCTTCTTAATTTTTAGAACGGATGTTCTAAAAACTTACTTTCCATTGATATGGAACAAGAATAATAAAATATATATACTGATGTATATATAATTAATTCAAAATTGAACTGGCGTTCAACAAGTTACAACTGCATGGATATGCAGAGCAAAAAACGTACACTGACGTATACAAAAATAAAATCAAATTCTCTCTTTAATAATGGATATTAAACAGTATAATTTTATAAATTTCTCTCGTCTTACATTACAGGGAGTTACTTAAAAAACTCTTACCTGATTCATTTCACGCGGGAATCCAGAAAAACTCGAAATTTCTGGAACGTTCTTCCTGTGGGGTTTTCCACTAAGACTCGATCATTAACGGCTGCGCCAGTAAAAGTTTGTTTAATCAATGGGCACGGAAACAATTAAGAAAACCTGGCATTTAAATTTTAAAATTAAGGTTTATTAAAAACATTTAAAGAAAACAGTTATTATACAGTTAGCAACACTCGGACATGACTTCAATTCGTCGTACCCAAAGACCGAATTCGCCACTTGCCATTCCACATTCCAAGGGGAGGGGAAACTACCCAT